>VWZL01001309.1:315047-415903 GCA_013396915.1 Stercorarius parasiticus | reverse complement strand
GTTTTTTGGGTTTTTTTTTGCAATGTTCTATTTATGGATCCTAGTTTGCAGACATGCTTTTGTCAGTAATAATATGCTGTTGTTATTGATGTCAACTAATTGCTTCATTCCCACAATCAGATGTTTTCCATTTTATGATCCTTTGATTTCCTATCAATCAGATGGAAAAAGAGGAGAGAGGTTCTGTAATAAAACTTTCAAAGAACAAACAGAAAAAAAAATCTATTTAAAGTCTAACAATGTAGTTCTTGCCTTCTTTTTAGTTCAAAGGGACGATTTACCAGCGGCCTCTGAAAAACCAGAGCATGTACAAGACTTCATTACAGCCAAAGATTTCAGGAAATATTGACAGATCGACTTCTGAGGCAGAATTTCCTGCTTCCTGCCTTGATGGATAAAATACTGACACATACAGATTCATCTGTTCACTTTGAATATGTGCTGACAGGAGCAGTCTGACTTTCAGAGCAGTATACACTCCAGGTGCACACGCTCGGGATGTCCCTGGCTACGCAGAGCAAGACTCTTGCATCCTGTTTGGCACCCCTGGGGACTTAGAAGAGGAAATCATAAGCTGTCATGGACTCAAGATGGCAGGGGTATGAAGGTGACACAGGGCTTTCTGTGCTTGTAGGAGAAGGAGCATTGCCTCCTGCCAGCCTTCAGACCATTTCTGTCTGGATGAAGGCAAGCTGGCTCAGTGGCTTATCTTTTAACAGGGTTAGTTCAAAGTGGTTTCTCTCACTCTCTTCGTATTTTTGGTCATTTGCTGCTGTCTGCCTGCATCATCTTGGTCCTTTTTCTTGAGGCATAGTTCTGACCATATGAAAAGCCTTTTTAAGAAAACTGAACCTGGCTTGACTGTTGCAGCATAATATACCTTAAAAAATTACTTTTTTTTTTTTTTTTTAAATCCAAACAGTTTCATTTACTCCTAAAAATATCAGCCAACTTCCTAGTACCAAAAGATTTTGCTTTTTCATAAACTTGGCATCAGTAGCACCAGTCACACTTACCAGACTGTCTCAACCCAGCAGTTATTCCATGCTGGAATCATGGACCTGTTGGTGCAAACCAATGTTTAAAGCTGGAGCGAAGAGGCAAGGAGAGAGATCCCTCGGGAACTTTCTCTGTCTGTAGGCCTTTAGAAAAGCTTAATTTATAGGAAACAATACATTTGGCATTTTAGCTGTCTAGACATGTGTGCCTACTTGGAATACATTTTGATGGGAGTTAGGCTCTGGGGTGCTTTCCGAGTGCCCAAATACCACAAAAAAAAGCCATGATTATCTTTTGGGGGACGTTAAAATAAATGGCCTGTGCACACATTGTGCTGACAAAGACGCTATTAAAAAAACAAACAAACTAGACAGACCTTATCAAAAGTAATATACAGTAAATGCAGTTGCATACAGCAGGGGATGTAATGCTAGAGGAGTATGGTTCTGGTCATGAGCATGGTGGGAGTGGAAACTTCTGTGAGAAGATAACATTAAAGAAGCAGCAAAAGTTTTGGGTATGACTATGGTTTTTGGCACTTAAAGCACATCTAAGCTATGCATCGGAAAGCCATTCAAAATGCCTGACCTGGATAAGGGTGCCAGGAAACACTACTTTATTTGTAGACATCCTGGGTAGCTGTTGGCAGACTCTAAAGAAGAAGCAGAGAAAGCAAAAAAAGGAAAGAGCCTAGATGCAGTGTCTCTTTTGGACTGACAATTCTGTGCTCCTCTGCTTCTGAAACATTACAAGCTTAAGGAGACTTGAAATAGCTAAAAAGCTGTAATTAGAGCCTTCTTCTGAAACATGCATTTGCTTCCCTGATGCTATGCAGGAGAGTTCCTGTTTTCCTGTTGTTTCCTGTGTCATAAACATTTATTTTAAATTTCTTTTGTCATCTGGATAGATGCTGTCTGGAGGAGACGTGCTTTCATGTGACACTCTTCCTTCCCGCTGCTGTTTTTGTGGCCTCAAAGGCAAATGCAGGATATTCCTCTTCCAGTTCCTTCAATGCCTCTCCTTATTCCAGTATCTCTGATCAATGAATCTGCAGTGATGTCAGTGTTTCCAAAGAATTGATGTAATTACCTGGAAGAAATGTAGAATAGACTGGCCCTGAATTTCCTAGAAAGGGTTGAAACATTCTTCAGGCTTGTATAGATTGCAGAGTATTGGACAATTATGTAAGTAAAGTATTGTAAGTATATAATGTATTATTCAGGAGCTAGTAAAATGAGATGAGGATGAACATCGGATTGACTTATCTAGTCATCTTGGGGTAAAGAACAAGCTTAGCAAAACCCTCAGAAGGGTTGTTAGTGATTGGGACAGTCTAAATAAAATTGATCCTCCCTCTACGCAGGGGCCTGGGCTGTACAATCTCTTAAAGTCTCTCCCTTGCTGTGTTTCGGTGACACTAAACTGTATGACTGTCTAGTGGCTTAGCAGGCGGTATCTTGTATCAACACTGAGAAATGGGAAAGATGAGAGAATTTCAATTAGCTTCTGGTGTGCACTGATAATCATATTTAAGGTTGTAAGTTGCCCTCACCACATCATTTCTATTTGCAAAAGACAGCACTGGTCGGTGCTGAGCAATCCAGCGGGTAAGCTGCGCTTGCAAAGTATTAATGGGAAGTGTCTCATAGGTCCATAAATTGGGAACTGCAGAGACCTCATTTTAAAATCAGCACACAGGTGTACTCCTACAAGAAGTGCTTGGCCTGATTTACCACATGACCTAAACACTCTTGACCACATGGCTGAGCACTGCTGGATAATCTAGCTTAACATTTTAATAGTTGCAGTTAATCATTTAAGTAAACCTCCAAAAAACATAGAAGACCAACATGAGGAATCCTGTCTTTCAGGATTACTGGTAAAATCCACTTTATTAAGGATTAACAAGGGAAGTGCTTTCTGAGGTCTGTTTTACTGTTGAAAACACTGAATTTTGTGTTTGTCAGGACAGAAAAAGGAAGGGGGGGGCTGACTTACACTGAAGAAATGGGCAGGAATCATACTTAGAGATCATATGGGTTTACTTTCTAGCAGGAATTTCATGGCATTAGTTGACCTTGGCCTTCATTCAGCAATGCTCTTTTTCTGTAGTGTAGATGACTCTAAAACTGGTTTACTTCAGCCTCCTGTGAAATAGAGAAGGAAGTGGCGGAAAGGGAATGTGAATGGTCAGGTCACTGTAACAAACAGAAAATAGGCAGGACAGGCTTTAGATAGATGCACCCATGATCGGTTGAAAGGCATATAATAGGAGGGCCAGTGATTTGTTGTAAATTCATTAACCCCTGTGGGCAATTAACAGAGAGAATTCTGGTCCCTCTTTTGTAGAAATATGTAGATTTCAATAGCAAGAGATGCAGCATGCAAAATAGACAGTGGATTTTGTTTGCCATGCACTTATCCTGCAACTGTTTACTCCACTATTCGATGAAGACTGTGATTAGGAGGAAAGGTTCTACCTGATCTCAGTCAAGGTTTTAGTAGATAGCTCCAAACTGTCCTTATTTGCATAGCTTGGGTTGTCGGCAAACCAGTCTGGGTGATACCTGAGAAATTTTTGTTTATTTTAGGAAACCTGGCTTCTCCTTTCCTCGAGCAGGCTCCACCTTATTCTCTTTCCCCTGCTGACCAGAGTGTTGTCAGCATGTTAGCCTGCCTTCCTAACTACAAAAGGAGGTTTTCTTTGTGTCTGTCCACATGTACCAAATTTTCTGTCCTGGTTAAGGGACTGTGAGTGATACCCCCCATTACCCTCTCTGTGCCAGCACAGTGCAGCACTTCCATTTTAGCAGGGTCAGACTGTCATAGCTGACGTGGTGGCAAGCCAGAAATACATGTGAAGATTTTTCTTAGGCTCTAGCATTGCCATAGAGTTTGTAGCAACTGTCAGGGGGTCCTGGTCTTTCAGTAAGGTCTGCTTTGGGAGGGGGCTGGACACCGGGCTCTGGCAGAGGCAGCCAGGGATTTGGTGGTGTGGAGTGTGAGCCGTGGGGAGGAAAGGGCTGCCTGCCAGTCTGCAGCTCAAGGTGCTACAGCTCAGGGGAGAAGGGGCAGCAGAGGCTGAAGTGGTTTGAGTGGTTGGGATGTCAGTGGGCTGTTTGACCAAAGGATACCACAGCATCTCCAAGCAAGGCCCCTTCAGCTGGACTAGGTCTGAGTATTGCCGGATAAAGTAAGACATGAATTTACAGTGTGGGTGTCAGCTGCTCCTTAGTACCTGCCTGGGTACATGTTCTTAAGACATCATAAATTTTATCTCTGTTTCAGTGGTGATTCACTCTCCCTGAAGGATAATGTAACTCGTGTTTACCACAGAGAAGTGGCATGTAAATAAGCAGTTAATGCAAAGTAGCTGGCACTGCTTTGCCAGGTTTTCTTTACTCATAACCTGAGAAATATGACTTTTCTGGTGAAAGAATTAACTCAGTGTATTTTAACTCAGTGCCATATTTGTAGAAAGATGCCCGTTCCCTTCCTTATGAGTCTTCTTTACCAGAAGCAGTAGGGCACGGTTTTGCAGTGTGGAAGAAGAAGGTGGGTGAGGAGGCTTAATAGGTAGCAATAAAATTCAGAGTAGGAAGGAAAAAGTCAATATGAAAGAGTTTTTCTCTGTTGCTTCCATTACCAAAGCAAGCAAGTGTGCCATGAAGCCATCAGGTGGCAGGTTCAAAATAAACAGGAGATAAGTCTTCACAGGCTGCTGCGCGTTTAAGCTCTGCAGTCCTTGGCCGCAGCATATCGTGGGGTCCAGAAGTTCTCAGAGCTTCAGAAATGGGCTGTGAAGATTCACGGATTAAAAATGCTTTGAGAGTTATCAGGCACAAAGATACCTGCCGCAGTTCAAGGTGTCTGTCATACACAAATCCCTGGCAACTGGGTACGAAATCTTGCAGAATGTCAGTCTGAGTTTTCCATGTTCTTTTGCATCCCCCTGGTATCCATTGCTGGCCATTGTCAGGCACAGGACATGGTGCTAAATGCCATTTTTGAGCCACTGTGGCTTTTTTCATATTTTAACCATGCTGTTATATGGCACATTTGTACTAGTACTACTGCATCTATACTTGGAGAAGATGGGAATATCTTACACTATTTTAACTACTGTTAAAAGGACCTGTTTTTTTCTATATGGATGAGGCTGCAAGAGGCATTTCAGTACCAGCACATGGGGTGGGAATAGAGCAACAGGCTGAATCAACAGTCCCTCCTAAGCTCTGAAAACAGAAATGTAGTGGGAAATATTTTTAAGTACAATCTTGAATAACAAAATAAAAGTCGTATGTTTGAAGTCCCATTGACAAAGAACACTTCATAGGCAGAATTGCCATTTTGAGAGTTCAAACACTTGTTTTGAGTAAAGAAAAACATTGTTTGGATTTAGAATACATGGGGAAAACCGGAGACATTACAATTTGTTATAAGGAAATTTTTATTAGTCTGTAGATACCAGCTAAGTTCATTTAAATGGGACTTCATTTCCTGTTGTCACAGTTGTGTGAATAGGAAAATGACACTGTTGTTTCTAAAGACTGACTGGAAATGTTATCATTTTGGCAGGAGGTCTTAATCGTTCGCACACGGCGTGCATCAAGCTGGAAGAAACTCGGATGAAGCTGCTTGCAGACAGAGAAGAGGAGGCCCCCCAATCATTTTAATCACAGAGTAACTAGGATGAAGTAAGGTATTATCCTTTCTTTGATAGTTAATGGGCTACAGGCTATTTGTTATGCACAAGGAGAGGGTAAAGAGGATAGCTGCTCAGACTCACCTTCTGGGGTCCTCTGTTGTGACGCAAATGAGAAAAGTGGCAAATAAGGCCTTAGCCATGTAGCTGTTTTCAGGTGGAGTCAGTTGCCTGCTACATCTGCCTTCAGGCTGGGCAGCAGGAGACATGTAAACTGCAGACAGGAAGTTTCTAAGACAGGTTATCAAATACCTATGTCCATGTTATAAATCAGCCAGGGAGGTTCTCCTGGGGCTCTAGCGTCTGCCATACTTCTTGCCTAAGACCTGCACAAACACCTTGCTGTCCCCCTACCTGGTGCTGGGGTGTCCTGCATCCTGATGAGGAACACCTGGAGTCCTAAGGACGAGCTCTGGCACCATTGGCAAACCTGCACCCTGTATCTTCCCTGGTACCTCCACCTTTCTTCTCTAAAAAGCTCCTATAAATGACTCCAAGGCCCCTGAGTGCCAGGATCCTAGGATGGGATGTCCAAGGAACAACTTGTAACTACAAAGAAAAGACTCCCTGTCTCAGCCCAGTGCTGTCGCTAGTCCCTCTTTGTAGCAGGATGGTGAGAATAAGGTTCCACCTCTTTTACTTGGGTAGGCAGTAGAGACAAATGGAGCTGCCAGAAAGGAGGCTGCAAATGCATCAGTGATAACTGAGACAGGGAGTTCAAGTGTTTTATTGGAATGGGAGGGGAATAAGGAGGAGAAGACTGTGCCATGACCTGTTCAGCTTTCAGTCTACTGAGAGGCAACAGCCTTGTTTGAAGCTGATCAGACCTGAATCTATTTGCTCCTGTGCAACACCCACCTCCGCTTAGTGACCAACCTATGACTTTCCTGGTGCTCCTGGTGTTCCAGAAGCTCTGGAACAAGGATAAGAAGCAGGAGGACTGGGGTCAGGACAGGGTTGAGGGCTGACAGTTCAGGGAAATGTGAGAGCAAGGGGAAGGAGGAGAGGGTGACATGTTCTCAGCTTCCCTAAACAAGGATGCTAACATAGCCCTGGTGCTAATACAATGATGAGGTTTTCAAACCTTAATGTCTTTCTGTCTTTCTCTGGTTCAATACATGGGTTTAGCACACAAGTATCTGCATTAACCTTGGGACCATACACTTAGACCTGTAGAGTGGTAAGGGAAGGTGAAGCAGAACAGCAGTTTATGGGCACAAGGCAATATGATAACCCACAGTTGGGAAGGTACTTGTGTGCCTTCATTATCATGGTTCAAAGGAACTGTGATGAGAAACGTGCAGGTTTGGTAAACAAGCCAATTGCACTACAAAAATACCTGACTACATGCCACCAATTTTGACTCCCAGGGGAAACCCACTTCCAAAACGTTGTCATTCAGCACTACTCTGAGAGGCTGAGTTGGTTTTGCTTGGTAAACATTCCCTTACTTAACAAAAGCTATTACCAGCAAGGAAACGAAAGGCCAGGTATGCTCTTGCTCTGAAGTGAAAGCCTGCAGGCAGAATAGCTGACGTTAACTTAAAACCCTATAATTCTGCAAGTGAAGAAAAGAAAATGCACTGAACTGGCAGATGAAATGTACTGTTTTCCTTGTCTTCATGTAAAAGGTCAAGCAGAAAAAAAAATCAGGAGGTCAGAAATAAATCAGGAACAATAAAAATAGTCCTTAAGACACTGTGGTGTTAACACAGTGCTTTTCTTCCTGTAGCCTGATCTCAATGCAGACCCAGGAGAAAAAACACTGAGAACATGCCAGAGCATTAAAAGCAATACAATTACATTTTGAAGGGAAAGGAAGCAGACTTTGTGGGTAAAGGGCTGTGTCTTTCACCTTTCATCTCTCTGGTGGTCACCCAAGGATCTCCTCTGCGATTATAAAGGGTGCCATTTTAAGACCATTTATGTTGGGAGAGTTATTTGAACAGTATCTATGCATTGCTGAGGTAACTTTAATTGTGTTGTTGTTTATGTGATGCAATTAAACTATTGGACTTCTGATAGCAAACTATCCAAATGAAATAGTCTTGTTTGGGTAAGGGCTGTTAAAATGTAAAGTGGCTTGTTGACATACTTCAGGTTTATTGACCTAACCTTCTGAAGTTACCTTTTGTAATGCAAAAGGTAACTTCTGTGCCCTGCATTCATTTCATAGACTTTTTTCCCTGACTTGTCAGGGGGAAGAGATCAGAGCATCTTTTGCTCCCTGTTTAGTGACGGAATATTCCCCCTGTAATTGTGCATCTCCGAAGAGATTCGGTTCTTCAGTCGAACCACGCCATAGTGTTTCAGTTTTAGCTTTCACAGCAAGCTTTCAGCCATCCCTTCTAGAAGGAAGTCCAGGTCAGACATATGGCATTTGACTCTCAGTTTTATGTAAAGAGTTAACAGCAGGTGTGTCTTTTCCGTATATTAGACACACATAATTAGAATAGCTTCTCATGCCACCTTGCTAGTTTATTAACACAGAAGGATTTGTGCATTTACATTGGATGATCTTAACAGACATAGATCATTTTGTAATGGTTTTCTGTTTGGAGCTAACCTCCAGGAATGAGGAATAGAAGGCTGAGACCTGGAAGGTGACATCAGTGTGAGGAGGGTCTGTCCCTTCATAGCCATGACTGGCAGAGATAAAGACAAGCTAAGTGAATTGGCCTTTTCCTCCTCAACATCTGTGGGCTACTCTCCATTCTCTGAATTTTGACTGTCTTTTCTTTCATCACCACCCTGCAGATGATAGCTGGGTTTGAAACACACTATGCAATCCAGTCTGCTTTTGACATCTATCTGCCTGCACTTGATTCTCCACACAGTTCATATCTGCTAGCACTCTGACAGAGAGACTCGTCCTTGAGGTCTCCTCTCTGCTAGAGCTGTTCACCCTTTGTGATTTAACCCTTTTCCTTTCTCAAATCCTTGATTAGTTTTTTATGATTTCTTTTTTTTTTTTTAATTTTGGTGGTGACAGATGGCAGTGGTTTTCTATCCTTCAGATGTTGGGCATTTCTCTGGACCTGGCCAGCCAGTTCCTTTCTTCCCCTGTGCTCCCTGACCCACCCCAAAACAACATTTCTCAGTAATTCAGGATGCCTTCTGGCTTCCTGATCATGCATATTCCTTTCCCTGCGGGGTAATGAAAACTTGTGCTACCCAGCCACTGTGAGTACACAGGACATAGTTTTAAGTCCTACTCTGAAGAGCTCAATTACAGGAGATAATTTTTTCCCTCCTCTGCCCCCAAGCTTTAGCTCAAGCCAGAAAGGAAATGCATCTGATGGCTTTTAAAAAAATTTTGTAATTTTTTTATCATATTCTAACCATGACAGAGTTTCAAATCCTGTTCTTAGCAAAATGTATGGAAGTTTTTCAGTGGAACCAGGTCTGAGGTCAGTGTCTGTTAGAATCGGAAACCAAAATGTAGTATGAGTTAGAAGCACGCATTGTCTAAACCATTTTCTTCCTAGTTTCCTCTCAAACAGTAAGTTCTGTTGTCCCATGTGTGAAACCTTGTAAGGCTGTTTTCCTGGAGAAAGTCTGGATGTACAGTAGTTTAGCACTTACTCTGCCCTTTAAATTCATGTTTTATCAAATCACTCCTTGTGAATAAGGTAAAGAAAGTGTGCATTTACAACTCTAGTTTCCTGCCGAACCACCTGGGCACAAGGCAGTTCTTCACAGTGATATGTCCGGAGGTCCAAAGTGGTCTCCGTGCTGGAATACTCAAATGGGAGACTATGGACTATGGAATTAGAAAGACTTTTGACTTAAAAACATGCCTCATTTTCTCTAAAAGGCTAGACTATGGGACAGCACCTATAGCTTGTTAGGATTAGTCATCTCTTATGTGGTCATCTTTTTGCTTCATCTATGAAAGTATTTACTGTCTGGAATACACATAATTTATACAACGTGGTATTGGAACTCTAGGAAAAGGTACTACTGTTCAAAGAAGAAAGGCGAAGTGGGACATTTTGCTGAAACCAGATGAGGAAAATCACAATATAAGTCGGCGGAATTGCCACAAGTTTTATCTTGCAAAAATGGCTGGGGTGAACTCATGGCATTCTTCTTATTATTTATTTTACATGTTGATTATCTGTGCATGTATTTATAGTTGGCCTCCATGGGAAGAGAGGAGGCACAGACTGAGAAACATAGTTTTGAATGCCTTTCCTACTGCATTTATACAGGCCTACCCAGCACGGCCTGTCTGTTCGGGGGTCGGACAGTCACCCGCAGCAGGAGCGACAGAGGGGCAGTACAGGAGCAGCCCCTCAGAAAGGAAGGAATTAAAATAATTTCTGTACAACATTTCATCTGAGAGTTTGACCATCGCCAAAATGGGATTAATCAATTTTCGACAGCCCTGAAGAGTTCCCCGTGCCTTGGGCCTGGCTGGTTTAACCACGGAACCATGTCAGTGCAGTGGGAAGGCCAGAGCTTTGACACCCAGGCTCCAAACAAGCAGCTCTTGCTGCGAGCGCCGCCATTCCCCGGCGCTCAGGCTGCTTGAAGGCAGGCGTACGGAGCCTGCCCTCTGGGTAACGCCGGACCCTGTCAGTGTTCCCCGGCTAAGCATACCCTTAGGGGGGCTTGACAGTCGGAGAGGGGTCTTCCCTGCCCTGGCAGCCAGCCGGAGGGTCAGGCTCCGTGCAGCGGGCCTGCAGGCCCCCGGCCGAGGGCCAGACTGTGGGCTGCGTGCGACCCCGCTGGCTCCCCTCCCAGAGCAGGGCTCTGCGGTATGCGCTTGGGGAGTCCGGGGGCTGTTTGGCACTGGAAGCGAGCTAATGCAAAACAGAGTCAAAGCGCTTTCATGTGAGCTCCTGAGGAGAGGCCACGGCGGCTGTAAAGAATATGCACGGCCTTGAGTTTGTTTACGAGGAGGGAGAAAGGGCTGCTGTGGGAAATGGCCGCGTCACTGTTCCTATGGTGTTCTGTACCTTGTTTATAGGCTAGTGCCAAGTGGCAAGCACAAACACACTCGTGATGGCTCATCTCGGGAACTGCAGAGCCTCCTTTTGATCTTGTTCAAAACCTAAAAGGGAGAGAGTTGTTTAATTTCGTACTACTGTCACTCCTATTCAACTGCTTGAACCTTTTTTTCCCCCGCTTATGTTTGCTTCTCTCAGCACCAGTGAGTTTTTAGAGCACGTTAGAAACATCACAGGCCGTATCAATGTTTGAAATCCACGTTTGTATGCTTGTGGGTGGATGTTTTATCACAGAAGCTCTGGGCACTACCCAGAGTGATCATAGGTGTATCTGTTGTCTGTGATTTCCCCCTCTTCTAACAGCATGTTCATAAGTACTATTCCAGACTCAAATAAAAAGTATTTCTGTTCTTGTTTCATAAGAGCTTAGTATATTGTGTGAGCCCAGGAGTGTAAGAACTGCTGGCTTCTCTATCCATACTTTATGGAATTAATTTACATTTTCAGATTAGTTTTATTCCCTGTAGGTATGTCCTGGACTCCTCTGTAGTAATTATTTTTGATGACTCCACTAACGCCTACTGCTGAAGGCAGAGATGATCTATTTCAGACTCCTCCGCTGAATGAATTTAGCCAACAATCCACTCATGACTCTGGCAGATGTTTCTGCTTTCTTTCTTTCCTTCAGGCCAGTAAAAACTTTATAAATCTTCCCTCTACCATTCCAGAAATGTGAGAACTTTCCCCCTTGACACCTAAAACATCTCACTGACCTTGTCTGCATAAGGCAGAACACATGTTTGTAGATACTGCAGACACCTGAGTTTAAATGAACAAAGATCATTTGCTCTTATAAAAGGTTGATTCAGGTTAGACTAGGCTCCACAAAACTGTGTTTTTCATAAGAATACTTACTCCTGGTGCTCATATACCTCCAATTCAATAGCTGGTAGCTTGATTACTGTACTGTAACGAGTCCAGAAGTTTGTGTTGATCGCTCCTGCTGTTCGTATAACAACATGGTGCCTCCCGTCCTTAGTATGCACTCTGGTAGCCATGAAGTCAATGGACTATTTCTCTTGATCTCAGGGGATGTTAGCTGAAGATCTATAGAAAATGCATAAGATTTTGCTCCAAAGCAAGCCTGAGACATGTTCACTGCGGTCCTTCCTTTGCCACCATGTCAAGATGCTAACGCATTCCTTGGCCTGCTCTCCCATTGAAGTACAGAGAGTTCAAAGAAGCTACAGCAGACTCCCTTTTCAAAAGTTCTTTAAGGCTTGTCCTGTTTGGTTGGAACTGGAAAGCATTCAAATATGTTGATTATTTCCAGGGAAAAAGTGAGGTGAACTGGTTATTGGAGTCCAGCTCCCTCTAGACTAGTGGACATATTATTTTTGGAACCAAGTTTTGTTAAGAAGCCAAAGATTAATTGGTTATGGAGACTAAATTATCCTTTCACTTTATAATTTATTAGAAAACATCATGGTGTTGTAACCAGAGGCTGTTAGAAGCCTTCATGAAGATGAATAATTATGACATGATGAGACATGGCTGAGGAGGAATTTTTGAAATTGCTCTAATACGAATAAATAAAATAGAGATTAGTATTCTAGGAAAAATATTTAAGCTCACAAAACTGCAAATAAAGATCGGCATAAGCTTTTGTATTTTTTATTTATATATTGTGAAGTTGTTGGAGTTCTTCCAAAGCAGTAGCATAAGGGGTTTTTTGTATCGTATTATCTCTGTGCTAATTGTACATTTATGACAGCAGTTAAAAAAGAAAATTCCTGTCAGGGTAATCCTTTCTTTCTGTTGTCTTCATAAAGCGGTGAGATGGTGATCTCTCTCTTGTCACTCCTATGTCAGTAGCATTTTTTTTTTCTTCTGGTCCTCAATGTGCCCGCAAGTTGTCTATGTCGGATTTGCAATATTTGACCCTGAGAATTTGTGTTGTACTTCTTGGATGGCTTGGTATCTCACACCTGCGTGGGTATTTTGTTTCTTCTGTGCACGGTCTGCAACTGTAAATCCCAAATGTTGCATCAATTAAAGGTTACTATTTGTGGATCTATAGGATGGATTCACTCAGGTTCTCTGTTGTGCTAACTGATACACAACCATTAGTGGAAAGTTAACAGAAAAGAGAAAGGTGACGAACATTTTGTCCAAAAAAACCACCTCACAACTAAAAAGGAAGAATAACTTGGCTAGGAGAACTGTAGCATTTGCTCTTCCCTGAAGCCACAATAGTAAAATATAATCAAAATGAAAAATTACCCCCCTTTTCTCCTTTTACCCTCTTTGAAAGAAAAGTTTTAGGCCTCTGACTTTGCTACAAGGTTTACTAATAATTCACATACACCAAAGGAACTTCTAGCTGGAGGTGTCTGGGATCTGACTTCTGGATGGACTGAGATCCTGGAACTCAAGTTTTAGTTTGCAACAAGTATGGGAAATGCCTGCTCCTGAGCAGGAGGCAGTCTAAGTTAGGAGCTTTGAAAGCCAGCATCGTTGTTCCAGCAATGACAGAAGAGGTAATAATTCAGAGGACAGATGGGATGAGAGTGCCATTTGCTTCTAAAATGCCAAAAGATGGAAATAATAGTTACTAACATGCAAACAGGACTATAATGGGACGAGATAGCTGTGTGTGCTTATTGCCCCTGAGCACCTGTTTTATTATTAAAATTGCTGTGAGCGTTGTGTTTAAACTATCAATCCTCTATTCAGCCTAAAAGCAGACAGACAAAGCTGTGGTGGTCTCTCATGTCTTCTAAGGCACATTCTGCAGGACAGTATGTCCACTGGGGGACACCTGAGCAGCTAATAACCTTAAAATTATCCACTCTAGGCCATCTATCCACATCATGATTGCCTTAACTCACCTCCTCAGCAACAGTGTGACCACTTCCACCTGTAGCAGGTTTTCCTAGGAGTGACTTTCTGAATTTGAACGATTTGATCCCATGTTAGATTAATGGGGGTTTTATCTCTGACACCCATGAGGCAGAGTTGAGGTTCTGATGATGTATGAGAAACAGCAACCTAAATGTATTGATCATCCTGGGCTTTTTGGAACGATTACCTATAGAAGGCATGGGTGCCCTGAATGCAGAGAGCAGGTACGTAACATGAAAAGGTTCTGCTTCTTTGCATCTATTTTGCTGAGAAGAACACTCCTTTAACGATTTCATAATTAGAATCAGTGTATTCACCAACACTAGAAATATAGCCAAAGCTTTAATAGCTACTCAGGTTCTAGGCCAAGTGTTTGTGAATCACCTAAGCTTCTACAAGTATTTTTGTGTCTGTCTGGCATAAGTAGCTAGTATTATTCTAGCATTAATATTGTTACTGTAATCCTGTATTATTTGTCCATGTTTTACACAGTCCTGTTCTGCTCCCTAAGGTTTAGACTTTGGCTAGTGTTACATTCTCATCAGTGAGGGATGGCTTGTGCATCTGGGTTTTACATCAGGAGCACACGCTCTGGTTCGTGTGAAACCCATTCAGAAAATTGACCAAACTGTTTTTCAAAAGTGGGACGGTATATTTTTATATCAGTGGAGTGCCAAAGGATTTAAGTTCATATGCCCTTATTTCTGGTTGCAGGAAAACGCATTCATACAGAGCATGTGTGAAATTCTGTCTGTGTAATGAAGAAAATACTTGGACTACACTGTTTTCAGTGTAAACTACTAAACTTGCAAATACCAGGTTGCATGGGAGATAAGCCAAGGTGATGAAGGCCAAGTAAGATGAGGAAGCACAGAGATGGTAAACCCATTATCTTCTTTTAAAGGAAACATGTGGTGTAAAGATATAGGGTCTTGTCTTATTTTAGTAAGAATAAGCTTAGGTTTTTCTGAGACAGGTGGCAAATTCACCAGGGAAAACATCCACAAGGGAGCAGAGGCAGGCCAAAGTATTTAACAAAAGCCTCATTATCTATTGTTCTGCATGGTAGAAGACTAAATACTGGTCCTCTTGAAGTCAATGGCAAAACTAGTTCTTTCAATGGCCCAGGAGTTTAATCCAGGTGTTTTGCTACCATAGTGACAGTCTTGTCCACATGTGCAGAGAGTAAATGGTTTAAATTGGTTTGGTTTAAATTAAGAACTGCTCTTATCTGACTGTACTTTTGTAACCAAACAACAGTTATAGTTACATTAGTTAAATGTAATTATTACTAAGAAAAATTATTTCTCAGTACACCTTCTAGATATAGACCAACACTTCACAGGCTACTGCAGGCATTGTTGTAATACTTACAGTTCACAGTAAATACAGCAGAAGTATATATAATAAAAATAAGTTTTACCTTCAGAAACTTATGTCATCTAAGCATATAGAGCTCAATGAGTATATCAATAGAAACCAAACTAAATGTACATACCAATACCGCTGAGGGTAGGACAAATCACAAATCTGTCCTAAACACAGTGTTAGGACAGTCCATTTGTTATAAAACTATGCCAGGTATCAACCATGGTAGACTTTCCTGTAGTTTCCTTCGCAAAAAGACTGCCTGCAAAAGGAAAGTGAGTGTTTCAACTTCGTCTGTATTGCCTCTGTTCTTATTTCTTTGTGTGTTGATTTGACAAGTACTAGTGATCTGCATTCATCTTTTCTTTACTCCTTTTCAGAACAAGGATGTCCTGAACTAATTCATGCTCTTCATTTGTAACATTGATGGCTGGAACTGAGAGTACATCAAGGAAGCCGGGAAAATTTGAGGGCCACTGACGTCTCTGATACGTTTCTAGCAATGCCTGTAATGTTTTTTACGATATTTGAGACTTTTAGGTCTTTATTAATGTCCTTTATTGATAACTTGCAGATACAAAGTCCTAATAATACATCTAGGCTACATTCAAGTCCGTCCTTACTGAAAGGCAGTTAGAGAAAACAGGACATGACAGGGCTCTCATTCCTTCCTGACTCACAACCATGCAGAACACTAAGACCGTTGGCCTAAAATGATCAAGTCACCTCATGCTTCTGGCAGTGCTCTTTTTCTCCGGTTGTTTATAACATTGGTTTCAGCACGAATTGTGGTCCTGTCCGTGCTGCACTTTATCACAGTAGGTGGAAAACAGTTTGAGATACTTCAAATGTGTAAAGAAATTCAGTGGGGGCCTGGAGAGAAGAAAGAGAGAAAGGAAATAATTAAGAATAATTTGGATGTTTCGCAGTCAGTTTCAAAACAAAAATCTAGTTTTAGTGTAGGTCTTGCCTACATTAACTTGAAAATAGGGATGATAAACCAGGTAAGTATAGTGAGAACTTGCAATTAGAATGAAAATTTTCATTTCGTTTTGAGATGACCATTTACAGTAATATATTTTAAACTATCATATTAATTCAGATTTTATTTTCACATCTAGCTCTCATTAATGATATGTAATACTGGATCCTACAGCAGCATCATCAACTTGTAAAGCCTATGGAAAGTGGAATTTGCACTGATATTCAGTTTAGTGCATTCAAGTTACAGACTTTTTTTTGCACCTCATTCGTTTTTGCTACGGTCAGAGGCACAAACTGGGAAATTATTTTTTGGACGTGCAGTTCTTGTGAGGCAAGTGACAGATCTGATTCCATATGAATTTGTTTCATAGACCTTGCACATGCCACTTCTAGCTTTCCATTACAGTTACCAAGAACTGATTTTTAACTCTCAGTTGCTTTTTGAGACCAAGATAGTTATGTCTGTTTCAATTTTCAAATAAACCTGAGGTTTTTATATCTTTGCATTTATTTACTGCATCAGCTGTGAAGTCATATAAATGGCAACAGTGCTAGGGAGCATAGTGGAGTGGAGTGCCAGACAAAAATAAAAGAAGCATTTGAAAGATCAATAGAGTTTTTTAAGCTCAAAAGCATCTATTTAATTCAAACCACACAATGTGTGATTGTGATGTCATTAAAACAAATATCCCAAATGAGCCATCCCTCACCCTCCATATCAAAGGGCTGACATCATTTCTGCATATTGTATTGATAGTTTGCAGTATTCGGTACAAAGGTCGGACAAGTAATCAGGGAAAGCAAGCTGTGTTCCAAAACACCACACCAGGTCCCAGCATGAGCGTTTTATTTTCTTTGAATATAAGATCATAAGAAGTGAACTTTTAATCTGTTTTGTCCACCTGTGTTTACTGTAGCTAGGGGCCCTATTGCTTTCCTATTGCTATTTCATTTATTTAAAGGCAAAATGAGAGAAGAAGAGAGGATATGGGAAAAGTCCTAGTAAGGCAGATTGGGCAAAAGGAGTCTGTACGTTGCCGTCCCACACTGTGGTAGCTTCCATGGACACTGCTGGTTGTTTGGCTGGCTAATTTTATACCGTGCTTCCCACTTTAGGGTATGGCTCCTACAGCGTCAGTCTCATACTGTCGATGTTGTGGAAAATTTGCATTGCATTTGCATTGGAGTCAGTGACAGTTGAGTGCATGCACTGCATAAAATAAACACAAGCATAGCTTTCATTGTCTCTTCCTTCCTCTATTATGTAAGCTAAACTTTTGCTGTTGTTGTTTTTTGCTCACGGAGATACCGGGAATATCGCTGGAAATTCTGTCTTCCAGCTCTTTGAAGGAAGGACAAGGAATCAGTTTTTTATTTTTCTGTTTTTAACAGTGGAAGAGTAACAAGCGACTACTCTGAAACTTATTCCCCTATGAAAATAGCCCTGCTGAGAACATAGCGTGGCTTTGTTTTGCCATTCCACAGAAAAAATCACGAAGCTGATGAGCAAATGGAAAAACATGTTGACAAAAAAAGCTTTTTTTCCCTATAATATCTTACACATGCTTATGCTTAAGAAAAAATTGGATAAGATAGGTGTCTTTTGTTGAGGTATGTCCTAAAATACCCCATTCACTGAACAATAAATAACAGTTGAGATAAATGCTGTCTCCTTTTTTTCACAGCAGCAGCGGAATGCATCTGACAGTGCTTGTAGTACTATTTGCGAAGAAGTGTATGCAAATCCAGGCTCGTACTGCTTGCCAGATACATTTTCTTTATGGTGAGGTAAATTAGTTTCCATTTTTATGTAAATTTTTACTGCTTATTGGCTGTAGAGATCTTCTGTTGTATTTGGAGGCACTGTGTCTTAAGCGCTGGAGAGGCTTTGCATTATTTCCAGAAATCCCACTGAGATATGTGGGTGTGTGTAAAGCAGTCAGAGACATAAATTAATGCCTTTTTTTTTTTGCCTTCTCTGTATTTTGTCATTGATTCAAGAAACAATGGTGAAAAAGAGATTTTGGCGTCTCTTGCAGTAGTATATTTCTCAGACCACTGTTGTTCATACAGCTTTGTATGTAAATGTGTTCATCATTGTGGCTAGCAGACACAAAAACTCCAGCAGAGCCATCTCAAATTGCTCTGTGTGGTATAGACCATGAGGGAAAGACAAGGAGGAGAGCTGCTGTGTTCAACATAGAATGAATTTTTCGCTTTGGGATGTTTTATTTTAGGAAGTGGTAGAAGAGAGCAGAGGGAAAAAGGAGAGGAATAGAAAGTCTGGCTTTAAAAAGTCCATCAGCAGGATTGCCTGTTTATCTAATAGCACATCTGCTGGAACACTGTCCTGGGATGTGAGTTCATGTTTCTCCTCCTACCGAAGGGGTTTGAGTCCCACCTCCTCAGAGATGCCATCCCCTCCTAATGTTTCACACATGAGAGTCCTTCCCAGGATGTAGCAAAATCCTGGGTCCTGCCTGCTGGAATTGCCACATTGTCGTGTGAGCGAGAGGGACCTCGGGCTTTGCCTGCTCCCCTGGGAAGCGGGACTGTCAGGTTCCAGTCACACTTCTTACTTTGCATAGAATATAGACCAAAAATTCAGATAACTATGCCATATACATCTGCGGTCTGAGCCTTTTCTTGAAAGTTAGAAATGCATCTTCAAGTTGTCTCAAGCAGAGGAGAGGACAGGACTGAGGTATACTGTAATTGTATACTACATGTATATGTAGTATAACACATATGCTATATGTATACTACATATACGTACAAAATGCTAACTGATAGCTTATCATTATATGCCCTATTTTTTTGTTCTTGCTTGCAGTTTTTCTTAGGATAGATGTCCCTTTGATAGGTGTATTTTTAATCCCTTCACAACTCTTTTTGAAATACAAATTTGTTTTTAACATAGGAATAGATATAGGAACCATCTGTCAGTCGGTTCCTTTACCTAAACCTAGATAATTTTAAAATCCTGGGTTTTGGCAAAAAGTGTCGTCCACTGCACACCTTTTTGCTCTCCTTTTTATTGACATTATTAGTATAAATTTACATTTTTCCTGCAATTTAAACTCATTATTTCCTCCAGGCCATGTTGTTTGGGGTTCTGGGTTTTTTTTGAAGATTGAACCTTGTGTGCTATAGCGGGGATTGCAGACTCTCCACCATCCCACGGAAACTGGCCCAGTATATGTGGGTGACCTTAGTATTCATTTCCTTATTACATATTCTCTCTTCTGAATTCTTTTCTATTTTTTGCTGCCATCTACTTTTCATTGGTTCTTCTCTCATTAGTAAACATAAAGGATACCATAAAAAGGTCAAACTGAACTTTTGATCCCTTTTTTTTTTTTTTGTGAGGCCAAAATTGACCAAAATGGATTTCTTCATCCTTAACTGAAAACCTCTTTTTAATACATACATTAATAGCACTGGAACCAAAAATAGGTTGGAGAGAGTTTTAATCTGTAAAATGCATTATCAAGTGAAAAAAAGCACTGTGAAATGTGGAAATAAACAGAGAAGCAAGAGGAGTTTCTTGTCATTTTGTTTTTGGTTACTGTAGAATTGGCAGAGCCCGGAAAGACCATAAAGACTTCGTTGTGTATTTCCATCCAGTTTTAGAGCCAGAAGATTACAAGCAAATTCATTTTCAATATACAGCCTCTGGAATAATGTCCATAACATTCAATTAGTCAGATGTGACCAAAATGTCAAGACCCTCATAAAGAAATCATTCACTCATCTGGGTTATTATAGCAAGAGATTTTTTTGAGTCCAATAAATACAGGGCACGGAAGGAACCGACATATTTATAGTTACCTTCTTATTTCGTAGTGATAGTGCTCACCATCCCTCCCATACAGCTGCAGAGCACCTTAAATAGAAAATACGTAGAAATCACATGACCCAGGTCATCATACTCACTACGAAAAAGAAGAAACCCAAAAGGGTTGGTTCCAAAACAAGATCAAAACCAGTTCTGCGCTCTCTGTGTAACATGTTACCATTATTTCTTTTGAACGTGACTTTGAAATCCATTTAAGCTCAAATTTAGTCACTGGAAACTCACAAAAACATCAGCTTAAGAAGTCCCACGCTGGTTGACCATCCCATGGACCTGTCTCGGACAATGGCCAGTACCAAGAGCTCAGGGAAAGAGCTTAAGAAACAGAGCAACGATCCGTTCCTCTTTCCTTTCTTCTAACAATCAGTGCTGCAGGCATTTCCTCCCCTTGATATTACATTAGGGCCATTGTTTAGTTATCCTTGATAGACCTTTCTGCCGTTGACTTGCCTAATCACATTTTGAACCTGTTAATACTTTTCAGATCCAAACTTAATTTAGCAGTGAGTCATAGAGCTCAATTTCTTGCTGTGTGGAAAAATATTCCCTTTGTTTTTATCTGTTTTTAAACCTGCCATCGGATAAATTAATTTGTTTATATGGTGAGAAATAATGAACAATTGTTCCTTATTCATCTTCTGTGTCCTAGTTATGATTTTATAAACCTCCTCTCCCCACACGCACAAGTCATCGGAGCTGAAGAAAGCTAGCCTGCCTTAGCCTTTCCATGGGCTGATTCTGAGCCATACCTGCGGTCATCCTTTTCCGCCTTTGCCATACTCCTCTTTCTACTGGTCCTTTGGAAGGAATGACATCAGAATTATACCAACACACTTGTCAGATACGAAAAATATGCAAGAACTGAAGGACTCCAGGACACAAAACAATAGGTTTTGAGGCCTGTCTATAGATTTAATGAATAACTGATTTGGGAATTTGGATGGTTTTATCTGGAAAAGAAGTGGGATTTTTTCCTTTCTCTTTCTAAATAAGTTCAAGCTGCTTTGCATTTGGTCTAAGCAAGTTAGAAAAAGTCACACTTGCTCCAGAATTGGAATGCCTACTCACAGAGGCAATTTGAAGCAGCTATCCATTTAAAATTGTCTCCCTATCCTTTTATATGGCAATTTTCCATCCATCGACAAACCCTCAATCTCAGACCTTTCTGCATTTCTTTCACAGGAGCACTGTGTGGATTAATTAGTGCACACTGTGGGTTGAAATTAATCAGTGCCAAAATTTAATTACCCTCAACACCAGTTGCTCCTTATCCATGCGTTGTGCACACCATAATTTTCCATTCCTCTGGGATACGCTTCTTCTCATATGGGCTGCAGATGTTTCATAAATTAAAATGTATTGGAGGTTCTCCTTATTCTGGGAAATTTGTGTGGTCTGCAAACCACAAACACAAGTAGGAGTTCAAAAGGCTTCAGTGGAATACAGTCTGCTCTAGCAGAGTAGATACACAGGTCAATAAACATCTAAGTAAGTTACCTAAGTTGATGCTAACTACTGTGTGTGCTATTTAGACAGAGTTAAGAGATGAATTGCCTTCTAGAGAAGCCTCCCTCTGTTGAAGCATTAATACTCTCCAGAGTTTTAACTCAGTAGCAGACGACCATTGTCCATTCAGTCCTGCACAAATATGTAACAAAACATAAACAAGCAAGATGGCAAACCCCACAGGTCTTTCTAGCAATTGACACTTATGGAATACCACTGTCGTTGGAATCAAAACAGTCATTGAACTAAATCTTTTTCTTAAGCCCAGTGCCTAGTGTGCATTTTCAGTTCACTTGAATGATTTCTTCTGCAACCTTGATGGATTTGACTTTTGACTAGTAGGAGTTACAGATGCTACAATACAAGCTAGTGGAGCTCTTACTAGGTCCAAGGTGTTGGGAAAACGAGAGAGATCTAGTGGACAATGAGCCAGGAGGGCCTCAAGGGACCTGGATTTAAGTTCTGATATTGCTGTCGACCTGTATATAGACATGGTCATTTTTTTACTTCTCCTGATTTTATCTGGCTTCCTCAGCTGTAATGTATTTGCAGAAGACAATTTTTGTTATGTATTTGTAGTCTAGCACAACGCAGTCCTCCTTCTCTCTTGGATGTCTGATAGTCAGATTCCCTGCTGCAAACCAAATATCACAGGGATTTCCTAAACTTGCCTGCAGGACATCTTTACCCACTTGGTAATTTCATGGAATTACTAAGATCAAACTGTTAGCTGAAGTCAGCAGCAAGTGTCCTTTTTAGCAGCTGCGGTGAGTGACTCCAGGAGCCCTCACTCTTTGACTCTTGTCATGATGTTACTGAGCCGTGGTTCCTTAGGCAGCTGCACAACCTAATGGCTCACAGCTGCCAAGATGGAAGAGTCTTGCTGTTGCCCATGGACATGCCACCCTGTCCCTTCCTATTGCTTCATTTCCATGATGAGGGGAGGCTAAGCCACTAGCCCAGTAGGGCAGAAATAGCAGGCAGAGGAGTCAGCAGGAGAGCTGGGCAATTTTCTACTAGGTTAGGGCAGCATTCAGAAGAGTCCAGATGTCCAGTGTGTAGCATTGGAGCAGGGCAAGGGACAAGAGAGGCCAGGCAGAGTGAGACTTCCTCTTTGTTGATCACTGTAGGGCACGAGGTTTGCTTGGTTGCCCGTGGAACCACAGCTTAACAAACTTAATAAATTATCTTCAATTATGTCTTGTGGAACTGGAGCCTAGAAGCTTCTAAAACTCTAGGTCGGTCCAACTTCTGTCTGAATTCTTGCAGTCTCTCTACTTTCTGCTTTTACTAGAGGCTTTACTTCAAACATTCTGTCCCCAGTAGATCCCTATTAGCAGTGACACAGAGCAGTAAACATATTTCACTGATGGAGTGATGAGTGTCTTCTGTAGGGAAGGAGCAGTCTATTTTGGTATTCTAGGATGCTGATCTTCGCTTTATCAACAGAGTTTGTTTTGCATAGCTGCATACAATGTGAAAAAGTTGAACTAATAGTCAGTTTTAAGTTTACTGTTGGGGATTTCAACCTTGCAGCTACAAGAGCAAAGGACTTAGATTTTTTTTCATCACTGCCTCTGTTGAAAATGTTTGAGCTTGCCTACAAATAATTCCTTTTCCATAATCCAATGAGATCTTCCAACAAATACAAAAAACTGCCTGCAGTACTGACACCACGCAGATCTGTTTGCTTGTTTGTTTTTCTTGGTAAACCAGGAGTGTTGTTACAATAGGATGCGTATTTTGGCTTTTGGAATACAGCAAAGAGCACAGGAAATCATATGTGCTGACAAAAGGATTCTGAAGTTTTGTTATGAGGAAACCATTTCAAAGCCTCCACTAGGAAAACTCCACCCATCTTGATATACGGTGGTTTAGTCACTATCTATTTAATAAGAATGACTTAAATGTTATGAGGACTATGCACGTTTTCTTTTAGAATAATTTTGTACTTCTTATTTTCAACCCTTGCTTATACAGAAAATTGCACGTATTTAACTAAATTGAAAACACGTCTGTTAATGTTTCTGAAAGAAACCTATTGTACTTAACTTTGCTGTTGAGTTCTGTGTTTTTTCAACATAGACAACTCTTCTTCCACTATGTAACAGAAACACTGCTATTAACTGAAGCTTCAAAGGGATGATAATGATTTCCATACTATATAGCATGTGGGTCCCTCTCCGTAGCATCTTCTAATAAGGAGAGGGTCTTTGTCAAACAGGCTTAACATATGGTTCTTATTAATCTGTTTTTCTTGACGTGATTTAAAGATGAAGGACAAAGCACTGCCAGGCACAGTGGAACAGAAAATTTGCTCTCGATGGTCAGGAAGGCTGCTGTCTCAGGGCTGGGATTTCCCATCCATGCTGCATACACTTGGCTGGGCCACTGAGCATTGTTTCAAGTGATATGTTGTGCTGGCTCCCGTGCAAGGTGTTTTTTTTCCATGTCCCATTTACAGTACAAGCTCTTCTCAGGGTATTCAGTACAAGCTCATTGTGGCTTCCACGAATACAGGGGAAATTCCTGGCATATACCAGGAACAAGAAAGTTGAAGACCCCTCAGTGACTGAAAATGGGACTGAGACCTCGATGAAGGCACGTGAACTGTGAATCTGAGTGTCAAATGTACCATCTCCCTTACCTCCCACTGTGGGGAAAAAACTACTGCTATCTTGGTCTTCTGCCTGGTCTTTTCTCTAGCGTGGTGTACGTCTCATGCAGTTTTGTTATTATGCTGTAAAAGTACGGAGAGATCTCTTTAACTTGATTTGCAAGGATAGTATCTGTTACAGAGCTGTTGTTCCCTAAAGTTTTCTGTATTTTGGGGTGTCTGATTTATCAAAGAAGCAATGAAGGCACCCCTTCTAATGTTAGACTGATGTTAGAGAAAAATAAAAAGAAAGAGGGGAGTATCAAGAGGCTGAGGCTTCTAGGGGAAGGGGTTATAAGAGTGTTAACTTCCTTTAGCCAATTTGCTGCTATTACAGCATTAGTTTTGACTCTTTATTTTTGGTATATTCTTTGGTGTACTCCAAGGAGAGAACCCTGTGTGACAGAAATGAATAAGAGAGTAGAATAATGGACTAAAAAAGTCTAAAACCTTTTGCTGTTCATTCAAAGGACATCCCTGATTCTTTAATTTCACCTCTAGCTATCTGCCCTCTCTGTCTTCACACGTTACATAAATTCTCAGGGGTCATATCTGGTTTTGGGGTGTTCATCTCCTAGGACAAGGATGTCAAATATATAAAATATAATAAATGGATCAATATAATGGTTGACTGGTGAAGTTCAATTTCTTAATAAGAATTATTAAAACTAGAAACGCTCTCCTTATTTTAAGAATGACACTTCTATGGAACGTAGGAGTCTCCTTACATAAAGGTGGGGCTGCCGCTTGTTTCCTACTTCCAGATTTCCTTTATAACCACAGCAGGAAGGTGATGGTTGTGACAAGAGGAAGAGGAAACAGAGAAGCACAGTTAGTAGCAGTAAGTTTTCTCATGTTTAGAAACAGCCTCTGTGTGCGAAACCAATTGTCAGCAGCTTTCACAGATTTCAGTGATGGGATTTGTTTTCTAAAAACTGACCACCTCCTGTTCACAAGTCATTTCACATGCATCAGTCATGAGCCTGAGTCTCTCAACATCCCCACACTGAGCTGCCATTAATCATTCTGCACTTTGAAAAGTGTTTATGGTTCTCTATGGTGGGCAGAACTTATGCAGCAGGGACCAGCTCAGTTTGAGTTCAGTCCATCATAAGCACACTAAAGTTTTTTACTGATGTGTGTAAGAGGAAAGAAAAGAAATGGAAGTTCTCCCAAACCAGTTGCAGTGAGCTGCTGTCAGCCATTCCAGAGAGATAAGAGAGAATCAAGCCTGATGTCCACCCTCCAGAAGAGGTATGTATAGTATTCTGAAGTGCAATGCAACCTTTGTCACAAAGTTCAGGCCTTATAACAGCAATATTAGATAGTATGCAAGCTCGTCAACGGGCAACAGGCTAGTTCTGGGGTTAAAACACATAGCTAGGAGCCAAGAGACCAGTGCTCAAATTCCAGCCTGGCTATTACCGACTCGTTACACTCTGAAATTCAAAGTTACAATTTTCTGTCATTAAATCTCTTCTATGGGTGGTGAAAGCTGAACAGCAGTGAAGACTCAAACCGTTGTGTCACATAGTGAGCCATGCTATGCGGGGGTAAAGTCAGAAAATGGAACAGTAAACACATCCAGATCCTATCTATGGTGCAGTGTCCACCAGTGGGACTGCAACTACACCATGGGATGCTGAACTGCAAGTCCTCTTAAAGGAACCTCCTAAAGAATGGTACCATTTTTCCTCTTATTTTATTACATCCGTCCAAAATACCATAATGGGTGTCCAGATCTGTTGTGCTTTTTCTTATCCACTTATACTTTATAGGATAGTGCTGAATAATCCAGCGTTTTGACTTGGTACATTCATCATTCTTCCTTGACCATCATCCTTCTTCATTTGGATGCATAAGTGTAATTGTACGTGTCTGTTCGTATTTTTGATATTTTTTTTTGGTGGAAGAATGGTTCTGCTTTGCACGGTTCTGTCCTGCATGAGCGACCATCCACAGCTATACCATGGTCAGTATGGGTAAAATAGCAGAAAACAACAGCTTCTTTCACACTTGAATGTAAAGTAGAGGTAAAAGGAAAGGTTTAGTTACAGTGACCTGTGCTGCTTCAGCTGTCTCCGCTGGTGGGGGTAAGGTGCTTGAGTGCATCTGCTTTTGCTTTTTTAGTGAGTTGCATTTTCCTGTCTCCCTTTGGTGTTGGGGACTAGGTGGAAGGTTTGCTTTGTCTGTGGGGATTCTTTTTGCTTTCACCTATAACCTTGACATACCATACCATGGGTCCTGATGTCTTCCATCAGGGCTGCAGACCCCAGGGAGATGTGGAGTTCCTGAATGTCAGGTGACAGAAAGGTGGGAAGGGTTATACTCAACCTAACCTGGTCTGGCTTAAAGTTCTGGACATGCTATAACTTTGATTAATGAGCTGTTCTGCCCCAAATATTTCTTGGATGTCTACATTACCAATTTCAATTGTGCTAACTCAAACAAACCAGCAATCAATTAACTAGAATTACAGTACGACCAAAACTGTAGGCTAAACAAAGCCATCGTGAAGAAACTGGCTTTCAGCCCAGTATCTGCTGATGATGGGATATGAAACAGCCTATTGATTCTGCAGCTCTTGAATTCTTGTACAAAAGTAGAAACAATGCTGTTTGCCTTTTCAATAGGAAAAAAATCCCATTTTATTCACTATCGCCACTTACAAAAGCCAAAGTACATTACTGAGCCAATTTTTAGGAGGTTGTACAGAAAGGAGTACTTTCAGCACATTAACAAAACCTCAGGTTAGAGTTATACAAATTCTGAGCAGTCATAAAAGAAGGCATAAACGTTAAGTTTTAAACTATATTTGCATGTCTACCTGCCAAAAATGTTGCACAAACTTTTTGTGATATTTTCAGCTTTCTAGGCTTCCAGCACTTCATGTAGAAAGCCATTTGAGAAGACAAAACAGCTCTGTCATGTTTCTGTGCTGGTGACTGGCAGTTTATCACTAACACTGTGATGTCTAGTGCTTTAGGACAGAATCCTAAAAGGTACGAAGATCTCAGCTTCGACTTAAAAGTTTCTAGTGTTCGTGGTTTGGAGGAAAAATTTGGAAACTTGAAACAAATGTGCACAAATGACTTAAACAAGAAGACAAGCAACAGCAACTGAAAACATCATTTTTAAAAAGCTTTTCATTTTAATTAATCCTCTGCTCTGAAGGAGCAGTTTCATGGTTTTTTAGTACATGAGGGTTGCTAATACAAAAAGTGTGCGGTAATTGTAAAAGCAACAACCAGTCCAGCTGCATTCCCTGTGCAGAAACTGAGAGGGACAACAAGCCATAAATAGTGGTGTCACCGCCCCTCTTTGCCTCAGTTAAGGAGTATTATTATTCTAAACACAAAACAAACTATTGCTTAAGCTCCAACTGAAAGTTTCAAAGCCTCATAAATCTGCCAGGTCGAAGCCAATTTTCACTGGAATTTTGGAAGGAACCTCTTTTCTTGAGAGAAATATCCAGGGCTAATTTTAATTTCCTTTTACTACTTGTTTTAGCAGCATTGTCCAAAACCAAAATGTTCTTCAAATGGAAGAATATGAATTTTCCTCTGAATAACCTCATTCTACGTATGTCTATAATGTAGCACCAGCCTACTACAGTAAACACATGCAGCATGTCTACAAGGAGTATATCTGTCTTTAGGCAGAGATTGACTTGACGAGTGACTGCACGTAAATTACTGATGGGCTTTACGTAGAACAGCGCTGCCTAAGTGCTGGGTCTGTAAGATCCCAGTCAAAGTGGGTACAAAACCTGAGTGGAGCTGAGTCCTGGGAGGGAACATTTGCCACATGTTGGGTGGCAAACGTGCAGGATGCAGCACATGAGCATCCCGTGCCGCATGACGCCCAGCGGCCCCGATGATTCGGTGCCATGAAACAAAAGCAGAGCTCCGTGCAAAGTCTGCATGGAGCAGGGAGGGGCTTGTGCAATAAAAGGTTTGGAAACTGCTGCCGCTGAGCAGAGTTGCTGGCTCCGAAATATGAAGAGGAAGGTTTTTATTACTTGCTTTAATAAAAAGGAAAGTACTTCCATGAGGGCTCAGCAGACAGCTGAGGCAATATCCAGGGAAGCCTACTCAAAAGGAAGGATGTGTGTACGCTCGCTCTCCGATTGTCCTTTCGAGAGTCTTTTTTTTTTGTGCTGCGTGTTCTGCTATGGAGTATCTCCCTAGGTGGAAAGGACAGCCTTCCAGAAAGGGATATGGGTCTGATCAGAAATGATGCTCTTTTCCTCCCTTTTCTTAGCCTGTTTTTCTTCCATCGGTACCTTCCTGCTATAATTCTGAAGTGACCTCCTTCATGCATTAAATGTGTTCTACATGGAAACCCTCCTTACAGCAAAACCTGCTTGCAGCACTGTTTTCTAGACGCAGTGCTTTATTTTTGTAATATGTGGTACTACATGTTTGCTAATATGTAAAAAGAAACAAGAAGTGTAACGTAAGGTAAAATCTGAGGTCTCTTTCTTTCTGGGGACATTTATTCCATTTTCTTGGTTACTTCTGTTCTGCTTCCATGCGACCAAATTTGGCCCTAAGTGTCAACGAATGCAGTGGTAGAATAGTCATTATCAGTCCAAGATCCCCACAAAGAACTTTAAAAATGGAAAGGCAGCAAAAGTGTAGGTTGTAGGGCAAGAGAGTCTGCTCAAGACATTTGGTGTTTTGGGACAATCCTCTTCTTCTTTTTCCATTTGTTAAATCTTTTTCCCCAGACAGGAACACTTGACTTTAACAAGCATTTGGCTTAATTTGTTTTGTGGAAGGATATAATAGGCCCACAGATTCAGTCTGTCAAAACACATGGTCCTGGGCCTAAAGAAAGGCAGCGTAAAAGTGTGCGTGTGGGTTAATGAAAAGAAAAAAGGTAGAAAAAAAGGACCATTTTACGTAGTTAAAGTGATTAAGGTAGAAAAGAAAAATGTTCTGCCTCTAATATGAATTGAAATAAAGATGTTCCTTTGCTTGTTAACTACTGTCAAAAGGGACTTCATTCTGAGAAACAGGCTGAAAAAGCGTTTCTTTGTCTACCATGCACATCAGCTGTGTGGTAGACAAAGAAAGATCTCTGTGACTCACTTGTATTTATACAAAGAAGCAAATAACGGTGTCCACATCTATAGGTATTGCTTTCCAGTGAATCAGTTTTATGTCATATCAGTCCGTAAGATTCAGAAAAGTAATTGTAGTATCTGTTGGCCATAACAACATGTTGCAGTTAAAACCGACCTTCACTCTGCAGGTAAAAAAACAATTTTACAGGCTTGCCAACCTTGTTTAGCTTTTTTTCTTTATTATGTCAGCCCTGAGACTCTGTTTCACTCCTGGCTGTCCCTGCACTTTTGGACTTGTTCGTCTACCAGGATATCTCCTAACCTTATTAACATACACTCTTACTAAGGGGAGCTCTGTGCAGCAGCGTGCAGCACTGACGTGGTTGTCTTTGGGGAAGCACAGCTGCGAGGACCTTCCTCAGGAATGGCAAACCAGACAGTTGTTCGCTATGAAAGCAAATTTAACCTCCAGGCACAAGCACTCTTGCTTTTTTGCTTAGATAAACTGAGAAGTCTTGTGTGGTGTCTTGTAGGTGAAAAGAAATGTGCAGCTGGAGGGGTGTCAGAGCTTTTTCCAGCAGCATTTGTGTCAATAAAACAGCCCGAACCTTTGTTTATAGCCTTGGCAAAGTTATCATAGGCTGAATTAGTCACAGCAGCAAAGCTATCTGCTCACCAGTAGAGGATCTTCACATGACAAACTTTTTCTATAACCCTCATGAGGTTTAACAGGAATTGATTTATTACCAGTAAAATCTATAGATTTTTACAGACCCTAGAGCTTGGTTTTACTCTTTCCAATGCTGTGCAGAACCAAGGTGTGATCTCCTGGTTCCTAGGCCCTTATCTAGTAGCTGTTTTCCAGTTGCTGCTGCTAGCTGTTCAGTCTGCACGGATGAGTCTGTGGCCCTTTGCTGGAAGGCAGCAGAAGTCAGTGGGGCTCAGGAATATTGCCTCCTTTCAGTGTCTCTCTCCGTACACTTCCCAGGGTGACTGCCTCTCGTTTAGCCAGTTGTGTGGTTATTATCCCATCAAATAATTGAACAAGAATCCATGGCATAGTTGAAAAATCTGTCTAGATTAGTATTTTCAATCCGTTTCAAATTTGTGGACCCCTGTAAAGTGAATTTCAGTGTACCAAAGTAAACCTCCATTTCTCAGTTATCTTTCAAGGTCTCCTAAAAGTAGACTGTAGGTTGAAGACCACTGATCTAGAAAAAAAGACCTCCTTTCCAGTTGAAATTTAAGATATATTTACTCAAAGGTTCAGGACACACTCAACACCACTTAGATTGTAAATTCTCTGGTGTAGGCATCACCTTTTCATATTCTACAAGTGCTACATTCAGTGCATTGGTCACTGTGCCTTGGGAGCATTATTGCAGGACAAATAATAAATGGCACTGTTATCTGAGGGCCTTCAAAAATATCACTCTGTAAGTAAGTTTCTGATCACTGGATTTCGAATATTTGGGAATTACTACTCTTAGTTGCCCACAACCAGGATGCGCTTTGTGATGGTGGGTAGACTAGAGGTATTAGGTAAACATTGTCATAACTGACTGAATTTTTGTGGTTGCACCCTAACTTGTACAGCTTTCATGAGAGGAGATGCCAAGACTGAAAGAAAACATGGGAGTTTCATGGAGCACAATTACAATTGTTTATTCAATTATTAGCCAGTCCTGAAATGACTCACAACACAGCTGCTTAGATTTACAGGCAGTTAACAGATGTAAGTGTTGGCTTTTTTGTTCAAAGTGATGTGGTGGGACACTGTCCTGACCCAGATGTATCAAACAGTTGAAGGCTTGAGGAAATGGAACAGACTTTTGTCTCTTTCTTGCATTAATTGCTTTGTTTGTGGCTAGGAAAAAGATATTCTGAAGGTGATATCATCTGCCATATCTTGAGATAGCACAGTAATCTAGTAACAGTATTCAGTGAAAGTTGGGCATCGTTGTCTCTGGGACACTTTGAAAACTCTGGGAGTCTCTGATCTGCTATTTCCAAAGACTCCAATTTTTGATGTGACTTTATTTGGTAACTCTTGCATCTGCAAAAATAATAATACAGTGTGCTGGCTGCTTGACTGGTGGAATTCTTTCAAAACACTGAAAACACTCATGCCTCAGAATTATCGTGGACTTTTTCTGTTACATTAACATTCAAATTTAATACTTTTTTATATAGATAATTGCTTTGTGACCAGAGATAGAATAACCAATATAGGCCATGCCTTATTAACAAGTATTTACAAGATGCTGCAATACATTATGTTTTCTGGTTTTAATTTTGGCTTGTTCTTCTGTACCAGCCTTCTATGCTAACCTTCTACATTAAATAAAAGGAATTAACAGCACATATTATAACAAACCACTGACTAAACCACTTCAGGTTTTTGTTGTTGTTTTTGCCCACCCCCCGCCCTTTTCCTTCTATTTTTCTTCCTTATTTCATTATTTCACTGAGGTCTCTCTTCTGCACTCAAACACCCCTTAACTCAGGTTGACATACTGCCTTTTTTCTCCCTTCCGTTTGAAGTACTTTGCATTTTTACTTTGTTGTATGCAACTATTAAAGAATCAAAAGCGCATCTATCCATACTGTAGGTAGCAAGATCTGTAAAAACTGTAAGAGGTTCCCTGTCTTTTTGTCAAAGACAGATCTTCATTTCAGGTTTACATCCTTCTTCCCAATAGGTAGTGACCGAGGTCAGCACAAGTTCCCGTTTGGGGGTTAACAGCCTTGATGGTTACAACTCCTGATCCAGCTTTGGGACTTCCTTTTCCACAGAATCACACAGAATCACAGAATGGTTTGGGTTGGAAGGGACCTTAAAGATCATGTAGTTCCAAACCCCCTGCCATGGGCAGGGACACCTCCCACTAGACCGGGCTGCTCAAAGCCCCATCCAGCCTGGCCTTGAACACCTCCAGGGATGGGGCATCCACAGCCTCCCTGGGCAACCTGTTCCAGTGCCTCACCACCCTCACAGCAAAGAATTTCTTCCTGATATCCAATCTAAATCTCCCCTCTTTGAGTTTGAGGCCATTACCCTGTGTCCTATCATTACACTCCCTGATAAAGAGTCCCTCCCCATCCTTCCTGTAGGCCCCCTTCAGGTACTGGAAGGCCGCTATAAGGTCTCCTCGGAGCCTTCTCTTCTCCTGGCTGAACAACCCCAACTCTCTCAGCCTGTCCTCATAGCACAGGTGCTCCAGCCCTTTGATCATCTTCGTGGCCCTCCGCTGGACCCGTTCCAACAGGTCCATGTCCTTCTTGTGTTTTCATTGCCTTGTCTGCACTCATGTAGACATGTGCAGAATGAAACCAGAGCAGGTTTGTTAAATCTTTGTTCTGGCTTGATAGTATCTGATATATCACCTCCCCCTGGCCAGTCTGCAGTGGCTGGCCGTGAGTTGTTCAGTGTAATTTAAAGTTGCCTGAGGGCTGTGATAAATTATACCTGCTGCCCGTGACCTGGTTGGCTTTTGCCACTCCCAGAATTCAGTAAGACATAGGGAAGTCTTTCCTCCAGGTAGGTTTTTCCTGTGCTAGTGGCTTAGGACAGCATGGGATACAGCTTTGATGAGGATTGGGATGGCTGAATGGTGGCACAGCTGTTATCCGATTGGTGATTGGGAACGCGTGCTGCATTAGACAGCGATACAGCAAAGGAGATTACAGTCCTCTTAGCTCCCTCTTGAGATCTGCCCCTCAGGATCCTCTCCGATCCATGCCCGGAGAACTGCCCTTGCAAAACCACCTGCTCCAGGATTGTCACTCTCTGATGGCAGCAAACCAGACTAAATGCATGGGAGGATCTCGGGCCAGTCATACTTGAGAGAAATACTCCAGGGACTGGCTGGTGATCTGGGAGCAGTTAGCCAGGGGCTGAACTTAGTTTATTGCTTAAAAAAAAAGCATGGTTATTACTCATTACTGAGATGGTAGTTTAAAACAATTAGTCTAATTATTGTGGAGCACTGTGCTTTAAAAGGAACAGCTGAAAGTAGAGAACCACAAGATTTTCATTTAAGTGGTAAAAATTCTTTTAATAACCAAGACGAGCCAGCAGAAACCAGTGGTTATATGTTTGAAGGAGCTTCCTTTAAGTTGAAGTGGATTCCTATAATCAGATGAGCTCATCTGCTGTCTGAGCAACCTCTATTAGCAGCATTGAAAAGTAACTCCTAGTTGCTGCTTAGAGCAACTCTAATGTACTCTTTATTGTGTTCTTAGACCTCAGATTTGATCCTGCTTTTTTGTGCATGTGGACTCACCACAAAGCATGCAGCAAGAAAAAAACCCTTTTATAGGGCACAATCTTGCAGCCACTAAATTAAACACACAAACCAAAGACCTCCTTATGACATCTCCTAATACTCTTTTTCTGAGTAATCAACTTCAGCTAAAAAGAGGCAGCTGAGTTTTGAGAAATAAGCACCTCCTGCATGTCAGGTACCCCATCTGCTGTGTGAGGAACTGAACAGAGAATAGGGAATGGTTGGGATCCTGCTCCAGACTTATTTTGAGTGTCTTGTTAAGAGAAAAGGGGTAAGCATCCTACAGGGGATGTAATGGTTCATCCTGATCTGGTGGCTTTGATGTGAGGAGTCTGGAAAGAGTGGTGACTTTCTTCCAGAGCAGGGTGACTGAATGCTGCCTTTGTCCACAAAGTTGAAATTAACTGCTCAGTTCTAGCCTTATAACCTAAAATACTCCCAGGAAAATTTAATCGGGGAGAAGATAAGTCCTTGTAAGACTGAAACCTGTTTTTTGTTTGTGAGGGTGTAGGGGCAAATGTTTTCAGGAATAAGCCAGCAGAAAAACTTTCTGGAGGAGAACGGATGGGAAATGTAGAAGGCTATTATCCACCAAAATGCTTAAAAAAGCACAATGAAGGGGAGGTTTTGCTTAAGGACCAAGACTTGTAAGGAATTTGAGACCTGAGCTGACAACATAATTGTGCTAGCTTTTGAATTTACCAGAAGTCTATTTTGTGAAAACTGCAGCTGGTCTGTATGCTTTTTTTGTAAAATACAGTTGCACTTGTGTGGGATGCAAGCAATACTGCTACGTGGGAAAGCGAGTGATCTCAAAGATATTTACTTCTGCATGGAAACATTCCCAGACAAAGCAGGAATCAAACCTTCTCCTAGAAAGATTAAGTTCAGTCAGTTCCTGATGAACAATATCTTGTTCTTTCCTTAAGTTGACGGTCTTCATACTTGTAACCACTAACCTTCATCATCTTACTCCTGTTCTTTATGTGCACTATTTCTTTCCCAAGGCTAGTGGCACGCAAAGTCATCTCGTATTTAAAGTACTTCCACTTAAACTTTGTGGTAAGATTGGGAGCAAGATATTTTGAACTTTGTAGTCTGTGATTAAAAGTTTTAGCAGCTGTTGCTGTAAAGATGTAAATACACTTCCAACTTTTTTTCACACAGGTATCTCATCAACTTGGAGGTAATTGAATACCTACAGGATCCAGGCATAAAGTAGGTAAGATAGCATTTTATTTGATATTAATGATTTTACTGGAACATATAATTACTGGAGTGGTTGTGTGCTCCTTGGCACTAGCCTACGTGAAAGAGTGTGCGCTATTAAACAGGGGCATAGTTCTAAAAAAATCCACACCTAATAATATTGCTTTGCAAAGCAAATGAGTGTACCTGTGCCTGCCAATTAAGTTGTACCGTGGGTGGAATAATTAATTTGGATGCTAGGCAAGGAGCACATTGCAGATTTATTCTTTTTTATTTAGTTTTAATTTAGGCTGGCTGGGGAGTGCCCAGGTTAAGATTACATCCATTTTCCCTGCCTTACACCCTTGTGCATGGCATGGACGCAGCTGCTTGCTTCTACAGATTCCGCCCCCCCAACCAATCAAATCTGGGATGTGTCTTTTTGTCTTTTAAGTGTGTATGTGTGGTGCCTTTACAGTTAGCAGTTTTCTGCTACTGTAGGGACAGATTTTTCCCCCCCAGCCAGATTCTAACTCGGGACAGATACATTTGTGCTTCTTCTCAAGTGAATGCCGAAATACATCACCAGTCAGTAAAACCGACACAGATTTCACTGACAAAGTGACACAGATTTCTGTACATTTAAAAGCGTTGCTTACAGTTTTGCTGAGTCACAGCCAAAATGAGAAAAGCATTAACACGATGACTGGTGCAATTCAGTCTTGGTGATGTAAAGAAATGCTGTGATGTTTAAGACCATATGTATATGTACAAATCTATTGGTAGACTGGTTAATATAAGCAGACTTCTTAGAAGAAAGGAAAATCCCAAAGGGGAAAATAATGTTAGCTTACAGATTCCCAACCATAGTAAGCAAACCACTTTCAGGTAGTACACGAAGGCAAGTCCTGACCACCTGTGTGGAAGATACCAACTCATCAGCAGTGCAAGTTCCTGACTGCAGGGGCAGCAGGAAGGAGCTGATGGATGGAGCTGGATCCCACCTTATGTGTGAGGTGAAGCCAGACGTTCTACTGCGTGAGGGTGTGAGAGATGCTGTGAGAGAGAGTAGAAAAAGATGCATGCTGAAAAAGATGGAGACGGGGGGAGCGGAGGCTCATCTCTTGCCTGTGTGTGGGAATGCTGCCCATGGTGACTGAGCAAGCTGTTTGGGAACTCCTACAACCCATGGTACTCCCACCCGTGCCACTGGCCTTCTGGTGCATAGGCAATGTCCAGGTGAAAGGTTCATCTGCCTGCAGTCTCCTTATCACTCAAGCCCTTTTACCAATAGTCACCTGGATTACCTTTAAAGAGGAAAGTTCCCATGGTGTGTCCGTGTCTCTAATTCCTCCAAAAATGGGTGTTTCTTCAGATTCACTATTTTGTGTTACAGTGTTGTAAAGCTTGACCTTTAAACCTCTATCATTCTTTCTGCAACTATGTTCGTACTCTATCAGTCAGTCGACATAAAACTGGAGGTATTTGGTCAGTCCACTGGAAGGCTATTTTTAGCACAAGCAAACAGAAACCAGACTGGCTCATGATCAGTCCTTTGGGGAAGGGAGGTAGAAGGATGAAGAGAGAGGAAGAGACTTCTCCTCTTGAAGATTTTTCCTGTTAGTCACAGCGCTGAGGAAAAACAAACTCCATATGGAACAGATCACTTAAGGCCTTTAAAACATATTTGCAGAGACTGTACAGTTTCTTAAAGGAACTTGGAATACTCTGTGGTTTGGGGGGTTTGTTCTTTTGTTTCTCCCATTTGGGGATGTGTGTGCATTTTCATATGTTTTAATTTGGCCTGAGTTAAATGCATCAACTAGTAGTTTGTTTTATTACCATCTTTGAAAGATCTATTCATAAGGGGAAAGCATTCCCTGATTCCCCCAACGGGAAAGAGTTACAAATGCTTCTCTCCCAGGAGTTCCATTAGTGAGGTTTTTGATGCTTTTTTCTTTAATTGGCATGCAAACGAAGGCCAAATTTTTGTCCCCAGCACAAGACCAGAGTGCAGTGTGCTGAGGATAGGATGCGTGCTCAGTTGGATGCTGAACGGAGCATGCCATGCAGTGCAGGAGGTCATGACCAGCGGGCTGCGTTTAGTGGAGCCACTAGTCACCTCTGAAATGACTTGCTCTTTCCCTGTTTCCCCCGTCGAGAGAACTTGTAGAGAGCCATTCCAGAACATTAACCGTGGAGTCCAGCCTTCCATCATCCGCCTTTTCTGCCTGACAGGGCAGTGATTGTTCGCAAGAAAGGAGGGTCGGAGCGGGACTTACCCCTTGGTGATAACTGCGCTCTAATTCTGCACTGTGAATAAATGTTATGTGTAAGAACGGCTGTCGTTAAAACACTTGAGGTTTTGAGTCTTTTTCTTTAGTTGAGATGCTAATATAGTCCCACTTATTAAATGCAAACCTTTGGTTTGAAACGTGGCCAAAATTAATTCATAAATGTGTTAACCTTTTAAAATTCAGCACTGGTTTGAAGCGTACTCAATGTGCATGTTGGGAAAGAGCTCTGGGCTTTTGAATTAATGGTACAGGAATAGACCCTGCGAGAGTGCTTTTTTTTTTTTTTTTTTTTAAGGGATTCCAGTGAGAACAGGTAGGATGAGGGCAAACACTGAAACTTCCTGCTTTTCTGAATTACTTCTGTAATTACTTGTTTTGACATCTTAAAACTGTGAGCTATTCTAACTTCCCAAATTTCCTCGTATTCCACGTGCTCTGTATTAGCATGAGTACAGGGAGAAACTGTTGCAGAACAAAAGCAATAGAGCTTTACTGAATGTGAAGTACGGAACAAGCTTTTACAGGAAACCAAGGATTTTGTTAGGGCTCAGAAGAATGAGGACCACTGAACGTGCATGAAGAATTCAGGTTTTATTTAAGCAGTTTCTCTCTTTGTGCGTGTCTTATGCAACATTAAAAAATAAATAAATTAAAAAGTAACTTTAAATTCACCTTTTCAAAGAAGATGGCCAGACAGACTGCCAGGAGGCAGGTGTAGTCCCTAAAACCTCTTTGAATTTGCTTTTTTACGGACTGTATTTCAGGGTGGACCTGCCCCCTTCACGTTTTATCAGTTCGTACTCATTTACAGAAGTTCTCACCATTTAATAACAACGTCGTACGTTGGGCCATTGAATTTAAAACCTGTGGTGGCGGAGAGGAGCCGGTGTAGAGCTCGGGGAGCTGGTGCCCTAGCAGCAGAGCGAGGGCAGGAAAGCCGACGGCTTGCTCCCTGCCTGAAAACAGTAGCTGATTTTTTTTTTTATTTTTTCTCTTTTCCTCCCTTCTTCCCGGGGCTGTAATCCGACTGCTCTCTTTGGCTCGGCTCCAGAGACAAGTCCGAGTGGTTAATCTCTCTTCCCCCCTTTCCCAGCCTCCGGGGGAGGAGGAGGAGATGGGGAGCGGAGTCAGCTGCGGCCCGGGGCCGGGCCGGGCCTCCCTGGGGAGGGGCTGAGGCAGCGGCTCGGCTGCGGGAGCTGCATGGAGGAGGGGAGTTTCACAGACTCCCCTGCCCGGACAGGAGGAGGAGGAGGAAGTTTGGAGATTAAGCCGCTGCCCGGAGCCCGAGCGCACGGAGGGAGCCGGGGCGCGGCCGCTGAATGAGTTACGGGGCGGGAGGGGAGTAACCGTCCGCACTCCCCGTCCCGCACCCCCGCGCCTGGATTTTAAACGGGAGGAGGAGCGGGTGTGCGAGGGCAGAGGACGGTGAGAGGCTGCTGCTGCCGCCGCCGGTGAGCGTGGGGGCTTTGTTCGCGCCGGGGAGGGGGCGGTGGTAGCTCCCGGCTCGGCCCGTGGGGGGTGTATGCGTTCCGGGTGGGTGGTCGGTGAGGCACCGGGGGGTGCCCTGCAAACCCCTGAAACCACCTGAGCGGGGCGCGGCGGCCCCAGCTGCCGCCCCCCGGGGGTCTGCCGGGGAGCGGGAGTGCTGCGGCCCCAGCCTTTGTGCCAGCCCCGGCGCCCCCGGCCCCGGCGCCGGGCTTGCAGCGGGGCTTCGGCGGCCGCCGGCTGCTCCGTGCTTTGCCCACCGAAGCGCTTTGTGTTGGGCCGGGCTCGATCGAGGTCTGAGGCTTTCATCATCGAGTCTTTTTTTGGGGGAGGGAGGAGGTGTTTCGATTAACGCATGGTAAAATTGCACGGCTCTTTGGGTTTTGTGCAGATGCTTCAGCAAACCTGTGTCTTCTGGAAAACTCGGTTTCAAAAGAACGCCTCAATTTTGGGGGTTTTAAAGTAACGTTAATTGATTTGTGATAAGTGTAGCCTAAAGAAGGTTAAAAATACGATTGATCTTATCGTTAAGTCACAAGAACGCTTCTTCTGGGGAGGGAAGATGAGGGAGAGACAACCGGGGCAGAGCAGTGTCCTGCTGTCCTGTGGGACCCTGGATGCGTTTCCCCATCTCAGGCCCTTGCCTTTTCCCCGCTTTGCGGGTTGCGTGTCCTAGTCCTTGTCCCTCTTGTTGAAGGAGAAGCCCTACAGAGCTCATCCTTCGGTTGGTGGTGACAGACCTAAGATGCTCATTTCCTTCTTTCTTCACAAGCCACAGTGCTCCAAGTACGAGGGAGAAGGACCTGAAACAAACTTAGCTGTACATTCAGCTGGCTTCCAATACGGTCTCTCTTTAGTTGGCTTTTTTCCTCCTTTAATTATTAATTGGCAGGCTCCGAAACAGCTGTGGCCTGGCTTTTTTCTTTTAATGTTGCTGGTACTTCAGCAATTTAATAATGCTGCCTAGAGAACTTGATGACTTATAGGTGTTTTGAAAGCTATGTAATAAGAGCCTACTAATAGTCTTCTTTTGCTACTGTTTCATTCTTGGAGGGAACAATCTTTGCTGCTGGAGAATTGCGGTTCAAATTTCCACAAGCGTGTGTTGCCTGTGCCTCCAGCTAAATTTATAAAGGAATCCTGTTAGCTTGTACAAAGCTAAATCTGGCTGTAGCAACTCCTGGCTGTGCAATTCACTGTGGCTGGCAAGGCACAATATATAGCTTCCTTGAGATTTATTTTTAAAATTTTTTTTGGTGTGAGTGACACGTAGTTGTCATAATTTTGGGAACTCTTTACCAACGCGTGCGTGGGTGCTTTGAGATGAAAACATAAGAGTTCTGCTAAGGTTAGAAAATGTATTAATAGTGCGCTTGTCTTGAAAATACGAGATGGCAGTTTGAGATCGGCCTCTTAATGAATATTGGTATTGTTCTCAGGTCCATGCAGATGCTTAGCTAATAAACTTTGACTCTCTGCTTCTCCTCTGTGTTCTCAGTTCGTAAACTAGGAATGGTGCAAAGCACTCCGATAAAAGTTTCAGTTTTAAATGCGTTCCTTTACAGGAACGCTGGCTTTTTCTCATAAACTTAGAGGGCCCTAGGTAAACAATGTCAACCTGTAGCTGTATGACTGCATGCATCCCTGCAAAGGCATGTTATGATTCTAACACTAGGTGTTAAAGTGTTATTTTTCTTGTTGTTTTAGTTACGCTTTAAAAAAAAAAAAAAAGAAAAAGAAAAAAATTGGTGTGTAGTCAAATTGGTTTGTAAGTTATAGTCTTGATAACATCTTGCAAAGACAATATTGACTTGATTTTTTAAGTGAGGGTAGATGTTAAGAATGCGCAGCTTTGGAAATCTTCAAGTAGTGAACTTAGTTTGTTGGCAGCTCTCATGATTTCAGGACATCTGCAAATGTGTTCTCCTTCTTCCTTGGGCAGGATGTGAGAACACAAGTTAACTGTCCAGAGGCATACCTTGGGCTTAAAGGGGTTGATTTGCAAGGCCTTGGTATAAACTTTGCCCAGTAGAAAAGGTTTGGAGTTAACCAGCTGAGCTCTTGGCACCTTCCTGTGTGGTGTGGTTTTTTTGTGGTGTTTTTTTTAGGTTAGTTTTTATTCGTTTTTTGGGTTGTTTTTTTTTTTTTTTTGGGGGGTTGTGTTGGGTTTTTTTAATTTTATTTTAAACCTTTGTTGTTACATAAAAGGTTAAAGCTAGAAGAGAAGTAAAAATAACTGCTTACTTGTTTAATAAGTAATTTGAGCAAGTCATGAGTTTGTGGTACTTTTTGCTACTGTTATTTGTGTAGGTTGGTATGGTTGGACCTTTCACTGATGCAATTTTTCCTGTGGCACCGGTATTAGTATTTTTGCTAAGTCATTTGGAGCAGTGTGCCTGTTTGAAAGGTTCCCCATGTACGTTTGTTTGGATTGCCATATACCTGTCGCCTTCTGTCTTTCCTACACTTGTGATTTCTTGGCTCCAATTCAGGAAAGGCTTTTTAAGCCCTGCTAACTAGATAGGGTTATAACAACTGATGAAGGCACATACTTGAAGTAGTGCTTTATTATCTTTGAATGCAAACTCTGCAGTGCAAAGGTGATCTGTTTTCTGTAGCCATATAACACTAACAGAACTGTCATTGTGATAGTGGCTTCTGTTATTTTACCTTACTAAAAAGAGTATTGGTAACAGAGACAGCTGAAGCTCTGTGATAGCATCACCTACACAACTTGTAGGCTCTGTCGAGTACTTCTGAGATCAACCCAAAGACAGGGCTAACAAGAACACAGTTACAAAATCTGCAATTTTGAAGAATACTTCCGCAGACTAGCCTGGGATACCACTATTAAAAAATAGGTTTTGTACAGAAGTATCGTCTCTAAAATTTAAGTGTGCCCCAAGACCAACCCCAAACCAAAACAATTCCTAGGGAAGCATGCTACAAAATATGTAAACTCAGAACGGACAGGTTTTTTGGGTTTCTCTCTTAATTATTTATTTTAAAAGAAATCCCAAATAACAAATCTTTTAACAGCTACTTAGCACACTTATTAAAATATGCCAAAGACTCATTTAGCTGTTGATTTTTATTTATTTATTTGTTTGTTTCCCTCATGCTCTGTTGCCACTCCAGCGATTGCTGGGCACCACTAAGTCTCTCCCCAGACAAGCCAGAGCTGCAGTTCTTGGCCTTTGGAGAATGGGGTCGTGGAGAGGTGCCACGTTGCTGGGTGGCAGTTGGAGATGACACTCAGCGTGGCCCTGTCACGTACCCCAAGTCCATAGGGCCAGATCCACTGGGTCAGGAAACAATTGAAACATCCAATCTGATGATAAAGGGAGACGTTTGCAGGACTCTGATTAGAAGCTTTTCTCAGATCAGACATCTATAAAGCTGTGGCAGTTATAAATTAGTACAAAGGAATTAATCTGATGTGCATTCCCTTTTGTATTGAGTCGTGTGTTGAGAAGGATGATTGCTTTGTTAAAGAAACACGTTTTATTGACACATTGAATCAGTTATAACTTTAAGTTACTTTGCTATAAATTTCTTAAGAGGCTAAGTGTAGTGCACAGGTGTTTAGCTAGAATATAGCATAGGAGATAGAATAATGGCACATGAAAAAATGCAAGTTAGTAATATAATGTCTACTGAAGATATTTGGAGTAGTTGTGATTATATATGGCAGTCCTGTTACAATGCTGGAATTTTTGCTTGTGGGGACAATGGAGATGTTCTACCACTACTTACTCTAAGCAGCATTTTGCTTTTGTAGTGTTAAGAGGGGGAAAAAAAAATTACTGCAGCCCTCAGCAAAGTCTGGAGTGGCAGAAAGACTTGTAGAGGTGTTGCTGAATGCTTTGTTTTGAGAACCTGCATTACTGTGGTTACACAGAAAGAGTTTTAGTTTGTAGGACTGGCCATGAGGAAAAAAGTGGAAGAAAGCGTTATTCTTGTAAACCAAGAATGCAGAGGACATGAAACCTTTCCCCCCCCCTTTTTTAAAGATGCTTTTCAAAGCATTTCTAATAGCTGCTCATTTAATAGTTGATTATGCCTTTCATTCTGGGAGACTAACCAAAACCGTCTAAAGAGTTGTGCTGCATCACCAATCCCAACCAGTGTCCTCCCCACCCCAGTCATGGCTCAGACTTCCCAAACTTGTGTGTTTGGTTTATTAACCATTAATCTTGTAATATTTTTTCAGTTCCTTTTGGTTTTTAAGCCTATTAAAGTAATATTTTCCAGTTCTTTTGTTCTAACTATAATGCACAGCAACTTCTTTTTTGAGAGAAGAGCTGAGATTCCCATGAGATGTTGTGGCTCCAGGACTTGGGGCTTTAGAAGAACATCAGAATGAGCAGACAGAACCACAAAACTGAGGGGGGAACAGGAGCAGAGAGAGTGAAAGGTAAAGTCAGTCTCAGGCACGTCACCAGTGCAGTGGTGACAGCTATGATTGGAAGAACAGGAGCCTTTTAAGTAAGGTTAAGAAGACAAGAGAGATGAATGTGAGCTGATTGAATAATAAAGTTTCAGCAAAGGCTGTTTGTGTTAATTCAATTTCCAAAGGAGAGTGTGTGTGATAAACTATCTTACAGTGTTAGAAGTTTCTCAAGTCACTTTAAGGACACGAATATTTTTTGTCGTTGTGGTTGTCATGTCAAATAGGTCTGTCTAGGCTGATTCACCAAGTCAAGTTTATATGAACTTGGCCTAAAATAAGTCTAACTGCAAATTTGATTGCAAGTGCAGGAAAAGAAAGGGGCCTAGTCAGGGTGGACCGGGGAAGGAAATGGAGGGAAAAGCTACTGATGCTTATCGAGGAGGCCTGAAAGAAGCAGCTGTCCAAGCAAAGTTATAATCTGCTTAAAACCACTGTCAGCTGCTGAAGGACCTGAATATGGTGATTCCTGCCTGTGTTCTCATTAACTGTGATGCAGGGCATTGCTGTGAAAATACAAAGCACGGTGGTGGTTTAAAGTTTGATCTAAAAGAGAGTCTTGTTGCATATGACTTGTTTTCTTCCTTCCTTCCTTCCTTTCTTCCTTCCTTCCTTCCACAGCATGAGCTCCACTAGTCCTGCTTCCTAGTCCTCTGTGGGATCATGGGTGGTTATGCTAGTGGAAGCTGCATGTGTGTTTTATAAGTGTAGTGAACAGGTATAGCTTGGGCTGGCAGCTGTTTCCCATGCAAATTTGTGACTCTGAAGCAGTGCTAATTAGCTTTGAATCCTATAAGTCTTGCTTGCCTGCTCTGTCATTGAGTTTCAGAGTACGAGTGGTGCCAAGCCTCTTCCCATAAGCATGCGTTCTGTAGAAACTTGCAAGTGAGCCCTGCCCAGATGTTTTAAAAGAGAATGTAATGGATGTTAACATTGAGCTATTTGAAGGTTCATATCCATTCAGACGTTCCAGGATCATGCCCCAGGCATTAGTATCGTGCAGCTAATGTTTTCTGCTGATAGTATGCATGCACCTTCTCACGGGAAGTACTCAGTGGAGGTAAAAAAGGGTGTCACGGGAACAGTGATTGAATCACCTGCCCAGTTGCTTACTCAGAGCTGTTGTAGATAAACCCTTGATACCTAGCTCAGGAAAGAGAAGGCTGTTTGGATTGGCCTAAGGAGCACTGTCAGGGACAGCGTAACAGCCAGCTTCCTTTCATGGTCACGGTTGACATCTTTCAGCAGTGTCATCTGGGTGTGGGCTCCAAGGTCAGCTTCTGCCTTTAATCATCCCCCATGAGTAGTTTCTGTCTCCTAGATTTAGTGCATAGGCTGTAGCGCTTGTACTTTCTCCCATGCTTCCGCTTGCGTTAGGTGGAATTATCTGTAAACACAGGCAAGTTTTCCATGCTAACCTCCTGTAAACTCTTCTTTGTTCAAGTATTTACCAATGTTTACCCCCCTGCATGTCCCCTAAAATTACATACAGTGTCTGCTGCAGCTTTGTTGTGATTTCTACATACCGGTATCAACTTGCTGTTTTTTTTTTTTTTTTATTCTTTGTATTTGTGTTGTCTATCCCAGTGGGTTCAGGTTCATAGTTGAGGTCCCAAAATACTTCAGAAATACAGTGGCTGAACTGCTTGCTTTCTGCTGCTGCCACTGATCTGTGGTACTTCAATCTAAAGTAACATCATGTTTTGTATCCTTGATACCTGGTACGAAGGAAAAATTATAGTCTCTTCTTTGTTAGTCCCTGTAATCTTATTGCTTCAGTGTGCGCAAAGGTTTCCACTTGCTGTTTAACTGCAACGAAGTTAATATCAGCCGGAACGTCATTTTAGCTTGCAAGCAGGTTTGGTGCTGCTGAGATTAGCATGCTTCACACTCCAGTGTTTGTGAAGCTTTGTCACTGTTTACTTTCCAATTCCTTCTCATTATCCTGATAACATACCTTGTGCGGTTGCTCAGAGAGCTGTCATAGTTTAGTGTCTGAGTGATGTCATCGTAGACTACAGCCTGTTGCAGAAACACTCATTTCGCTTAAGAATCAGCAGTCTTAGCCTATTTGAATGGTAGACAAAGATGTATTTAACAATGAATCATCATTGTATTTGAAGAGACAGCTTGCCTTCTCTTATACGCTACCAGCATCCGAAGTTTGTAATCTCTCCTTTCTGTCAGTCTTTGATAATTGTCAGTGTCTCTCATGTTAGATCAGTCTGAAGTCACAAATCTCTGATACGGTCTGTCTTGGTCATTTTGTGCTCCTGCTGCCTGGGGAGGTTGCCGTCTCTGTCCTGCAGGCAGGCAGGCTGACTTGCCACACTCCTCGCTGGATGTAACCTTTTACAGTCCTTGCCTGGTCAGGTTGGTTATGCTGTGAGGTTTCCTATGTCTTGTTGTGGTAGGAGGGTATCGTCTCCAGTATCTCCTTCTCCTGTACTTGAACTCATCTAACTTTGTGAGTTCTTCCCCAGATTTCTAGGGGAAAGCCATTAACTTCTCTAAGGCACAGCGTAGGCTTTTTGTTAAGCCACTGTAGAGTTTTGTGATCTGTTAAGTGAAAGATAGCAAGTAATTCCTGAGGGCATCAATGACCATTTAATCTCCAAGGTTTCTTTCTGATTTATAGGGCAGTATCTTTGCATGCTCCTGTTCCTCCATTCCTTTAGGTGACGTTATTCCTAAACTGGTATCAGAGATGCCTGTATGCTAGGAGAGTCAGTTCCACGCAAATTTTTCAGTTGAAAAGGACCAGGCTTTCTGCAGACCTTCCTTTCAGGAATCACTTTCCTCTTTCGTAAAGTCTGCCAGCAGGGAAATGTAGAATAGAACGTCAACAAAACCCCATTTTTATTTTTTGTGTGAAGAACAGAGTGGTTTGCCAAGGCATAAGCTGTGCTGAGCAGAGTTTAGAGCTGATCTCTTGCTTGGTGACTCAGCCTGGTGATCTCCATTACTGTCACTTGCACTTTGTCACTTTATCTGCAGCATCGCTTTCTTCTGGTAGCGTGGCCTGTTACCAACACAGAAGTGTTTCCTTGGTCATGGCTGTACATGCTGACAATATCCCTTGAGCTCTTCAGTCCCACAGCTAAGCCATCCTGCTGCTGCCATGCACAGTGCAGATCCAAAAGAAGTGACATTGAAGAGGTTCTTCCTGCATCTCTACAGCAGAGGGTCCTGTCAGTAAACCACCCCTGTTGTCAAAAGCACCCAACCGATTTGGCTCTTCTACCACTCAGGCCCCTCCAAAGCACTTTGTTCACCCAAAGCACAGTGTAGGCACTGACTCAAAATTCCCACAAGGTCAAAACAAACCAGAATAGGCATTTTTCTTCTGCCCTTTGTTGGTGAAGCTTCGATGTGGTGGAACCTGTGATATGCACAGGTGAGCTATGAAGGAGAAGGGATTTTTTCCACACCCCGCTGCATGCTGTTTGGATAGGATAGGAGCTGTGTCTGCTTTTCAAGGAAGAATTCTGGAAAAACAACCACAACTATCTGGTTTGCTGTCTTCAGAAGAAAAGGTGGTCATCAGCCTTTATCACTGAAGATCGATTGCTTTCTAGCCTCTTTCATCTCTAAGGGACAGTGCTTCCATACATACCCGACAGATTCATCTGCCCACCCTGGCTGTGTGCGTCGTGCAGCTATTCCAGCTTACAGAGGGGTATGGGTGCCAGGGCCATCTGAATGCCTCTTCATCGCCACTGTGTTGTAGTGACGAGGAGTCTGACCACTATACGGTTCTTTTTTTTTCCCTTTTGCTCTTTTTTAAATCAATGCCTGTTCTGCATGAAGAGCCCTTTTTGTTTTTAACAGAGGATCAGTGATGTCTGTCTTCTGGCAATTTCGGAAAAATGTACTGGGTTGTTTTCTCATATTTGTTAATTATAAACGTTATATCTCGTTAAACTCGTTAAGACAAGTCATATCATCAGGTGATTAGTTCTGGTACCTGGGTCAGAGTTACTTGTCTATGCCCACACTTGCCCAACACTGACTTCTTTCCTGGGGACAATTTGAGGTCACACCAGGGATGGTTTGGAGGAGTTCTGGCAAAGATTCACTCTTAGCTGTTGACCTTCTCATGCAACTCAGCCTTTGTATTGTTCACTGTTGTGAATGGGTAGAGTGAAGGAAACTCTAGGAGCACTGCATATATTTAGCCCGTGAAATCAGCTTACTATGTCTGGGAAAGCATTCAGCTGATGACATGTGGAATAAATCCATTTCCTTGGGATGTAGCACATCTTCTGTCCATCACAGTTACATCATGCAATGAGACGGTGCTACAGTATGTGGCCTTCCCTTGGTGCTGTAATAGGCAAGCTGCTTTCCTTGGCCAGAAAAGTTGGGCTTTACATACTGGCACATAACTTGGTAAAAATCATGTCAAATAAATTCTTACTTTAGTCTTCGTCACTGATGATTAAACCTGCACAGTGGTTTCCTGTCGAACACATACGAATTTATACTAATAATTTTATTCTCAGCTTTTTTTAGAGGATCAGTATGTGGAATTGTTTTGCAAGAGTATTTGTTTTAAAATACTATAGTATATGTTGACACCATTTTATTATGTCAAATACACAATATGATCCAAGTTGGAAGGATGGAGTTGTCTAGATGTGAGGTGTGATTTGGTATGGTTGGGGACCAGATAAGAGCAGAGATGACAATGAATGGAACAATGTCTTGATACCCTACTTGTAATTTAAGCAAATTCCCACTTGTAAATTTGTGGAACACAATTATGCATAGTTGGATGGCTTTGGCTTATTTTGGTCTTTTCCCCTAGCAGAAACAGGGTAGGGAAATTTTTAAAAAGCAGAGATTTCAAAACTCAAACCCATCGTTTGAGGGAACCAGTTTATTGGAGTAAAATGATGATGTTAGCCTTTCACTGAGCGTCTCAGTCCGGGACTGTTAGTGTGTAGCACGGAAGGGTTGTGTGTCGCTTACACTTTTAAGGAAAACTGAGGTGAAGATGATCTCAGAGACTCCTAAAAGAATAACATAAATCACCCATCCTTTTACTGAAAATCGTTTTAATTGCCTCCCATGCAGGGTATACCAAGAAAGAGAACCTTGATTTTTACTGATTTTTTTGAAAGATAGTTTTCAAGTTTCTGGTCTTTTCATTCAACATTACAGTGGAATCTCCAGGTACCAGAATGTTTTTCGTAGGACAGACAGTCGTTATGGTTCAAGTCAACTTAAATGTCTGAATCTAGGTTTCTTTGGGGTTTTTGTTTCTTAAACTGCTACTCGCTTGATGCTTTAATCCTACATATTTTCTCAAAATAACAAAAAAACTTTGCGTTCTTAATCAATAATTGTCATATATTTCTAGACTAACTTATTTTAAATCATGCAAATTTTCTTAAAATGAAATAGAAATTGTAGGACAAATGACAGTATATTAGTTAATCAATTTCTTTAAGCAGGCATGCACATGTTTTCTTTGTGATAGTGTTTCTAGTGCAAAATGTGCAATATTCTTACATTGAGGGTTGAGAAATAAAATGTTTAATTCAGCTGAATTGGTTAAAAAATTCGCAGGATGAAAAATTCTTTTTCCTTATGGATTGTTCTGTTATATAGTATGATAATAGCAAGATCTGTAGAAAACTTTCTTGGAGAAGTTAAAGGAGGTTGATAGAAGAACACTCTGTAGCATCCTATAGCTTGTGCTTTAATTGACTTGGATGTGTCTCTAGGACCCTGTCTGAAGTCATCAATCCAGCGGCTTTGAAAGGCCCTTGGGTGCTCTGGGAGTTAGAGAAGATCTTCTCAGATTTAGGCCGATAATCTTACTTTGAAACTAAGAAGCTGTTATTAGTGAAACTTCTATCAAACAAGAATGCCCCCCTAAAAATTTTAGGCTTCTTCAAGATTGTCTGGTTTCCTGATTTTCATTTATTTTTATATATATATGCACATACATATGTACACCCGTACGTGTATATATTTAAATGGTTGTGGTTGTGTTGTCAGTCTGGCTCTTTCTAGGGTTCTTAAAGAAACGACTTTCTCTAGCAGTTGAAATGGAGTCCTTTGCCTCTGGAGGATTTGAGACTAAGGAAACTTGCATGGACTAAATAGAAAGTAGGATGGTAATTACAGCTCACTTTGTATTTTCGTTTCGCTTAATTTACAATCTGAGGTGCAGTCAGGTGGTTGGGCATTTGAATGTCACAACTGTTATAGTCTAATCACAGGAACCTGGTAAGACTACGCACGTATTTCCTTCTTCAGATTCATAGAAATGTTAGTGGAGGCTATTCTGTGTATTTTGTTATGAAGGGAAAAAAACTAAATGCAGTAAATAAAATTGTTATTATAATTGTCACTCAGTGATACCAAAAGGGGAAAAAATATAGTCTTTTAATTTGTGAAATTGCCTGTATTTATTGCTGTAAATATGGCAACTGGATGAGGGAAAACGTATTAATATTTCATTTTTTAAAAAAAAGCCATATCTCAGATGGAGTGGTGTTTTTGTATTTAAAAAACATCTGTAGATGAACATTATGCCACATTAGGAAGATTGCATTGATTGCATTACTGTTGAAGTTGAAAGTAGACCAATATTTTTTTAAATGGATTTTTGAAATATAAAATCTCGCCTGTTTATGGTTTGGTTCTCCTAGACCAAATTAACTTGGATGCTCAGCAGGGACTCTGTTTATTCTGGCATAAGAACAAGCATGGGGCAAAGCTTCCTGGTCTCAAAAAGCTGGTGATGGTAAGAGGCCTCCGCGGTGTTCCCAGCCAGCTGAATGCCTGAGGTATTTTGCCATACAGGAAATCAATTGCAGCTGAATGTGCACTGTTTCCACTCCGAGTATATAAACAGGCCTTATGGTGATATAAAAAAAAAAAATCCAGTCTTACATTCAATAGCTTCTTGAAAGCTCAGAGCAAGAACATTTGATGTTCAGTTTCTGTGGATTCTTCACGGTCACCTTTGGCTGAGTCCGTAGCACAGAAATAGCTAAGAAGGAGAGGTAAATTAATCTTGGGGTCCTCTAGAACAGGCAACCATAAAGCAATGGCTTAGAGAAATGAAAATAATAAAAAAGGTATCCTTGTTCAGTTCCTGGTTGATGTTCCAGTCGATGTTCTGAAGCTGGAAAGAGTTACAAATTTAGCAAAGGAAATGAGTTCTTTCCCTCGTTAAATCAAGAATCTTGTGTTTTTTAGGCTTCAAGGTAGGTTAAAAAATTCTGCTAGCAAAAGCTGCACCACAATTGTATCTGAACACCTGCTTTTTGTGAGGTGGTAGAAGAAACGGTATTTTCCTTTGGCTAGTTACCATTCTTCGTTGACCTCATGAAAATACCTAGATCAGATGCAAGTACCAGACAGATCTCAGAAAGAGACCCACGGCTCTGCTTTGCTTTAACAGCTAGAGTTGTGTCCTGTTGCTCACCAAGGAAGTGAGAGTTCATTTGGATAGAGGTTTCTAGGCATTAATTAAGTTTAAAATCAAGGCCAACAATTTCTAGAAGGAGCATGGCCTGAAGCTTTCAGGGTGTAGAGCTTGGGAACCCGGCAGCACTCCCCTGCTCTGCCGCAGACTTTCACCGCAACCAGGGACAAACTGACTGATCTAGATTTTTAAAGATATGTGGGTAGGCTCTCGCAGAGGTGGTAAGACTCTTAATGGGATTTTCAGAATCACATTAGTGTCTAATTCCTATTCAAAATCTGACCCTTTAGCCTGTCTGAACCGGATTCAGACCGTGTTATGTTTTATTCAGCTGCTCTTTAAGGCAGAATGGGCAGGCAGTACAGTGAGCGTGGCTCAGAGGGCATAAATGGGGGCGCGCACAGGCCCCCGCTGAGCTGCAGAGTTGTGCTCCCTTTTATTCTTTCTCCAGTTCCGTAATTTCTACCTTCCTTTCTGCAGAATGCCAGAGATTCCACAGAGGAAAGGAAAAGCGACTCCACTTCGCCTGATCTGATCTTTATTTCGCAAGTGCTCTACCAGGTAATTTTTTTTTTATATTATTATTTAACTTCAAATTGTTTGCTTTTAAATAAAAGATGATGTTTTTTGTGCCTCTGGCTGAGGTGATTACCGTTGGTGTTCAGTGAACATGCGTCAAGTTAACCATGAGACTGCTTAGTATGCAAATTCCCAATAGGATGCTGCACTCTATAGGCCTGAAATGTTGGTTAACCAAGACGGTGGGGTTTTTCCATGTGCACGCTACTGGAGTTTTCAGAGAATCACAGAATCATAGCATGGGTTGGGTTGGAAGTGACCTTAAAGATCATCTAGTTCCAACCCCCCTGCCGTGGACAGGGATACCTCCCACTAGACCAGGTTAATCAAGGTTTTAGGCTAACTAAATTAAAATTTTGGGGCACCTAAGCAGCTAGGGGAGGTTAAGACTTCAGTTTTAGCACCTCTTTCTGTAACTGAAGTTTTGCTAAAGATCTGTAGCTGGAGTTTTGTTTGGTTGCTTGATTCCCTCCTTTTGGAGGTAGAAGTGCCACTTTCATAGAGAAACAATGGTGTCTCCATGGGCCTGGGGAGATCTGGGACTTTTGTATTCTCCCGAGATTTCCTATGTTACTATATGTCATTTTGAGAAGAAACTGATCTTTCATAGTTTATTTTTTTAGGGGGTTAATTTTTTTAATGTATTCTCACTACCTGAAAGTCTTGGGGGACCTGGGGAACTTGAGAGCATAGGAAAAGAAGATTTAGATACTGTGGAAATGTAACTGGTAAAAACCGATAACTTATTTCACTCATTTGATTATCTGAAACAATTTGACATTCCAGGAATCTTCATGATAGGGCTGGCAGGAGACTCTACAGAAAATATTAAATAAGACGACGGCTTTAGGCAAGGTCCCTTTCTCCCTCCTTTCCTCCTGAGCCCTGGTGCCAACCCAAAAGAATCTTTTCTTCTCTCTGAAGAAAGCAGGTATTCAGTGATGGGCTTTGTGGGTAACAGCGCAGACACTGGTATTTGGAAAAACTTGACTTAGAAATAACCTACTTCACTCCTTCCAGTGCTAATGCTGAAACCAGTGTAGCATCTGACCAACATTAGCGAGATCTTACTTTCCTTTGGATCCTAGGGAGAGAAGCCTCTGTAAGTAGGAAAACATTTTGCAGAGGCTGAGAGAGGAAAGACCAGAAAATCTTCTTTAGTATTTTCTAAAAATAGCAAGATTTGAATAAGGTTGCATGTTTTAACATACATTAGAGAAAAATAATTGGCTTGACCTAAATTCAGTGTACTAGTTGCCTGTGTTATTTGCGGATGGTTAATTACTGGTATTTTTTTTTTTTATCCACAAATGTGGATGGACTGTACATTCCCAGGGTCCACACAGCAAATAATTTTATTTATTTAGCTTGAAATCTGTGCATACCCAAAGGGACGTGAAGTATTTGCCTAGTGACCTTAGAAAGTTAATTAGTTGCACAAGTTACACCCCCCCCTCCCTGATTTCCATTTCATTTCAACTGTGCTGCCTGGCCTTGGTTTTGAGTTGCTGTGATTTTAATTTGTTTTTCATGATGAACAGAAAAGCTAAACCAGACCGTCGGACTCGAATTTTCTGAAAGCTGAGATAACGTGGCTTGTGCCTGTGTCCTAAGAGGCAGAGGATTTCCTAAGATTCCCTGGGATCCCTGGCCGGCAAGCATTCACTGTGAAGTGCTTCAGAAAATTGTTGTATCAACAAAACCTAGAGTGTGTGGGAATGTATCAACTAACGGGATAAGGCATTCAAGGACTAGATGAAGTACATTTAGTAAGGAATTCCTTTCATGGGAAAAAGGAAGAAACCTAAAACATGAGGAGTGGTGTTCTGTAAAAAGAATTGCTTAATGGTTTGGGCAGATACAGCTTTGAGGGTTGGATGTTAACTCTGTACCAAATAACCACCGGTAATATTGCCAAATTTGCTTCATGTGTCAGACTTAAATCTGGAGGTTTTAAGAATATTTCATTCTGAAGTTTTTTTGCGGGTGGTGGGGAAGACATTTTATGAAACTTTTTTATATTTTGCTATTATCCATTTGACTTGTATAACAATATTGTGTGTTTTTAATTGGTTCAGTAAGTTGGTGTTTAGAATATGCTAAGCTTTGGAAAGAACGAAAACAGGCTTCAGCAGCTCTTAAAATCATGACATCTGTTGTAGCAGAGAAGGAAACATCAGATCAATATACTTTGTTCTAACAATTCCGGATGAGTTTTAATACGCAGTGTGTTTATGTTAAAAGTCACTACACAAAAAAATTCCTCGAGCATCTGTACATCACTGAATGCTTTGTTTAGGCCGTGTCTTTAACGGTCTGAGGGCTTGCAAATCTGTGTGGAGGGGGAGAGGAATGATGCGTGCCCACGTGTGAGCTTTTCTGTGAGTCGGTTCTATTTTCGGTATGCGATGGGGCAGAGGTACAGGGCGCAAGTAGGGGGTCAGTTGCGATGTGGAGGCCTGTAAAACCTTTCCTGTTGCGGGAAGCTCCTACCAGGTTCTTAGAGCAGTTGCATTGGTATCCATGGGAATATTCGGGGTTTAATTCAGCATGCTAGATCAGGGCCTAATACCTTAATTAAGGCTAGCAATTTTTAATAAGCTTCCCCAAAACCCTTTGTGGCTGATCATAGTCAGACTGAAACAGACATAATACGAAGTGCATCTCTAGGGTTTTCTGTTGTTGGCATTTTTATGAAAGCTTCTGTGATGAAGCTGACCAGTGAATGTGTTCTTTAACAGAAGGATCTACAGATCTGACGAAACTTAATCCAAATAATTTATGCCAGTACCATATTGAAAGTCTAAACACTTAGTACATTTAGACTAACTGTTTTATAAAAATCATGACAACTATTTAGAAAAAGGCTTTGTTAATTGGTAAAACACCTTTTCCAGGTGCTGCTTAATTCTCATGTCAGTTCACATGTTTGGGATTTTCTGCTGTGAAAAAGATTAAATTAATTGTCTGGACAAATTCATGAATCATATAATTAGGATTTTATTATTTATAAATCACAAAGCGATGTATTTTTAAACACTTTTATATTAAGATGTGGAATAAAAGTTCTGATCTTTATTTTTAAAAAAAGCCAAAAAGACAAGCTCACTCACCCCTGTCATCCCCCCATGCTTGCTCGGAGTGGTCCGTCCTTTCCCGCTGCCATCTCCTATTGTTACGGTCAAATGACCAAGGAAAAGTGTACACTTCCTTTTGTGTCCAGTAGATAGGGGTTCTTAATTGATGACTGCTGCTTTCTTTCTGACAGAAAGGAAATGAATGGGCAGTAGTGATTATAGCACATCTGTTGTTTTCTGGTGAGCATCCTGTACAGCAGTGAAACTGTCTTGAAGACTACTTTTTTTTTTTTTCCTGTTCAGGACTAGTTAATAGAGGGGGTATGGGTGACATGTGACAGTATTTTTCCTTTGTCACAGGTGGACCCAGAGCAGAAAAACAAATTGCATGCTGGAATGGAATGACTTGTTTATACCTTCTAAATAAGTGTATTTTACAGAAAAAAAGAAATCTTGCAAAGAGTTCAGGGATGTACTGCGCTTTGATTGCATGGTATAGGTAATAAGTCCTGTCTTCATAGTACAGTCACTGTGTTGTAGGTGTGACACCCCAAAATCATGCTGAAAGTGGCTTCCTCTGGGGAACGGGAGAAACAAAGTAGCACCCACACCCAAGGACCCAAAAGCTGAAACATTCACTCTGCATTCGCTACAATTTCTAGGGTGCGGTTTCTAAGTCTGGGGCATCATTGTCCATCTCCTGCTTGCGCACCTTTTCCTTGAGGTGTTGCAGCATAACTCTGGGGAGCGCTGAGGACCTCACCGGGGAGCTCCTTGGGGGGCTTCTGCCCTCCTGGAGTGGGGCTGGGATGGAGCCAGGGGAAGCTCCTTACCTGGCTTTACAGACTGCGGAGGGGGCAGTTTTGGGGACAGATGAATGGGAAAGGGTCTGGCCTGAGAGCAGAAGGGGACTTGAAGGTTGAAGGTGGGGAGGGCAGATGTCTGGAAAAATGGTAGAGAGAGGCCAGTAAAGCAGCTGGGTGAAAGAGGTATGGGATGGTAGTGGAGTGTATCACAGCTCGTCTTCTCCATCAGAGCAGCCACAGTTTTTCCACAATTTTCATTCTTTCTGAGGTGTGTAGTACCAAGGAGCAAGTGAAAGTGGGATGTTCTCCGTGCAAACCCTGAGTGTTCCTACGGGGAACCTTTTTGTTCTCTCTTCCCACACAGAATGTTTGAAAAACTGTTAATTGTAAGAGCTGTGTAAATCTGAATCCTTACCACTTACGTTGTTGTCCTTTGTTTCTTCCTTCTGCTTTTATCATGTTTAACTGCAGCGTTTCTCGTGAGCAAGTGCCAGTACTCTGCTTTTGCACAGATTAAATATTTTGGTACTTAAACCGATAGGGTTTATGTTGAGCTTGGATGAAGCTGGTTAACTAAAGTTAGAACACCGGATAGCGCTGCCCTCTTTCTTGTGGGTTTCTCATGTGTGTCAGATAAAAGCGTGTTTGTTTTCATCCCTTTCTTGTCGCTTGCTATCCCGAAAGCTGCTGTGTCCCTGCCCCCTTAAGAGAGGATCTCCATTGCTTGACAGGTCTTGAGAATGTACAGCTTTGTATCCATACCACGCTGTCTAGCTGGAAGCTTACAGCCTTCCTTAACCTAAACGTGTTTTTCAAATAACAGATGCACATGGTCACTAGAGATGGGAAAAGTGAGTGAGAACATACTGCGCTGTTGGTGAATATCAACATGGCTCAATACAAAATTCAGGATACCGTAAATGAATCGTGCTGGAAGTAATGCCCCAGTGATACCCTTATGGGTGTTGGCAAAATGGGTGTCAAAACTGTGACCCTTCCTTTGATCTGATTTCTACCCGCACTCTTAAATTTGCGGACAATATGGGGTAATCAACGGCGTAATTATCCAGCATAGACAAGATTAAGCTTCTGTCACTGCTGCTTTTCCCTGATCAGATCGAACTTCAGAAAATGGAAAAACAGGTGCCATAAAAAAAAAAAAAACTAAATTGGGTAGGTTTTGGGGTTCTTTTCCTTCTTTCTAGGGATAAAGCTGGTCCATCCTTTTTTTTGGGGGGGTGGGGAGGATGGGTAGGTAATTTAAGTGCCTAAATAATCCTTTTGCTTTCTGAGTGAGATATGCAGAGACTCTGCTCGTGCCTCCAAAATCTTTTAAGCATTTAGCCTATCCCCGTAGGATTTCAGACTTACCTTACATCTGTTGTCAAGCATTATGTTGTAGCTAAATATTAGTCATGACACCAGCTAAGTATACAGGGAAAACCCACAGAATCGGTTGAAATCTATTTGCACAAATCCTCATAAATTCTGTTTTATATCTGTCTTAATGCATTATGGTAAGTTTTAAGAAAGATAGTAAATTGTTAACTTGAGATTTTTGCAGTTCCAAGCACTACATTGATGTATTATTCTGCATGTCTTGCATGACTCATGAGGAACACTTGAATATTTGTGTGACATAATGTATTCAAATTGCTATATAGAAATGTTTTTATTATGGAACAAATGTGACTTCTTTCTAAAGGTGCAATACGTGACTTTGAGCAGGACTATAGATTGTTTTACACCATTTTCAAAGATGGTTCTTTGAGTATTGAGGCATTGATGACTATACACACAAACCAAAATCCTATCAAAAAAATGTAAAAATACTTGTTCTGCTGAGGCAGATAATCATTAAAGCATGATACATAGCTACTCAGTAAAAGAAACTTCAGCAAGAACTTCAACCTCTAAAGGAAAGATTAGCTACTGCTTTTATCAGCACGAACATCGCTTTGAAGATACTAAACATCTGGTTTCCTTCTGGGAGAATTATTTTCTGTCTACTTGACCCTTTGTAAAAGTAAATATTTTTATTAGTTACGTTATGTAGGAATTCGAAAAAAAATTTAATACATGAAGAAAACCCCTTGCTTTGCATACTTAGCTTCAGTTGTGTAAGTACAGTACATCAAATGCTGTTTTGCTCTCGATTCGTGAGTTTCTTTTGTAATGAAATATTATACCAGTATGGAATTTGATAGGAGACATAAGTACGATTTTCCTTCCTTCCTTTGTTTTTCTTTTTAAAAGAAAATATTCCTCTTTTTGCCTTGCTCTCTCGTCACCTTCCAAGAGTGTGTTTGTCACCCCTGCAGACATTTCAGCCCTAACTTCTTTCCTTCAGGTATGGCTGTAAACTGTACTTCAAGGGTAAATCCAGCCTGGATTGTGTTTATTTACTACATAATTTAGATGTGTGAAATTACTTAGTAAAGATAGTTGTATATTTTTGTATCTGGGTATAGCAGTCTTCTGTGATCAAATGGAGGTTAAAGATTATTGGAGATGTAGTTGCTAATCCTGCTTTCAAGGTGGACTAGAAAGACCTTAAAATCACAATTGTTATATTTTGTTTCTTCCATGTGGAAACAGATTACTTGGGAAAAATACCCCCCATACATACAGGTTTAAACACTAATGTTACTTGTTTTGGGCCAGGATGAGAGTGAGTGGATCTCTTCCAAAATACACAATGTAGCCTTTTAAGTAAGGAAAGGCATTGGACTTTATGAAATGTTGCACTTGATAAATGATTTTAAAAGTGAAGCCTGATTAGGAATTTTTCAGCCAAAAATATTTTGTTGGAAAATAGCGATCTATTGAAAATAGAACACTTCACACAGACAGTTTTCAATGAAACTATCAGTAAGAGAAGTTTTTGAGATAGAGGATTGTGAGAAAATGTGGTTCAGTTCCATGGAAAAATAACATGGAAAAATTTAAATCTGAAGTGAATACTGTCTCTCTGGAAAGCGCTCTCTTTTTTTTTTTTTTTTTTAATTATTATTTTGATTTGCATTACAGTCCTTCAATGGTCTCTACCACTTCCTCAGAAAGTACATTGATATTTTCAAAATTCTACTTTTTATTTTTCCATAACTTGGAAAGATAGCTTGCTAGTTGCTTCTTGTGTACCGATGTTCATTTTTGCAAATGTTCCTATGGAAAAGTTTCTTCCGTTGTTTTAATGTGAACAGTCTGACAAATGTCAGACACAACGTGACTCAAGTTATGACAAATGATTCCCTCGATTCCTTTTTGTTCCCCATTTGACATGTATTAAAACTCTAACTGATGACTTATCAAGGAAGTTCAGGCCTATTCCAAATTCTTATAAATCTGATTTGTCCTATTATTTATTATTTTTGGTCTAAATTGTCTTGCGTATGTAATAGGCACCCTAACTGCCTGTCTCTTTATTGGATGTGACAATGTTGAGGGCTTATTAATCTTCGGGGTGAAGTGAAGCCTTTCAAAAGACTACATGCCACTTTTTTAGCCTCAGAGCAGAGTGCTTTTGATCAAGTGGGTTGCAGGATAATCGAGGACGCTTGTGCCAAATCTGTCTAGAATCTAACCCAAAAATACAGAGTTTTCTGTGTTTATTTTGGAAATAGTTTCATAGTTTTAAAGTTTGCCTCATACACCAATATTTGTGAGAAATGACACTGAAATGGACTTTAAATAGCACATTATAATTTAAAATGTTGTTGTCCCTCTGAAGCACATCTGGTAATTCAAGATCTAAAGCTATTAATTTGGCCAGGACAATGAGTTCTTTATGAATTAGGGCTAGCCCATTGAAATGAGTTTGCTCCTGAATTAATGATGGTGGAGGGTGGGGAGTCTGGAGTAATGACCATCTGCTGGGTAGTTAATGTCCGGCAGACTTCAAGAGACGCAGTGACGCCTGTGGTAACATGCTTGCGCTAACCTTAATATCTGTATTGTTACTATGCATAGAACAGAGAAATAAGAGCTGGATGAAACTATAAAATTCAGGTAATTATTTTCTTTTTTTTTTTTTGTGTATGTGAGAGGACTGTCTTCCATAGGTGGAAGCTTACTGCTCATCCAGTGGAGTGAGAAGCAGCCCTGCCAACCAAATTTACCATTCAGTGTTAATTTCTGTTTTCAGTTATTCTCCATTCCTGAAAACGGCTTGATTGGTTTCCCCATCCCCCAGGAGAGATGAGGTGCAAAAAATCCAATTGCTTTTTACTGTGGGGACTGGAGGAGCCCCACACAAGGTGCATTTGTGTTTCCTCTGCCGCGGTGCAACAGGGCATGTGTGATAATGGGGTGGATCCCCAGCTCTTCATCCCTCTTGCTGCTCATCCCACGGACCTAGGTTGCAACCCAAGATGTAGTTTAAATGCCTGAATCAGTGATTCTCATAAAGCCATTTTACAGCCTTTCAACACTGAGAGTAGTGTACATTTCTTGATATTGTCAAATCATATTTTGCCTTATCTGTACCCTTATCAGACGTAAGGATATAGACACTTGAGTAAATTCTGTAGTGTAAATAACTGTATAAGTGAGGGAGGCATGAAATTCCCCTGCATGAGCAATTTCCTTCCCTGCTTGCTTGGGTATTGGTCTTCAAGGTGAGGGACGCAAGCCTGCTGCTTGCTTGCTGGAAATGAGATTAGTAGCTGGGGGTTTTCCTTAAAATGAATTGGCAGTACTGATAGAAAAATGCATGCTTCATTCTGTTTGTGTGGAAAGCATAATGTAAACATATATTTATTTAAAAATAGGCTTAATACAATACAAATGTTTTTATATCTCTAGAGTATTGTACTTCCTGACGTTGATCTTTATCACTAAAAGTAAACAAATCATTTTGCTGTGATGATTCTTATATGGTAATCTAGGATTGCAAACCTGTACTTCCAAAAATGCTGTTCATGCTAGATATCTTGAAGATGCCAGTGTCCGTGGTGTTTTGATACGATAGGATCAATTAAAAACTGGAAGATTTCCAAAGTGTATTTCATACTCTATATAAAGTGTTAGTGCTTAATTCATGCTGTTTGGACATAGGGTTTCACTGGGGTCACACTTGGGAATAAGCGGAGCACAGCCCTCCTGGGGCAGCCCAGAGGAAAAGTGGGGTGTAAAACACCGCTCGATGGATACTCAGGCCCTGGGGGAACCCGCGTGCCATCTCCTTCCAGTTCTGAGTCTGTAAGGCGTTTTAGTGTTCTTCCTAATACATCTTTCTTTTTCCCCCCTTTATTACAGTTGAAATGTTAATAACCTTTCTTTCACTTGGTATCTTCTTACAATCTTGCCAAATAAGCACTCTGCTGCATCAGTTAAAGTAGATCTTTGATAGAGTCCTTCCAGGGCGGAAAAAAGAACAAAACTGCAATAAAACCCTACAAATCATATATGTGGTTGAAATGCACTGTGTTATCTATTTCAGTTTTAATACATGCTTAAATTGGAAAAGGAAAATCATGTTTTTGTAATTACCTCTCTGAAAAGTGGAGCAGTTCACTTACTTCTTTGGAGAAATATGCTGAATCTTCAGCTTCAGAGATTTGAAGCTAGTAGTTACAGGTAATCTGTTTTAACTAGTAATTTTTATAAGAAATGAATTAATCAAATAGTTGAGTTTGTGTGTAAACTTTGCTGACACCTAACTTTGGAAAAAGACAAAATAATTGTAGACACAGTATAAAAGTTATATTAATTTAGCCCTCCAGGGTTTATGTAATGCAAAACTCATGGTTTTGTTTGTTTGATTATTTTTTTTTCCCCCATATCTATTTTGCAAATAAAGCCAAATAATAAGAATGATTTGGCAGAAGCGCCACATGGATACGTGTTTTAAAATAGATAAAACTTTTGTTACGTTTAGGTGTAAGGCTCTCAAAACTTTCAAAAATAACAGATAGTTTTGAGGTTTGATAGTTACTTCAACGTACACTGCAGTTATTTTTATTAAATATGCTGGGTTCCTATTTTCCACGAATGAGGGCTAAAATGACTAACCAGTTTTGAAAACAATAATTTGTAATAATTATGATTCATTGCAGCTTCTTTCCAAACTTTAACAGCTTTTGCTTAAACTGTACTGGAGTTGGATTTAAAAAGAAAATCCCAAACCCCTCAAAAGCCCCCAAATCGCAAAAAAACCTCCTGAAACAGATGAAGGAGACATCCACTGGTGGATCCACTGATGAAGGTCTGTGATGCCAGCTCAGGCTTTATTCAGCATCAGAGACTCTGTAGGTTGGTCCAGCGATCCTGTGAATGTTTTCAGTATGGGGAAAATCAAGGTTCACGTTTTATTTGATGTGAGTGCATCTGCTCCTCGGTCAACGTTTCTCTGCTGTGCAGATATTTTAGCCCCTCGCATGGCATAAGCTCACTCTGCAATGTTGTTGTTATATATTTTAAAAATTATTTTCTGGATTTTTTTGTAGGGAAAAATGAAGGGTGATAAAAAATTTTAGAACGAAGAATTTGAAACTGGCTTGGCACTTGCTAAGTTGACATGTTCTGGTGGGTAGTGGTGACCCTTGGGCAAAAAGTGATGGTGGCTTGGTGATACCCCCAGGAATACTGCACAGACTGTGGGGACAGTGACAGGGGTGGCGGAGAGGTGGAGTAACAGTCATTAAATGTAAAGGGAGCAAATGCTTCGTCCTCCACCTACTCCTCTTGCCTAAATGCTGCAGTAAGGCTCGGAGGGCTGCAGAACCTCATTTGCTGATGACAGTGGTTTCCTGCTTTTTGTGGTAAAATACATGGCCCTTTGTGTGTGTTTGAAATACAGCAGGGACTTCTTTTTTGGTTTGTTTTGTTCCCCCCCCCCCTTTTCCTGTTGCCCTGCTGAATAGGCTGACATCACCTCGGAGGCGAGGCCGGGCCAGGTGGTGCCCTCGCCTCGCTGTGCCTCCCGCCGGATTCAGCGGAAACTCAGTGTCATTAGTATGCGTCCCGTGTGCCCCTGTTCCTCCGAGCACAAAATGCGGGCTAGGCAGCAAGAATGGAGGAACCGGGATTTTTGCCTACCAAGAGTGGAATTACATAACTTGAAACAGCATTATTGGAATACCCCTGTGTCTTTTGGTTCAGTACATCAGTACTTAATATTTGAATAAACCGTTATGGTTTATAAATGCATAGTGGCGTGTCTTGGCAGTGCTTTAGGCTTGTTCCCCAATTACTGAACTTGGGAGGCTGTTTTGCAGAAGGTTCACTTAAGTTATTTCTTCCCTTAAAAGTGGAAGAAAAGGAACTTTCATCTGAATTCACTGGGCTTAGCTCTGAGAATTCAAAAGGCTTTGGAAACTGGCTGAAGCTCTTGGTACTGGCTTGAGTAATATCCCCTTGAATATTTGCTTTAGTCAAGCCTATACTGAGATCACCCTCCCACCCTGTCCTTATTTGCATTGATTTCCAATACTAGATCAAATGACCAATGAAATGCAAAGCTTTGCCTCTTAAAAATAGGTTCTTCAGGAGTTGTCAGTCGTATTCCTGTGGCCTGATTTTATGTTCTGTGTTATAGGCAAATTGCAGTAACGGGAAAGACATACCCATCTGTATTGCATATAGGGTGATTTGTGAAGTTAACTTATTTGCATCCCTCCACAATTCTAATACAAAGCATAATATAGAATCATAGAATTACATGTCTTTTGACAGTTCTTGACTTAATTTGGGGAATTACATTGTTTTTAGCTTGCTTAATTAAGGAGAACAGAAATCCTTTATGTAGCTCTTCGCTCTTTTTCATAACCTTCTCTTTCAGGATAGCAATGAAATACTTCGTTACCCTTTGTGCCGCCTTCTAGTGTTGTTGAAGTACACATGATGCATCTTTCGCTCTAGTAAAGTTTTACTTGGCAGGAACAGGGACATGGTTTAGTAGCAGACTTGGCAGTGTTAGGTTTACGGTTGGACTCAATGATCTTAAAGGTCTTTTCCAACCTAAATGATACCATGAATAGATAGGAAGAGACACATCCCTTTATCAGTAATTCTGGCATCCCAGCTAGAGCAGAGAAAGCTGACCGCTGAATGCATGATTTGTTTGTGATTCTCTACTAACTGTACAGAAGGAGAAAAAGCTTCACTGTTCAGTGTGGTTAAAATGGAAAGGTAAGAAAGGTGACCTTCATCACTGGTGCAAACCATTTTGGGGTGGAAAAGGTGAAGAGAATTTGGACTCCTTTTCTAGGCAGAAAGTATCTGTTCATGTAGAAACTAAGAAAGCTTTGTAATCTTAACACCTTCTATACTGTAGGGTAAAGTTAATGGAAACACTTTATTGACTACCCCTTAATAACTTAGATTCAAACATGATGTTTCCTAATGATCGCAATCCTTGAAATAGCTTTTGATCTAAAGCACTAAAGGATTTTGGCTGATTTTTCTCCTATCTTACTGAAAGCTACAGAACAGCATGCAGTTCACCAAAAAAAAGGTCTGTCTTTGCACAAGCTATGAGTTACTATGAATTGCTAGAGTTTCAAGAATCTCAGAAATCTCTAAAAGACTCTCAACATTTGTATACTCTTTTATAAGCTGTCCATGAGGTAATGTCAGATGACATTATTTTAGTACAAAATAGGTATTTCCTTGTTTCTGTGTTTGAAAGCTAAGTCTAAGTTATTTATTTGTTTTATTTTCCGGGAAGGTGAATGGAAGTCCTGTCAAAATGCACAATGGCTCAGACTCCATGCAGTTGTTGAGAATTACTTACAAACAACTGATTTATTCAAACCATGTCTCTTAGACTGATGCAGAAAGGAGAACAACATTCAGCTGAAGGAAATCACCTTTCCAACTATAACACTTGTAAGTGATGTTATTTTTTCCCCGTGTTTTTTTCTGAATGGAACTAGTGTTCTCACACGGGGCCAGTAAAGTCTGCATTTGACGATGTAATATTTAGTAATAAATCCAGCTTTTCTAAGAAAGCCTATTGGAGATAAGAAGCTTCGTATGTTTATGGCGTGACAGAGGGAGTTTCCCTGTCTAGAGAATACAACATTTTAACCCAAAAGAAATGTTTATTCAGGAGTTTGTCAGCTGCTTCTGTCAAAATGTTCATCCAAATTCCTTTGGAAATTGCGGCAGGTTAAAGATTGTTGCTGTGCGTGGTTTCCCTTTTGCCAGCTTTAGTCTCCTGGGCTCTCTACTTGTGTTGATCTTAGGTGGGTGAAATCACTTCCTTTCTCTTTCTAGTCATATTTTAATTTAATATTCCACGTTCCTTATAGTGAATATATATATACGTGTATTCATATTTATGTATGTGTATACAAAAACTGTGGTTTGCCAGAGGTTAAGCATGCATGTTATCTGAGACTTCACAGTTTCTCTATGCTCTGCAGTACGCACGGGCATTTCAATGCCACAAAAGCTAATAGGACTAAGCTTGCAGTTACAGAACTCTCCTGAACTAGGGACACGTTATTCAAAGATAATATACAGTGAGAGGGCCCTGGCTTCTTCATCATTATCAGTCAGCGTGTTCTGTAGATAACTGCAAACTTTGGCTCTAGAAAATAATGTTCTTTGCAAGCCACGCTTCAACAGTTGCACTCTGGAGTGGCTCGATAAATAATGGAGTGTTTTTACAGGAAATGTCCTGATCTGAGTTATGAGGCCATTCATTTGGACAAACTGCAAGTGAATGTGCACAGCGCCGTTAGCTTGCCTCTTACGAATTTCCTTTTTTTTTTTTTTTTCCTCTGTGTGTGTATATATGTACACAGAGATGTATGTATCCTCAAAGCAGGGAGAAGGAAAAGCTGGAGGAGCATGAGTTGGTCCTGCAGCCACCTGCCTGAGCCAGGCCTGGAGGCAGGGGTGGCAGCCAGGCTCGGCGTTCGGGCAGCTGGAATGTGTCAGGTCTCAGAAAGCTGTAACCGTTGACTCTTTTCTGCTATTTGCTGTGTTGCGGACTAATGTTACATACTCTGTGATGAGAACAAAACCCCAGAAATTTTCATTAGTCGCACTTTACTGTGGTCAAAAAGTTAAATGGGCTTTTTCTGATAGCTGTGGGGAAAAATGCGTTTTGCAGGGTGTACGTAAGTAACTTTGTTAAGCATGGCTGTACTTTGGCTCACCATTCAAATGTCAGTTTCTGGAAAAGCCAACTGAGTATTACTTGTCTAATAATTTTAAAGCCCGTGTCTAAACCTCTCGTTTCAGCAGTAATACTGTGCTCGGGCAATCGCAGTCGAAGGGAACACTAATGGGCTTCGTAGGAGCCCTTCTCCTGACGGTGAATCTGTGCCCATTCCTTTCCTTGCAAGACGTAATGGAGTCACCACGTGTTACGGAGAGAAAACTAGTGAAGGATCCATGTATAAAGTGATAATTATCCATCATCCTGGTTTTAAGTAGGCTCTCCCTTCATGAACAAGCATCAGCAATGCCAAACCAAACATTCCTTTGTATTTTTTTTTTTTCCCCCTCTCTCTAGCTCTCCAAGAGTTTACAGTTGAGAGGAAAATTATCTTTCTCTCTTGTTTACTTGGAACTAACATTGTTTAGGAAAATTTTTAACAAAGTAAATGGACCTTCTGGACGGCGCTGACATTTTTGCCTTTCATCGGTATGATCTTTTGGAAGTTCTGTGTTCTTTTTCTGCAATGAATTCTGAAGTTATTTCTTTGAAAATATATAGTGAAGCCAAACGTATTACAAGCCTTTTATAGAAAAGGTAAAACAGCCTAATTGGAGTTGAAGCATACTAATTGCTCTGTTGTTAGTGAAATTGGAAGAAAAATAGCAGCACTTTGAAAAATGTGCACATGAGAGAATAAACTTGTGATTTTGATTTGATGCAGAGCAGCATTTTGTGCTTTTCTAGGGAGCTCTCAGAAACACGTATTTAAGTAGAGAGAAGAAATACCCTTAAAGCAGCTGCCTTTGAAATGGACTTGTCTATATTTATACTCTTAAAAAGCATTGGGCTGTTTTGTGGTCTTTGAGTATTTGCTTTTGGATGCACCTTATCTCTTTGTCAAGTTGTCCATGAATGCGGTTTCAACATTTGTGCTACATACTGGTTATATGAGTTTAGGAAGACGTCATTCCCTATCTCAGTGCCTTGACTCTGGCCCTACACAAAGTTAAAATGCGTACGAATTTTGTTAGTCCCATAGATATTAGCTTTTCAACTGACCTTAAAATATCAGGAGTTTCTCTGTAAGAGGGCTATAGAGCTTTCATTTAAAACAAAACAAACCCTATTATTATCATAGTCCTGTGATTTCAGAAGAGACTACACTGAGTACTATACGCAGTCTGATGTCCTTACTAAGTGGATGGCAAGGCTGTTTCCCTTGCTCTATAAACTGTGACGGCGTTAGTGAACTTTAGCTGGGTGTCAAGAAGTCTCCCGTAACAGAAATGGAAATGCGAAAAGGAAGTGTCGGAAGGTGAAATCCATGCAGACACGGTGAGTATGTTTCTCCCATAGTAACAAAATTCTACAGATAAATTGGAATCCATTGGTATGTTATCCATCACTGTAATATTTATACAGCACATAGGACTGGATTCAAATTCATTTAAGGCTTTGTGTATTATTACTTACTTTTATTTGACTTGTTTACTGTGATTGGATACTTTGTGCTCCAACAACAGCTTTGCTTCCTCGCAGCCTGTTTTGATTTTATTTCCTGCATTACTTGAGCCTGTGGTGAAATGATGAATTTGCACAACAGTGGTCATTTCCAAGACAGAGCGTAGTGATATCCTAAGCACAGGCATCAAGCAAAAAGAGAAGTATCTCTTACAGTGCTACCACACAACATCTGTAATAGAAAAGCAATTTGGAGGAGACTGAAAGCCTGTGAAAGCAGGTATCAGGGGCTCTTTACTGTGTATGCCAGACACAAATCTGGAGTCTTTTTGGTTTTGTTTGCTCTTTCCTGTCTAACAGAGAAATGGGATTACAAAATGACTGTTAGAATGCTAGCTGGGTTATTGCCCTTTGTTCTTTGGTTGTTTTTTTTAATTGTTGTTGGGGTTTTGTTGGTGGTTCTTGTTTGGTTTTTGTTGCTTTTTTTTTTTTTTTAAGTTCGAGAGTGCCTGGGAGCAGCAGCAGCCCTTGCCTTTAATCAGGAATCTAAAGCTGCAGCTGCTGAGCACCAGAGACTTGAATGTGGAAAAGACTAGAGGGAAACTTTGCGTGTGTCCATCTGCATGATTGTTTGTTAGCCAAATCAGCATCTCTCCTAATTGTAGCAAAGTTCAGAGCTTTGAAAAGGAATTTGAGTAATTCTGAGATCAACACTGCTGGAATTCTTTCCTCTTCAGTTTCCTTTCCTTAGTCGTGTGCACTATAAAGCAACTTTTGTTATTACTGAAGTTTGACAGGTTTTGTTGCTGCTGTGGAATGTTGGTTTTTTTTTTTTTTTTCATGTATTAAACCGGTGGTTTTGGCCCAGTAGTGAGGTTTATCCTCTGCACCTCACTAGCATTAAATCTATTGGAAACCAAGACCTAATGCATCTGCAGTTGTATTTTCTCATGAGGAAAGTTTCAAGAAAAACATCTTGTAATAAGAGGGGATGCTAGTGACCAGTGAAAATACCATATGTAGATTAAAAAAAAAGAAATTTTTTTTTTTTTTAATCAAGTCAAGACACCTACCTGGACTGTGTGTGTTGGAGGGGTGAACGGTAGGCAAGTCAGAAGTGCAGCTGTAGAGCTAATGGCTAGGGACTGTTTTTGGCTCTAACTCTCTTGGGTGACATGATAAAGTGACTATGTAACTTCTTACAGTATTGGGCAATTTGTTGAGGAAAAAGTCACGTAGTATTTTCTGGCAGCTGTCTTGATTCTGGATATGGCTTTGACTGTTCTTGCAATGTGAAGATTTGTACCCTAAAATCCTTTAGTCTCTTTAGTGCTGTAGCTGATGTACGTGCATAATGCTTTTTTTGGTCCTATTTCAGCACTTGGTGTGGGCATTGCTGAAGAAACACAATTTAATGGTATTGGAAATAAACTCTACTAGTAAAGAAATTGTTGAACTGTGTGCTCTTCTCTGTGCTGAGGCATTTGGTTTTCTTTTTAAATGGTTTTGTTTCAAATTGAGTTTTCCTTGTGTGGCCCTAATTAGCACTTAACAGTAGAACTGCTATAACCTCAAAAATTGAAATCAGAAAACAATGTAATGGTAGCTCAACTAAAATATTTAATCTCCATGTTTATAAGTTTCAATAATGCAAACTATGCTGTTGGTTGTTTTTTGCAGAGTAACCAGGCATGATGCATGACATGGTGTTACTGCTTAAATCACTCAGAAGGTGGTTTGTTCAGAGTACATTACTTGCTTGTTGAGTAGCAGATTTCTTTGAGTAGATGACAGCAGTATTATGATGCTGTGATAGCTGCACTTGGCAGCTATGACTTGCTACTGCTGTAGTCATACAGTCTGTGCTAGGACTTGCCTGTAAGTCCCTAAATATCTTGGGACTGACCTCCTTATCCTGCTCTTCCTTGTTTTCCATGGGAGTGTCTGTCAGGTGTGTCCTGTGCTTATCTTACCCAAGTCTGTCCATTTTCTCAAGCTTAGGTTCAAAAGAAAGCATCCAAAGTGACAGGCGGACTGTGTGTAAGGGAAACACGGTCTTCTGATGGATATTTTTTCTTTGTTTGTGTGGGGTTTTTCTAACTTTTGTGAAGACCTGGGAGGGCTGCTGAGGTTAACTGCACTGTACAAAGGTGTGAGAGAAGGAATAGATGTGTATATATTTTGAACGATGCCTAGCGCTTTAGGAAAGAACTGTGGTTTATTCTGGTGATAGGAAGTTTTGAAATAAGCAGAAGGTGGTATGGTGGCTTAGCTGTCAGGCTGTCCAACCCTAAATCCAGACTTGAGCGGTAAGCAGCATGATTCAGGTACCTGAAAGTTAGAAGGAATTGTAGCACTTGCTTGGCATGCTGACCAGGAGGGAGAGGCAGCTTCTGCTACAAGCATTTGGGTTTTGTCCGAAGGTAGAGCACTGTGTGACACTGTGAGGAGCAGCTAGTGCCACCTGCGGGAGCTTTGCTGGAACAGGTGGCTTTCTAGGGCAGAGATGCATCATCGTGGGAAAGCACTGCCACGATTTCCTAGCACCACAGGAGAGGCCTCGGGCTCTTTTCCGCCAGCTTTCTGTAGTACGGCATGATTAGATGCAGTGTAGGGCTGATCTTGAATAAAGTTGCATGTATGACAGAGGATATTTTCAAAAATACTCATTAACAGTTCATTTTTCCAGGAAGAAAAATAACAGTGATTAATTATAGGTGTCAGTTTCATACAACCTGCACTGAAACGGCTTGAGTTTGAAAGCTATTGCTTCTCCTGAGCTGTTAAACTGCTATGATCAGCATAGAGTTAATGCATCAGAAGTAAATACATGCGTTTCACCAATTAAAACTGACATCTTTCTGCTTTGGCTTTGAATTTATGCTTCACAAAGGTATTTTGGGAGTGTCAGTCAAGGTTTTGATCCCTCTTCCTCCTCCCAGAAGACTCTGTGGGGACTGTTTCCTCTTTGTTTCACTTGGCACAGTACCAGCATATGTTGTTGAGTAAGGAGTCTTGCAGCATGGTTGGACACTGACCAAATGTTGAGTATGTCTCATCTTTTCAAGAAGTTCATTCTATACAAAGTTTGAAGGAGGAGATATCATGTAATGTTCCCTCCTAGACCTCATATCCTGTGTTACTTTGTAAAAAACACGCTGTCTTGACTTGCAGACTGAAACACGGTGATTAGCTGCTGAACTTGATCTTTTAGTGGGTTTGGAAGGCCATGACCAAAGCCTTGGGATAGCACTGGGAACGGATTCAGAGCTATTGCAGAGACTGTTGGAGGGAGAAGATGTATGCGTAGCAGTTAGACCACAGAGGAGCCAGACAGCTCATTCCTTATACTAGAACATTTGCGATGTTTTTCACATTCGCACACAGTGAATTACAGTAAACCAGAATGAAAGTGACAAAGGGATTCTGTGATTTGGTCTTTACTCGCTGGGAAAAAGTGAGGTCTGGAAACTAGACAGAGGATGCTGTAGACTTATGCTGTTTGGAAGAAGGGGGCAAGAGAGAGACTGATGTCGCTGTGACTTTCAGTGATGGCGCAAACAATGTGCAAAGGAGGTTTTGCTCTTTCTTGTCAACATAGATGGTCTTGTTTGGACCAGCTTATCTCTTGGTGCAGTTGTCTTAAGTGCCACTGTTATTGTCCTCTCTGTGGAAAAGAAGGTGCAAGGATGGTCTTGTTTGGGAAAATCAGCAAAATGTGTAGTATCTTACAAAAAAAAAAAAAGAAAAAAAACTTGGAACGTTTTGGTATGTGTTGATGTGCAGGGGGGAAAAAACGCCGAGAGATTTTTGTGGGACTTTGAAGGGGGGGACTGTTGGAGAAAGGAAGCTGTTACTCACACCCACATCCAGAGCTCTGCTGGAAGGGAATGAAAGGAGCCATTAGAATTCAGTGCGATTCTGAAGGAATAAATATTAACTTGAAATAACACTTTAATCTTAAACAGGTACTGCTATGTTACTTAGAAGGGCTGTTGAGGGGTGGTGGTGAATAGGAGCAGCAACAAGGCATGATGGCATACAGTTCTTTGTGTCCTCATAACTTCTATCCTTTCTGTCTGTCTTATTTAGAGTCTCTTTCAGTGTCACTTCTTAGTTCATGTGAAAGAATTGTGTTAGTGTTAGTATATAAACTTGCTTTTATGGTTTATGTGACCTGGGATCAAAGCTATTCTCGTGGGGTTCAGAGCAGCAATTCTTCTGGCCCAGAAGGGATTTTGTAGGCAAACAAATGGCAAAAACTAGATCCGGGACGGATGTTCTTATTCTCTAACAAAGATATAGGCAGTATTTAACAGCCAAATGTCAAGTTTAGTCATATTAATGTGGGTGAGAACTTTGCCATAGCCTTCCTTGGATCTGGAGTTCATCCTGCAACCCTGGGACTTTGCATGCTGGTTTGGGGCATTTGTGAGTGGTTCTGCGTAGAGAAACGCAACATCCAATACCATTCACCTGAGAAGGGCAGCAATCCGGCCAGGCTGTGTGTGGGCATCTAAGTGTCCTTGTTTGTTTACAAAATATTTCATGGCCAAAAAACCTACTAATATCCATTTTCTTCCCACCCCCTTTTACAATTTATTTTTTTTAATTACAGCAGGAAGAACTCATCCAAATACTGTTTAAAAATAAACCAGCAGATGGCTTTACTGTTAACAGCATGGTGTGTAATGTGGAGCTTCAGTTGTTTTACATGTATTGATCTGTATTCATAAAGCACTGACTGTTTAATCTGTAAAAGGCTGCATTTAAAAACGTAATACAGTATTTTAAAGGAACACGTATGTTGATCATGAATAAAGTGGCCACAGCAGAATCTTAATATTAATGCTGGTTGTGCCTCTGAAGATGGGAAAGAAATGCAGTGTCTGTCTAAGGCACTGTATTTGAAAAATTTTTGAAGAAATCCAACCAACTTCCTTAAATATGATCACTTCCAGCTATTTGGAACAGATGTAGACTAGGGGCCAGGGATTTGACACAAAGGAGGAGGTTCAGGTTAGATTTTGGTTAGTGATGATCGTTGTTCAACATAAATACATAGTTGGACTCCATAGTTACAACTGCAAACAGACTTACGATGAACAATAGTTTCTTTCAAGCTGCTTGAGGCCTTTTTAGAGTACAGCGATAAATTGCTGAGAGAACAAAAATGGAACAGAAATCTTCTCTCTAATAAAAATTTCTCTATAAAACTTTAAAATTGGAAGTTGGGATACTTCAATTAATAGTTATTTTGAATAACTAGAAACCCTTAATATATTTTCAGGAAGGTACAGTTAATTTAAGAGACAAGGACTGCATTTGTCTGTGAAATGCAGGTAATCCATATTTTTCATGAGCATGCTTTTTTTTTTTTTAAAGTATGCTTTAGTCACTGATGTGCTGTAAATTTGAATGTTTTTCTATGAATTCAGCTATAGCATGCTATTGAGTAGATCCTGTGTTTAAAGGAACTGAAATCTTATTTTTTCATAACATTAAAGCTGATCTGCAATTTTTAGCAGCTCAGGATTTAAAGGCAAGCCAATCTACTAGAAGGAACAACAAATTTCTTGAGCTAGGACCTCCCAGTAGGCCCATTTGGGTGTCCCTGGCTGATTACGGCCTGTGAAAATGCATGGTCATACATCTGAGTGTTTTTGGTTACTGTTAAAGAGTTTTGCTTAATTAAGAAATGTAAACAGTATGGCTGTGTTTATTCATAAATTATGAATGCATGTGTATTTCAAGTTTTCTTACAGGGATGTTCTGTGAAAAAGCACTCAGAGGAGTGAGCAATAGGTAGCAGCTTTGAGTGATGAATTCAGAAACAGCAAGTACCCCGTGGACTACTAGAATAGCTGACCCTAAGATGCAGAGACAATGAAGAGTATTTGGAAGTGTCTAACGGGACTGTTTTTATAAGGTACTTGATATGAATCATCTTGAAATTATTAGTAGTAGTATCCCAAAGATTGCAATAAGATCGGTTGGATAAGTGGAGATTATTTGTACAGAAAGCGAGCAAGAATTACTTTCTTTTACATCTCACTAGCAAGCTTATACCTCAAGGGCTGGTTTTTACATGAGTCCTGCTTGGCCTTGCTGCAGAGAGAGAGATTTACTTTCCTAGTCTATTGAATAGTATTTGTTAGAGAGTTCCTCCCTACATTTAAAACTAGGAACTTTATAAATAAATAATGCTGAACATTGACTTCTGGTTTTTGAGTAATTCAAAAGTTGGTTATGTTACAGAAAACAAGATCGGAGTAATATATTTCTTTTCTTTAAACCGTTCCTCCTTCTGCTAGCTTTGTTATACCTCTCAGAGAGGAAAAGCAAAGCAAAATAAATCTTACAAGAGTTAAGTTTATCTACGTTACATAAAGAAAAATCTTGCTTACTTGGTGATATGATTAGGAGTGATGAAATGGGCCTTTTTATTTAAAAATATGTTTTGTTTTTGTGTTTTTGTTTTTTTTTCTTTTAAAGTTGTTTAGTATATTCTGCAACTTCTGGCAACAGTGTGGAACCAGTTTGCGTTAATGAGAGAGAAGGGGGGGAAGCATACTTCTTAGATTTTAAAATATATGGATTTTCATGCTTTTTAAAGAAGTCACTTCAAATACTATTCTGTGTCACATAACTGGACCTCAGTTTTTAGGTGTAATTTTTAAAATTGACAATGCTGCAGGAAAATGTTGAAGGTTCTATCTGGGTCCTGTCATGTTTGCACCTGGTTGAACTGTTCTGGTACTATTAATCTCCCGTGTGATTTAGAGAAAGGCAGGAAACAGCAACACATTTCACAGACTGCTCAATTGCTGCAAGCTATTTCAGAGAGTGGCAAGTGTTTCTAGTCAGTGCTGTGAAGATGCGCTTTTCCAGGTACAGAGGCTGACTTTCTTCAACCTGTTACAACTATGCTAAGCCTCCTGTGCTATCCCTTGCAGAGCTGCTAAATTGGTCAATCTGTGCAAAACCGTTAGTGGGACAGTAGTTTCTAAATTGCCTTGGATTATCCTAATGAGCTCTTAAAACGGAGAGCTGTTGTAGCTACGGAAAGTCTGTATCTTTTCAATAAATACCCTGGTTTGCGTGCAGTAATTGGAGGATTCGGCTTTCAATTTACCAGTCCATTATTAAAACTGCCAAGGTCATTCAACATGTGTTTGAATCCTGCTTGGTTTTGTGCTGGAAATGACAGGTCACGCTCTATGGAGAGGGATGAGCACAGGCACTCTGTTAAATTCCAGAGAAGTGACTGTTGGGTAGGTGTCTGTCTTTAAGTGTAACGCTTTCTGGTACTGAGTTTTGATGACACGAAAGCAAGCTTATCACTTCTTTAGAAGGTCAAGCAGAAGGAAATATTGGCCTACTTTAGACAAGGAAAATTGGACTTGCATAAATAAAAATTGTGGCAGAAGAGGCCAAAAAAAAAAAGGGTTTTTTTTCTTTTATTTAGGATCTCTACACAATGTCAATAAAGAAGCTCAAAATTATATCCGAGGCTACCAATTTTATGTCCTTAATGTGTCAGTGAGTTACTCTGTGAGCATTTTCTTGGTAAAGTTTGCTTACGTATTTATTTCAATTCTGTGCAACTCCATCCAACGAAACCCAGAAAACAAATACATGGATATCCATGTTTTATTATTTTAAACATTGTAGTTCCCTAATTTGTGATATGAAATGATTTATTTGAAATGCAGAGTCTACAGAAAACATTTTCTTGGATTTATTCTAGCCACCTGTTTCATAATGATAAGCATAGGTAATTAAATTTGAGTAATCTGTTTGAAGAAAAAATTTATTTTTAAAAATGTCTTCTGGATAGTAGATTTCAGTTTTACAGCAAACTTATAAAGGATATTGGAGACTGTTAGGTGTTTATAGTTGTTTAAATTCTCTGTTGAGGGCACATGTGTTTATTCAGTCTGTGACACCATCCAGCTCGGGTTTGTGAACTCATGCGCACAGACCTTCAGGTGGATAAACGTTATCACTATTAATTTTAGGGAGTTGAAAGAAGATTTTCAGCAACTTACAAATCTTCATTATGTGTAATGCTGGGTGAATGAAACATCTCTGTTAAGGACAAAGTAATTTCTGAGTAAGACCTGGTGAATTTTGTCTTGAGTAGAGATGAACTGGCTGATGTAGAAAATCATACGTAGTAGAGTTTCCATCAGCTAAATAAGAATTAGTTTGTACGTTGGGATGCAGTAGTGGATTTTAGCCTCAGATGTGCCTAACGTTTCTAAGTCTTTTACATATATATGTGAATCAAATGTGACAATTATACTTGCCCTGGATAGCACACCTAGATTACTTTTTGTGACTTAAATTGCTTAAGAAATCCTATGTATTTCGTATAGTTTAGTTTTAATGTAAACCCAAGCCCTTTATTGGATGCTAGGGCAGAAATGTTTTTATTCAAGGTCTGGTGAGAGGATCCAAACCAAGCCGTATGAATCTGAGAGCAAAGTAATGTAAGGGGGGGGGAAGGGGAAGGCCATTTACTTGTGTTCATTCTGAATTCTGCTGCAGAGTGAGCCAGGGAGGTCTCCCTCCCTGGATCTGATGATCACCTGAAATCTGCACGCTGAATCAGCTCTGTTGCCTCAACATTGTTAGAAACAGGACGATTCAGTGACTTCATTGGGAATTAAGGCTGCACTGCTAATCCTCCCAATGCTGTGCGCTCTGTGTAGTGCTGCACACAGCTCTGTGCCACGGGAACTGTCAGCTGAGGTGAAGTCCCTGCCCCACTTGGCGCACGGTCTCCTTCAGGCAGGGAACCCTGGTCTTTTTGAATTGTCTTCTCTCGATGCATCCTATCTGATCTTGAGGCTTTCATTATGTAAAATGGAGCGTCAGTCCAGCTGATGATGGGAGAATACTCAAAGGTGCTAAAAAGGAGGATACCCAACCCCAGTCAGAATGTGTTGGCCACATGTTGACTGTCGGCCATTAAGTAACACTGCCGTAAGAGGAGAAAGGCTCACTGCCTTCCTGAGAAGCCTTTTCTTCTCTGCCCAATTCTGGGATGGAATATTGGTACTCTACAATGTAGTAAAGCTTTAGGTTAATGGCGTTTTATGTTTAATGCAAGCCGACGTGAGCCTCCATGTGGCCACTCTTTCATTAACTTCAGCAGTACGTGAGTGTTAGCAGCTCTTCCATCCCAGTTCATAGGCCTTTCACTAAAAATTCAGCAAGGGGGGGAAAATATCCAAATTCAAAGACAGAAGTTCACCAGAGGTAAGTAGTGCTTTCAGTCTACCACTGCCACTTACTAGAGGATCCCTTGGTGTCCACCTGCCTGGCAGTATGTCCAGGTGACAGTGTACCGAATGGTGTTGCAGTTAATCTCTAGGGAGTTTTGCTTGTTTACATATCTTGCACACAAACACGGAAATGATCAAAGCTGAAAATCCATCCTTTGTGGGGGTCGTGGGGCAGGGGAGTGTCCTACTGGAACATATTGGTTTTGATGGAGAACGCTTTCTCTGCTTTGTGTCCATTAGGTTTTACTAAGCCTCTGTCTGCAGAGATGCCAGATAAAACACCAGGTGGTACAGAACCTGTCCCCAGGAGTGAAGGTTAGTAGTTTTCTTTCATTTTTTTGACTAATTATTGAAGAAAAGAAGCATTGTGATTTTGTGAAGACCTTTTCAAGTCAAAAAGTATGTTTCCTTTACTGGTCTTAAGGAAGAGCTGAATTAATTTTATATATGTATGTTTATCTAAGTAGCAGGAACTTTTCACTTATTTTTGTGTAACCTTTCCCTCCCTCCTTAGCCCATCATCCATGATAGTACTAAAATATATAATGAGGAGGGAGGACCAGTGGGCTGCTAGGATTTCAGCTTTGGAGAAGTTGTTTTGTCCCCTTTTGGTAAAGAGATCTTGTTGACTGAAGGCAGTTTTTCATATGGGATACTTAAGACTCATAGAACCAGAGCCAGCATTTAAGACGTGGAATGATTGATACAAGGAGGAACTGAATATGCGTAATTTCCACTAAATCAGTGGCATCTTGAAATGCTCAGTTTTTCCGAAAATCAGACCTTTTTTTTTTTTTTTTTCTTCTCAAGGTCCATTAACTTTAAATTCCCACATCTGAAAGTTTGGTACTTGGTTTCAAGGAAAATTTGTTCTTTAAAAAGAATTGCAATCCTGCTAATTTGCGTCATTCCTCAGAATCGTGGCTGAATATTTCATTAAAATACTTTATAAAAAATTTGCTGTTTCCCATGAAGGCTGTGAGGTGCTTTGGACAGTTTTGTGGCACAACTTGTAGTAGCTCTTGTGTACTCCCGCTTTCTAGATCACTGCTGTCCTCACACAAGGGCTGTATTCATTCAAATGCGTGTTTTGTTTTGAGTAAAGCTTGCAGCTCTAGGCTGGTTTGTACTGCTTTCTCTCTAAACCTAAAGATAAAACTAAATTTTGAGATCTGTAAATAATTTTTGTTGCATTTGAACCTCAGTTTTGACATTTGAAAGGCATCAAGGAACATGCTGCAATAATAATTTCAAAAACCGCATCAATAACAGCAGAGAAACAAATTTCTTTCCATGTAAAGGGTATTAATCTATGCTTAACTGCATAGATTCTATTCTATTCTCTTAATTTCCTTTTTAAATTTACTGTGAAGCTTAACACATGTTACGACGAGAACTCTCAACACAAGAGGAGAAACAGTTGCATTTAGTCTTTCAAAGACTGAGCTCTGATTCACATGTTGTGTGGCCCCTTTAAATAAGTCCTTACACTAGAAGCACTGTGATGAAGTCCAGTTAGAACCAAAGCCTACACTTGTGCCTTGAGTTAGGATGTGGAACAAATTGTCATGCACCTTGCTGATAGCTTCCCTAAAAATAGCCTATGTGATCAGATCTGTGGCTCTCCTAGGTATTAATGAAGTCTAAATGTGTTAAAATTACAGCGATCGTATACGTTATATATTGAATTTCTTTTCTGGCTGTGGAACGGTGGCAGATACAGCTGCTTTTCAGCTCTCCAGCCTCTGAGAGGAGTTCTGGTAAATTAAGCGAGACATAAGGATGATGTAAAACTTTCAGATCAAATCTGGGGAAAGTTCACTCTGTCTGTGAAAGGTAACTTTATTTTCTCTTATTGCATTTTAATTTGCCACGTAAGCAACTTCCAGTGAGTGAGTTGTAAGGTTTGCTTTGGCTTTGCATCAGGCGTTAGAGAGGATAGGACTTGTGATAGCACAAAGCTGACGGTGGGCTGGGAGCAGGGGTCTGGGGGAAGGAAGGGGAGGAAATGGAAAGAATCCTGCAGAGCATCATTAATGATGGAATCACTGACAGCATCATGTGGCCATCAAACAAAGATTCATTCTCCTCCTTACACTGGCAGTCAGAGATTGATTGCCTGTGAAGAGGGATGGGTGAGGACTGAGAGCTAGCGTGTTAGTCTGTTAGAGACTAAAAAGGCAACAGTCTTTGAGGTTAGGACATCTCAGGTACCAGTTTCCATCCATTTTCCTACTAGTTCCATCCCCAAATTAGAAGGTTGAAACTGAGCACAGGATTGCTCATGTCTAGGTACAGGAGAGGGAGGCAAGGAGCTGCTTGTTTCATTTAATTTTTGGAAGACTCATGCAGCCTTCAGCGTCTCTGTTTCAGTAACTGTGGGTTCATTTCACCAGAACTGCCAACAGATATGTAACATTCCAGAAACATTTTTGTAGTTAAACAGGGATCTAGAAACTGCCCTGAGAATCTCGTTCAGTACCTTCAAGGTTTTTGCATCTTTTTCAGTAGCTTCTGATGTCTATCTAATCAAGCAGACACATAATAATGTGCAGGACACTATATTAAGGAAAGCTAAAACTGGAAAGCTTTTAGACACCAAATTTGACTAGAGTATTTAGGGATACCACAACTAAAAATATTCTCCATGTATGCTTTGTTGTACATTTTGAGGGATTTAGTACAAGATTCCGGTGACTTGGAGTCTCCCATATACACAGAAGACACATGAAAAATGATTGTCTGGGTCGTTAAGAAACTGTGCATATAAAGCTATATAACTGTCTATGTGTTCTTTCACACATACGATACAGACATGTATGTACGTATATAGTAATGTGTGCAAGTAGACATATATATAGCCTTAAACTATGAGATCCTGCGGGAGCTGTTCCCATGGGTGGCACGGTGAGTGCCAGCCTCCTGCGATGTGGGCATGGACGTGGCGGGGCCTTCTCTGGCACACTGCGCTTCAACTTGCATGCTTGCTCTTCGGAAATAGCCAAACTTCCCCACATTATTGTTTCCAGACAATATTCACCTTTCCTCCCTCCCTAACCTAATACCTCAGGGTTTTGACCCGGGTACGGGGAACCTGGAAAAACAGATAAACTCCTCGCCTGTAGAAATGAGCTGTGTAGGTTTTGTAGTGCAACAGGCAACGTCAGTGAAGCTTGCTGCAGTGTGGTGCTTTTCATGTTGCTCTGTGTTTTATAAGCCACTAGCACGAGGAAAAAAAAGATTAATAACTACCAACAACTACAAACAGGTTTGTGGGTTTTTTGTTTTTTTTGTTTTTTTTTATATAGTAGTAACACATCCTCAGGTACCTAAATGGATTACTAGTGATGTTGCCAAAGTAAGAAATTCATAACAATAAAATACAGATAATTAAAATTATGAGATAACACTGAGTCTTCATTTTCAAATTACAGTTATCATGGTATTCTGTTGCAATAAGAACTTACAAAGTTCTTCAAGCAGTTTGTATAAAAATGTGCTTTAACAGGTACAATGTATAGTAAAACAAAACTTGGTTTAATCGGTATGCTTTGTTTTTAATCACTCTTCTGAAAATAATTCTTAGACATTAAAAAAAGTGAAATAACAAATAGAAATTAATCTTCACTTAGAGACCTGTTCTAACGTCTTGATGAAAATCTTCTACTAAAGACAAAACATGATACTAGTGTCTTCTAATGGTGCTAAATCATCAGTGCTGGAAGTTAGAACTTTGAGAGGTTAATGTTGTTTTATTCTCTCAAATACTCTTACTTCCAAAGAATGTTATGATACCACTTACTGAAAAGCATTGCCAGGCATATGCCAGTGGCTGCTCTAGCAGTGACTTATAAGATAAACTTCCATAGTCTTCGATCACATGCATCTCTCTATTTACTTAGCATTTATACAGTTTACTAGTATGTAGAAATGTTTCACTGGTAAGCCTGAGCTAGAATTGGGAATGAGTGTTTGATTTCTCATGTTTAAAATATCACTGCTACTTATGTGCATAAACATTTATGTGAACTTTCCTAATTATTTCCAGACAGTGTATTGCTGCTTATTTTTTTTCCAAAGAAATATTCTTGATATCATTAGGTTTTTTTTAAAAAAGGTGTGTTTGTTGTTACAAACTTCTAACAATTAACCTTTATCGTTTATAAAGGTCAAGCTGGGTTGAGCAAAGTGTTGGCAAGATAACTGATTATCTGGAAACTTCTAAAAAGTCAGTGTTGCTTTAACCTATCAGTGCCCCTCCCTGCCCCTCACCCACTGACCCACTGCTCCAGATACTCCAGTTAAGCCATGGAGCACACAGAAGCAGACAATTGAGAAATGAGTTTCCTGTAATTAAGTTACTGTAACTTAGTCCTTGACTGGAGGGTCCCCAGTGAGTGAGGCAGACTATTTGCTTTTCTGCCACCTCTTCTGTCAAACCCTTTAGAGTCAACAGTTAGATTTATAAATGTCGCTGCTGGCTTTGTGCTATAGGGGGGGAAAACCCCAGGACCTGGAGACTCGGTTGTTGCGAAGATGGAAGTGCGTGTATCTCACATGCGAAAAATATTTTTCAAGAAGCTTGCGTAGCTATCAAGGAGTGGTAGACAAACAAATTGAAACAAAAAACCCCTACCACGATCCATGTATAACTGTTTCTTAACTACTTTCCTACGACAAGGCTATTATATTCTATTTACAATGGATGCATTTAGAACAATGTACTATGTCAATACCAGGAAGTGGATTGAGTGTATTTTTGTTTTAGCTTGCAAAGGAATTAGCATTTGTTCTGCTCATGTTTGCTGAAAAGTCACTCTGAAACTTGTAGCGTAGTCAACCATTGGAAATTGGGCTGGGACAGGAGGACCCCACCCACTGCGCAAAGTCCTCCTCTCACTTGCAGGGAGGCTGCTGTGGCTCCCAGCGACTGCTCGTGATGTTATCGTCATTTGCAAAAATTTAGGGGAATGATCGTAGATTTTTTTTTTTCATTAAGAATTATCTATTTTATAGGATTAAAACAACTATTTTTTTTTTACAGCTTAACAAAATTTTGATGATACTGAATGGTTTTCATAAAAACCAAGTGTTTCATCCTGTGGATTGCTGATTTTTTTTTCTTTCTTTTTTTTTTTTTTTGGTCCTGATGCCTTTGAACAGCTGTTCGTAACACAGCTAGGCTTGGTTGAAAGAAACCAGATGATACTTACCTTAGTACCCATTTGGAAGACTCCCATGCTCGAAAGTGTTTGGGGTGTCTGTCAAGTGCTCCCTTAGCAGTAGCTTTATCCAAAATGCTTAGAAAAGGTATATGGATGTGGGAACTTTTATTAGGTTTCTCCAATCAGCTTGACTGGTTGGGGTTTTTTTGCCTTTTCTGTGCCTTAAAAAGAAGAAATCTTTGAAGAGAAGGATGTGAGGAAGTTAAACTCCCCTAGACTCTTCTTCCTTTCCCCTTTTCCCCTCCATCTTCCTTCATTAAGCAAGAGCCATGACTTCCCCCAGCTGGATCCTCCCTTACTGACTTTGTACTCACATCCTGAAGGAAACGAATGTTACACCTGGGTTTTATAAACAGCCCCTGACAAATCCCACTGGACAAAAAGCTGATATCATTGTAAAATATCCTATAGTAACAGCAGTGTTTTTCCTTGCATTGTGTACCTGATGGCGCTAGTGGGAGCCTACCAGCTGTTACTGGTGTTCGTGATAAGACTCATTCAGTTTTATAACTCCTCTGACAATGTTTGCATGCTATTTCTGCTGTAGTACATAACGTTGCACAGGAAGAACACGCAAGCGCAGCCATGTAAATCTGTAGACTGCCCCATGTAGACACCCTCCAATGCAGTGAAGAAAATGGCATCGGTGTTTCTACCTCCAAATTTTGCTAAGACTGATTCTTTCACGGCAGGAGTGCCAGGGTACGGGCGTTCAGGTTAGCAAATGCTGCCTGATGAGCAGTGCTGCGGGGGCTTTTGGCAGGCACATAGCAATTTACTGTCTTGTGCCATGTTTATGGAGAAAGTTGTTGTTACACTTTATTATTGCTACACACCCTCTTTGTGTAGAAAAGAAAAGCATCTTTTCTAAAGCTTTTTTAGCTCTTAAGTGCTTGTGAAGTCACATATAACCATAGCAATAGTGCGCTCATAGGCTTAATGTTATATTACTGGTCTGAGATGGGCGCAAAAACATCTGTGTGCTGAGGGATGGTGATTGTATACTTCATCTACCTGATCCTGTTCTTTGGAATTAGTTTCTTTATTGTTCCTTACTCCACCCTCTGTTTCCTGCAGCTTCTTGCTGCTTAACTGAAGGGAAGAGATGTCTGGAATAAACGGTGTATACCACCTGTGCTATTTTGTGGACAAGAACTTCTATCAGATGACACTAGATGGGTGAGATTCAATATAAAAGGTCTTGGCTATTTGTGCAGAAGGTAGCTGGACGCTGTGGACTTCCCTGCCGAAGGATACTGTGAATGTAAAAAAATTCATGTGAGTTGAAGTGTAGACCAGAGAAGTCTCTGGAAGACAGCTCCAAATAAACGAGCCACTGCAAACCAAGGAAATCCCTTTAGCTGGAAATGCTTGGAAGCTAGAAGAATGCTTGGGAAAACTATAGTACACGCTTGCTGTGTTCTCACTGTCACCGGTAATATAATCTTCCCGTGCCAGGTTATTTTTCCTTACTTACTCTTCATAGTCTCGTTTTGTAGCAGCTTTTAATTCCCCGAAAATCTTATCTTGAAGGAGGAGGAAGTGTTTGTATAAAGATGATACCTGAAATTCTTAACCCTAGTGCTCATTAGAGGAGGTGGTGAAGCCAAAGCAGATTTGAAATCTGATTGGAAATGGGAGAAAAGCAAAGCGGAAGGGGGATGAAATTGGATATTCTGTTTCTGACTCCTCTCTAAGTTGTTGGCTGGTCTCTGCACACTGTGAGAGGCTGGCACATCTTTCTTTGAAGCACTGGTCGTAGACTGTTGTCACAACGTGTAACAACTCTTGTCATAACTTTCTTGAGAAATTTGGGCTGGCTCCAGTCCGCCAAAGATGCGTATTAGCAGCAGCAAAGTAGTACTTGCATGGCACTTGTTTTGCTGCAAGCACAGCCCCTGTGCTCTGCAGCGCGGCTTGTATTCTCCGATAGTGTTGCGATGCATTTAACCACAACGTTGAGTCAATTTGCTTTTTTCCTGAAAGCATTTTGATGAACTGCCTTAGTCACTGGGCCATGCTGGTTGGGTCCCGCTTTCTTTCTCGGTTGCCAACAGGCTGTTAACTGGATGGGCTTTTAAAATTCATCAGCCCAGTGGAGTGAAGAGGAGGAGGAGGTGGTGGTGGTGGTGGCTCCCTTGATCTAGGGCAGTGAAGGGCGGTGAAAGGTAGGCTGTTCTGGACATTGTGAAACATTTGAGTACAGCAAGGCCTGATCCTCATCAGAAGTGGAGATGCAGCTGCTGTAATGTAATGGTGGTTAAGTCACTGATTACAGAGGTTGGGCTATAAACAGGTAGAATAACTTGTTTTTGAAATGCCAAGCACTTTCTCTGGTGTCCTGGCTGGTGTGCCACCAGAGATCAGTGTTCCAGTCATCTGCAAGTTATAGAAAGCTTATGTGGCCTGAAATGCTTAAATTTCATGTTTGGAAAACTATGGTTGGGTTTTTTTTTTTTATATTGATGATCCCATTTTTAAAGAATTACTTTTGCTTTTCTGTCTCAGTGGTAATTAATTCTTAGCTCTCAAGGAATTAAGAAGTGTAGCACTTGAGTTTGATGCCCTTTTTTGCCTTTGTATAAATAAATTGTACACGATACAAAATTATGTGTATCATGATTTATAAATAATTTGCACGTATTAAATAACCAATTATGAGTAGTACAAAATAGGGAGACTAAATGTGGCTTGCATGAAGCAAAGAAATGTGATGTGTCGTGATGAAAAACAGTGTTTCTTTAAAGCACTTCTGAATCCTGACAGTCTAATTTATTTCTAAATTGGTGATCCAAGTTGAGAGAGATCTGAAACAATTCCAGTGTTCCTGGAGGAGCAAAGGTTACTTGTTAAAGCAAAGAAACAAGTACCATACTAATTTTCTGTGTATTCTAGTGTAAATATTCCTCTCAATTAGATGCTATTTAAAACTGGTTGAAGATGGCCCTCTCCTAACTGTGAGCTTTTTCTTAAAAATTGCTTACATTTAAGCTGCAAACTCTAATTTGACCATCAGCCTGACTTGGAGCTGAGCTTGCTTATCCGGAGTGAAATATTGCTAGGGGAATTTTTAACTATATGATTCTCAACTTTATCACATTTACTTAAGAAACAACCCCACCTCCAAGTTGCTCCACAAACAGAGCCTGAAAGTAAAACACAGCAGTGCCATAAATGAGATCCCAGCGTGTGCCTTTCTGATTGGAACAAAAAATTTTAGTGGTCGGTTTGCATTGCTTGAAATTGCCAGTGGAGGCAGAGGGCAGCTGCGATGGGGCCTGGGTGATGAGACCTGGATGGTGACGCATAGCAGGGAGCACCCAGTGCTCCCTCTCCTCCCCAACTCCTGCCCCAACATTCTGCTAATGATGGCTCGCCCTTAGTGCTCAAGGGTGGGATCAGAGCGGGGGATGTTTCCCTTTATGGTGGATGTCGTAGAATCATAGACATAGACATAGAAGGTTAGAGCTGGAAGGGACCATCAAGATCACCTAGCCATGGGCAGGGACACCTTCACTAGACCAGGCTGCTCAAAGCCCCATCCAGCCTGGCCTTGAACACTTCCAGGGATGGGGCATCCACAACTTCCCTGGGCAACCTGTTCCAGTGCCTCACCACCCTCACAGTGAAGAATTTCTTCCTGATATCCAATCTAAATCTCCCCTCTTCCAGTTTGAAGCCATTTCCCCTCCTCCTATCACTACATGCCCTTGTAAAAAGTCTCTTTCCAGCTTTTTTGTAGGCCCCCTTCAGGTACTGGAAGGCTGCTATAAGGTGTCTCCCTGGAGCCGTCTCTTCTCCAGGCTGAACAACGCCAGCTCCCTCAGCTTGTCTTCACCAGGAATGACACATGGTGTCTAATTATTAAATTTATTAATTACTTTGAGGCTAGCTATGTTTATAAAATACTTTTAAAGAAAATGATTGATTGAATATGCCTTCATAAATAGCATTTTTATTTTTGTGTCGTGCTTAGCATTTGCCTTCCTTACCATCTCAGAAATGTGCTGCTGATCCTAAAGAAACTGCAGGTTTAAATTCTCTTTTCCTGTTTAAAAATAGAGTACCATAATAGCTCTTGGAGAAGACCCCGGGCAGAGGGTATACTCTCATGTCTCTGTAATACTGCGGTCTTAGCTATGCATGACCTGGTGTGAAAATATAGAAGTACTATTCTGTGATTACAAATGTTAGCAGTATACTTTACATCTGCTCTTTCTAGGTCAGGAATGGTAGCCATCGCTTCTCCTGAGATTTAGGTTTTTTATGGGAAGACTTTGTCACCAAACAGAACAGTTATTTTTGTTAAAGAACTAGTATGTGTTAAATTACTGATCTGCGGTAGTTAGAACATCCTAAAAAGATGCAGTTATCATGAAAATTGTCTTGTTAGAAATCATGATTTAAAGTAGTTTCCTTTGCCAGTTTCATCGTGGGTTTGGGGGGTGGGTTTGTGTGTTGTGGTGTTTTTTTGGTTTTTTTGTTCGTTTTTTTGGGGGATTTTTGACTATCATATATTCGAGGCTTTTTACTGCTCCCCATATTGTTGTGTGGAAACAGAAACACTGTTAAGAAAACTCCAGACTGGTGCCAACTGCGCAGGGCTAATATACAGAAAATGAGCAGTAGTAACAGTTAATCTTTCTGTTAGTGTTAATATTGGATTTTATTTACACTAATAGGGTGTAAAATACATTTAAGTACTGTAAAGTCAACAGTTTCTTAAATGTAAATCAGCTTTCGTCCCAAAACCTGTGCTTTTTCCCCCTTTTGAAATTTCCTCCATGTTTTATCTTGCTGCTTTATTCAAGTTACATGCCAGAAATCTGTTTTCAAATTCACTGATTTTCCCCTCTTCCCCAGCCATGTTTCTTCCAAAGCAACTTAAAGGACGTCGAAGGATAAGAGGCAAAAATTGATTACTTACTCAAGTAAGCTACAACTCTTCAGATAAATTAGATTGTCAAGGCTATATTCTTTCATCTTGGGCTAACCTCCTCAGGAGATCCAAAGTGGTCAAAAAAACCCATGACTTTTTGCCCTTGGAGTTGCCAAGGCGCGCAGCAGCACAGGTACCTCCCAATTATTTGCCACTTGACTCTAAAGAACTTTGACAGGTACTATATAGTTAGCAAATTCAAGCCTGCTAATATTAATGATCACTTAAGAGTTGTAGTGGCGTTTGTTTTTTTTGTCTTTTAGTCACCTAATTATATATCTAGCAGTAATTTCAAACTATGCGACTGACATTAAAAGTGGGCTGAGAGGCCTTGATATATCCTAAATTTAGAGAGATTAATACAGAGGAAAGCTCACTTGTTAGGTTTTGCTTTTTTAATTGGCTCCCCGTAGCTTAGTTTAGCTTAAAAAAAAGGGGAAATTGCTGATAAGCCAGGAGGGGAGCTAGCTTTGATGTTTTATGAGTGACAAAATATTAATAGAAACTTTCTGCGTATTTTAGAGTGATCTGTCAAACTACTGAAGTCCTCTTCTTGAAGAGTCAGCAAGCCGAAGAAAGCAGGAGGTGGAGGGGGGAAAGGTGGGAGGCTACTTATGTTGCGCTGTATCCAGGTCCATTAGCAGTGGAGGCAAAGGAGCCTTGGAGAGCTTGGATTTAGCATGCAGGAGGCTTTTATTCTTTAAATTAAAGCCACATTATGTTCTGGTAGCCTCTTTGGTCAGAACATGCTATAAAACCGATCGTGCAGTTCAAGACATTAAAAGTTACCAAATCCTTTGAAAATAGTAGCTGTTCTTAGTTGTGGGTTTTGTGGAACAGGGCTTAATATAAATTCCATTACGCACGTCTTGGCAGTGGTCCCTGCGACATATATTTTATAGAATAATTAAAAATGGACACAACTTCCAGGTGCACTACACAATTTTCTTCCCATATGCACACAACGTAGTCTGTGCTTCAGATGGTGGAAGGACTAAGAAATTGTTTGTGGTGGTAAGAGTTTGAATATAACTTTTCTCCTAGCAAATCTGGACTTTCCTTGTTCAGAAAAGCCAGGCAATCCAAGTTATTTGGATTCTGTTATGTCTAGTGTCTGTTCAGATAGTTAGGAACCACATGCCTCCTCTCAAGGTCTATGTTTGTAAGAAGAGTGGCTATCAGTTTATGTATTTGTAGTTTTCACTGTATAAAAATTTCATGTTGATGGCTAAATCTTATCTCGTGAGAGGGCGTATCTTTCACAATGGAAAGCAATAGTTGAATAATCAAGTTATGTATGAGGCTAATCATTAGGGAATTTTGCCCGATGTCTGGCCAGGAGATGGTTCTGTCTGGTCATGTCTGAAGCAAGCCAGCATTTCTAAAGATGGGATGTCCTGTCTTGAATGTTTTTTAAATTAAATATACAGTTCGTAGGCAACAGGAAATCCTTTAGGAAGAGACAACTATGCTACAACTCTCCCAGAAAGAAAATGGCTGCATTTCAAGGTTTGTCCCTGATTAGGATCCTTACCCTGTGAGACAGTCTTGGTATTAGATCCCAGCCCTAGGAGCTCTGTCATCATTCAAAATGAAACATGGAGAGCCTTCCTTAGGGCTGCAAGTATAGATATACATATATATAAAAATGTTCTTTTTTTTCTCTCATGTCTTTAGTAATATTTTTTTTTCACAGTTGAGTAGTAGTACAATAAATTATTGTTCTTTAAAGACTGTCTAAACTTTTTGGAAATCATAGGCTTTCCACTTTCAAAGAAGTGGCAGTATTAACTAGAAGGACTGGTCTACTCTTCTACCACCTTGCACTCGAATATGAAATTGAAGGTGCTGAAGGTGCCCCAAAGTTGTCCTCCTCAACCTGACCACACAAATATGTTGTGACGTGTTAAAACAGGCAAAGTATTTAAAGACTTGGTCCACTAGCAGCTGCTAGCTGGGAAATCCTTCCACGGGACAGAAGGAAGATTTTCTTGAGTGTGAAATCTGCCATGAACTTGTTGCTCATTTCTCTCCTCAGAAATATTTATCAAGAATGTCCTAATTTTATTATAAAACCGTATTTGTTATTAAAGGTAATTGTTCAGTTCTGCTGCTTTTCATCCCCTCTCATTTCCAGTTCTTGAAAGAAAAAAAACCCTCGTGCTCATATCTTCTCATATACTTGGACCCATTTCTCCAGACTTCAGTGTTAACAGAGCACTGTGCTACCAGCCTGAAAGGAGCTGGGTTCTTGGGTGGGTGCAAGGAGCTGTATGGTTGAGTTGTGTTGCAGGACTGAGGTTTTAGGTTGCATCTCGAAATGTTAATTTTGGGATATACAAATATAATTATTTGGCTAGTTGCACGTGTCTTGTAAATGTTGTGCATTTAATGAAGTGCTCAGAAATATTTTAAGCAAAGTGTTGCGTAAGAGAACTGCTGAAGGAAAAATAATGCCTGCATTTCATATAGCAACGAAGTCTAATGGCGTTGAGAACTTGAGCTCTTGTGTTGGTTGCAGTTCTACAACTTTTACTGCAAGACCTGGCTACAGCTAGGGTGTCAGGGACTGATGGCTTTTGAACAGGTCTCATGTTTATACCTAATGTTTTCTAACAACAGAGTTTGTCTGTTCTGCAAGGTTGCCAGTTTGGAAGTGTAAGGAGAGTACTGATTTTTTGGCCTATGCCCAAAGCTAAAGGGGCTCACGGTGACAGGACAAAAGCTTCATTTGGTTTGGAGGAGCAGCAATGGGGACTCACAGTGCATCCTTCACAGTGCCGGGTGCTTCTGGGGAAAAGGCTCCACTTCCAGAAACTTGTGCGTTGAGTCTAGCTTTCTCACTGAGAACAATTGTTTCTAAATACAGCTGTGCCTCTACAATCTTTTATCGTGACCTAAACTTTTATAATATATATGGACACCCTGTGCATTTATCACAGACAGCGACTTGCTCATCACTTCAGGCCTGGCTGGAATCCATATTATTAATACAGCAGCCCCAGTCCATTTTGCCACACATCTTTCAGACAGATGGAGAGACATGGATATGATTCAGACCCTGCCTTTGGAGTCAAATCCAACCGTGCCAGCTTGTTCCTATGCCTTGTGCTACGCTGAGCTCTCCTGGCCAGGGAGAGGAACGGTACAACCCTATCGGAGCCAGCTCTGGCCCCAGCTGAAATTGTGTAACCGGGGCGCGGGAGAGTGAGCCAAAACCACCAGAATTACCACGCATTTTTCAGTGCTGAGCCCTTCTTTTTGTGAACAGACTGAAGACGGTGGTTAAGACTTTGTTGGAAGGCAGGTAAATTCTTCCTGCCTGTGCTCTCCCCGAGCTTGATTGCTTTTGATTTTTTTTTAATTTTTTTTTTTAAATGAGGCCTGCTGGGGAGGATCTCACACAGCTTTTTACTTTCTCTTGGTGTTTTGAGAATGTACTTTTTTAACCGAAAAAATATTTTTTGTTCTTTTTTTCTTTGTATTTTCACTTCTCTTCCTCTTTGGGGGTGCTGAGCCTGTATTTAGATTTTCACGTTTTTGGAAGATAGCTATGGGTCCCTTCCTTGAGAAATGGGGAAATCAAAGTTTTGCTGAGAATAAAAATTGGTGTACAAGCTTTTAAAGTTCATGAATTTAAAAATCATGGAATTGCTGCTGTGACTGAAGTGTACGGTACCCAAAACCAGGTTTGTACTTATCTAGGGTGGGAAAATGTCACTGTATTGTTGTGACTTCTGAATACAGACAAATAACTGCCTTTTATAAAATTGTCAAAGTTTATAGACATATTTACTTTACAGCTACTTTTATAAGTTACCCACACCCTTCTCTGCATGTGAATAAAAGAGCTGGAAAGGCCACACTGATAATGTCATACCAGGAAATCTTTAATGTAAAATACAGAGAACACGTGGTGGGGGGGAAGGCAGGGTGAAGAGGGAGGGAAGTTTGGGGGGCGGAGGAGATCATACTGAAGGTAATGCACAGAGGGGAAAAAATACTGCTTTTACTTCTGTGTCTTTTTTTTCTTTTGAGTTTGAAGAAAAATGATATAAGATGGGTTGTCTCTGTCATAAGCCAACAAACGTGTTTGTAAGCGCTGCTACACAGGGAGGCTCCTTGGTTCCGTGTTTGAGCCTTTATAATTCTTCTAGAATTGAATGCAAATTAAAAAAACGGGGGGGGGGAGAACAAAACAAAGAAAAAATAAAAAAACAACGACCCTAAAGCCCTGAATCTTGCGTAGCTGAAAATACTGCCTGTTGACCAGACTAGATCCTGCTTAATCTTTTTGTGCCAAGTTAGACGTTCTGGCAAGTTTCCTCAAGTCTGGATGTATTCAAGTACTGTATTTGGCAGACTTAGTTTGTTACTAAGTAAAGATATATGAAAATCCCAGTTCAAACATTTTAGCCTATAGTTGTTTTTACAGTCTGTCAAGTAGCATAACTAATTGATACTTCACTTTGTACATTGGATATAATTTTTCTTATAGTATGTTATGTATCTGGAAGTGGATTTTCCACTTAAATGTCAAGTTCTGCTACTATATATTTCATCTGAAACACTTCATAACACCAAGTTTTACAGAATACTTTCTACTCAACAATGTATAGTAACATTTATTAAGTCACTAACAAAAGGTTGTCACCTTTTTTCTATCTTTTTTCAAATTAACATCTTCCAAGTCTTGGATTCAAAGCATTTAATCAGACTTTAATGCACAGTCTGTCCTTGCGGAGCTGACATCCTCGTTGTCTTAACTTGGATTTTATGAAGAACTGTAAAATCATTACATATGAAACATTCTGTATTTAAGTGGGATTATTTGAATACTTTTGATACTTTTGTCCCTTCTATAAAGCTAAAATTTAAAATTATAGAAGTAAAACTACTCAAAACTATATGGTTTTGATGGTAAATGTTAATTGATCTTTCTTCCAAATCCAGTGCTAGATTTTGCTGTCCACAGCAGTAATTCTGCTTGTCAATACAAGTATCGCCTATTGGATTTGGTGCATGGGAAGAGAAGTGAGGATTTTTGATTTTAAAAGAGTTCTGGTTTAGCTGAGGACTAAGCTGTGGACTTCCTGATGGAAAGACTAAACGCTAAGTCTGAGCCTATTGGAGAGGTCACTAGAAGTTTCTAAAGCCTGGAAGTGCTACAGTAGGTGTTCAACCCCATCCGGTGTGTAATGGGGTCTTTGGAAGCTGAAGACCTGAATTGTGCAAAGTTTTCTGATATATCCTACTTTCTAGGAAGAGATTTAGTCTTTAAAGCAGGAACTTAGGTTGGAGAATCAACCGTGACGAAGAGACCTTATCCCTAATTATGCCATCAGTTCAGTCCTGTTTCTAGACTGAACATGTCTGTGTGTTTAGTTTCCGACATTAAACTTTTGTTTGATTGAAGTGGTTGTCACCCTCAGACGGGTACTTATGGACTGTGTAAGCCGAATAGATCAAGCTGCTTTTGTCTGTTGGTATAATGCAGCGTTTCTTGACAGTAAATGATTCTCATGCCTTATTTTGCAATCTTCACAGTTTTTTGGTGTTCTTTTTGAAGTGTAAGTGCTAGGACTTGATTGTATTCTAATCCTGCACCTCTTCTTATTTGCCTAAAGTAGGCATTGTTTCCTTACTCCCACTTGATTAAAATGCTTACGATTATTTGTAAATAAGGGAAAGCTGGCCTCCCAACAATTTAGAATTAAACATCACAGGTAGAAATTTGATGAGATTAAATATTGCTGTGTTCCTAAAATAACTTGAAAGGCTTTATAAGAAAGGTACTATTTCATTAGTAGATTACACAGTGTTACACTTAGGCACCCAAAAAAGCCAAAAGTTCATTTTCTTTTATTGATTTCTAACAAGAAACCCACTTGGAACAGCCTATTCTGTCCTTGTAATTGATGCAGATGTCAGGAATTCTTTTCTGCTGACATGGAATAAAGGCTAATCCGGGTCAGTCAATACCTTGTAATTAATGCACATTCTTTTTTTTTCTTTTTTTTTTCTTTTTTTTTTTCTTTTCTTTTCTCTCTTAGGTAGGAAAAAGGGAGCAATCCCTGGTTTAAAGCTCTGAGCTGGTCCGAAGTGATTCTAAAGGTTTTGAATGGAATGCAGATTACAGAGTAAAACTATGCTAAACTACTAAATAAGAGGCCTTTTTACAAACAATGTTTAAATCCAGAGGATTTTTTGTAGGGTTTCCCTTTTTTTTTTTCTTTTCCTTCTTCTTCTCCCCCCCCGTTTTTGGCACTTTTCAGACAAACAGTATCTTGCATTACTATATAATAGCTCTCTATCCCAGGGTGTTTGAAGGGTTAAGGGGAAAGGAAGATAAAAGCTACTTTGAGCTTACTTTGTTACCTTGAACTTTGGATGCGGTTGAATACAGCAGCCATCTGCGATCACAGGTATTTTAGCAGCTGTATAATCGAAAACTATAAATGTCCAGATAGGAAATGATCCAGTAATTAGAGGAAACAGTACTGAACCTGATGACTTAAAGTCACTTTCGTTCTTAAATCGCGCAGTTGTAGCTGTTAGACTTTATCCTGTGATCTTTTCTCAGTACCTTGGCAGAGTACTTGAAAACCCTGATAATCAGATTGGCTGGGAGTTAGAAAGGAGAGAAGGATTCAGTGCTTCTGCCTTGCTTTTTGTAGCTCCCCACCAAAGGAGTGCCTCCTGGCTGAGAGGTGTTACTCAAGCAGACTGGCAGGAGAATGGTGGCTGGTATCTCTCCTTTAACTAGATGTCTATCTTTCTTTCTTCGTATATGTTGTATTGCAAATATTAATAACAGTGCAAGGGAGGGCTCTTGGGTGATTTTGTATACATGCCTCTGAAATCTAAACACCAAACAAAGCTTGCAAAAGAGCTCAGGTTTTTAAGTTGGAGGGGTTTCAGAAGGAAAAAAAACCCTGTGGCCTACTTACTGAACAAATAGGAAATATGTGTTTCGTTCCTGTGTGCAATATAGCCTTGAATGTTGTTTATTGTGGGTTTTCCTTTTTTTTTCTTTTTTCCCTAGCATGAACCTTATGAAGCTCATTCAAAAGTGAAATGGGTTTGTCTGAGACTAAATGGGATTTTGAAAGTTAGGCTTAGGACTCATCAGTGAAGGAATTCCTAAAAGTTGTACAAGAGAACTCTGTTTTCAGAAACACAAAAAACCCTACCACTTCTGTAATGTTGAACAGTTGCTTAGTTATCTGTATATATAGATAGTATTATCTGTTTTTTCGAAGTGCTCAAGTGTGTTTTTGAGTATTGTGTCTATTAACCTTGTGCATATGACTTGGTGATCGAAATAATATGTTAAACTAATAGCTTCGAAATTTGCTTTTTGGCCCAGTCCTAATTATGGCTTCTGTTGCTGAAAGTTCCCTTGTCATCTCTTCAGATTCTCCCAGGAGATTATTCATGCTAAAATGCCAAGATTCTTCTTTATCAATATTTAATGCTGAAAACAGTATAGTGGTAAACAGTCTGATGCAAGAAATGTTGAAATATGCAGTGATTCACTGGCTTTATTTACCACTGTGGTAAATAAATGGATACACGGGTTTTGGTTAAAAGTTCTAAGGACGCAGCATTTAACTCTAATTTTCTGCTTAAAATGTGTCCCTTTCAAAGGACTAATATGTTGCACTGGAAGCTAATTTAGACTGATGGGTGGACCACCAACTTTGAGAACAACAAAAAAAAAAGCCCTGAAGAAACTGTGTCCTGAAGTAAATACACACACACAAAAATCTATTTGTTGTCTATTTTGGGTCACACTCGGTTGGCCTACGGTCAGTCCAAGCTCCCTGCAGCCAGTGTTTCTGAACTCACTGACTCCTTACCCAAGGCCTAAGGTCCAAATTAATCATTGGAAACTTAGACTTTTTTTCTTAATTAGCCACAGAATGGTTAAGCAATTGGTAAGCCAGTTGAAAACGGTCATCTACGTATGTGTATGTAGACCGTGTTCTATTTCCAGTCTTATTTAGGTCATTGGAACAGGCTGCCCAGCGAAGTGGTTGAGGCACCATGCCTGGAGGTATTTAAAAGACAGGTAGACGTAGTACTTAGAGATATGGTTTAGTGGTGGTTTTTGTCAGAGTTAGGTTGATGGTTGGGCTAGATGATCTGAAAGGTCACTTCCAACCTAGGCAATAATTCTATGTTTCTATGATTTTCGAAGACTATATAGAGGACTCTGAAGGTGCTTTGTGTGGAGCAAGGAAGGTTTTGCTGTGTGTATCTGCTTAAGATTAGGGGTCTGTTTAAAATGATGTATCATGCTTGCATTAGTACATATCGCATTTGCCCCCCTTGTATTCAGTTACAGGCTCCACTGGCACAGCTGGAGTTTGCAGAGGTACCATCGTGTGCGAGGAGACATCTGAGCTGGTGCCGAGTCACACACAGCCCTGGCACCTGGGAGGCTCACGTGCTGGTTTGGGCACACGAGTGCTACCACCTTCGTGTGTGACCTTGGCACATAGCTTAATATCGCTGTGCCGTGTCCTTGTATCTACAGTATAGTTGTGACCGGTGTCACAGAATAGTCTTCTGAAGTTTATTCAGTGTTTTTTAAGATACTTTGAGATCTTCACGTGAATATGTTACAGCAATACTTTGTATTTAAATGAGATGTTGGAATGGAATGTCCAGGAAACTTACATGCACTATAGATGCCATTTCTTCGCTTAAAAAAAAAAAAGAAAGTTTTGAAACACCTCCTGTAAGTTGTGCTGCCAATAACAGCAATTCTACTGTTAGCATTGAGAAAATATAATTTTGAAGTGCTTGTTGCAACAGACATACATCAGCATATTTGGACTCAGTACTATAAATTTCTCGGAACAAGGCATTTAAGCAAGTGAATAAACGAATGAAGGATTCATAGGTTTAGAGAGGCTGACATGCTCATGGCTAAGTGTTTGTACAATTCCCACCTTGCAGGAGACGAGCTATGATTTCATGATACAGCTAAGCAGATTCATCACTAGTACCACAGAAGGAACCGTCCTGTCCTCTCTCTTGTTGTGTATTCACCTACCTCGGCTTGCTCTTACCCAGCATGCAAACCATGATGATTTGGGAGCAAGACCAGCAGGAAAGTAATTTTTTTTCTTGGTTGTGAGTTGGGGTTTTTTTTGTTTGCTTGCTTGTTTTTTGCATCTGAACTGTTTAGCCATCCCTGAGCCAACTTACTGTGGAGCTTTGCTGCTAATCATCCACGTTAGTTATAAATATTTTGCAGAGCAAATAATACTTTATGATTTGCCCAACTTTATGCAATGTGAAGGCTGAATTCAAGATTAATTCAGCATGTACTAAGCTGTTCTGCTTCATGCATGCTGAAGAAGTGACTGTAGCTCATTTTCCCTCCTCCGTGGTGTTAATTCTGCGCTAATGAAATAATGGAGCTTATGGACTCAAGCAATAAAAACATACTTCGCCTCTGAAGTAAATGAGGGCCTGTTTCTCTTCCAGCCAGGGCAATATGATACTTTTAATGCCGCGTTGGGAAAGGCTGTAAATGATAGCTTTACACACAGCTTGCAGAGGGAAAGTGGGGTTTTAGTTGGCTCTGGGGTGAGGCTTTGAAATCTGGGTCTGTTTATTTCCTTGCCTATAATACTTCAACACGTCCCTGACTTGCCTGAGGAACCTGACAGGAACTTGACTGTGTTCTAGGCAACCCATAGGGAAGAATTTTAACCTGTCAATCTCAGGGGAGCTTCCTCTTTTCTTTTTCTCCTCCATGGTTAGTATTTAACGATGTTTGACTCTGCCCACTGCCCTTCTCTGTTCCGATTGTCCCAGAACTTATCCCGAGGCAAAAAAAGAAGGTGCTGCCAATCGTATCTTTACAAAGTAGTAACTATCCGCTGTCGTAAGGCTCTTTAATGCCTACTGCTAGTATTGTTACAGGAGACGGTGGTTTGCAGCTGGAAGGAGGTAAGTTCTGACTAGGAGAAGTGAGGCTTGGTGGCTGGCTCTTTTTCAGGTGAAGTTTTGTCCATGCTGTAACACAATGGATTTGTCAAAATGTTGACAGTTTTGGTTGAGAGATTGAATTACCGTGATAGTTACTGTTCAATTATGGACTTACAAAAGATGGTCTAAATATATAAATATAATCTTAAAAACATTTTCACAACAATAGTTGGATACTACAGCTCTCAAGCCCTCATAGGTCTCTTCCACTTGAATTAAAGGAAAGTAGCATCGTGGTACTAGAATTCAGGAGGACCTGCTGTACTGCAGATTACAATCCAAAAGGGAAAGCATGGAACACACTATTTAAAAATAAAAAAAATTAAAAAAAATCTCAGTATCGTGAGCAGGAGAAAGGCAAGTGTCATTCTATTGACAGATTAAACTGTCCGTGTTTGGAGATATCAATGTGCAAAATGCACACCAAGGAGAGAAAAAAACAAAACCCAACCCAACAAGCGTGTGGGGGTTTCCTCTGAAACTGCACCTATAAAGGGTGGAAGATAGCAGACCTTGCCCTTACTTTAAGGATTGGGAAATGACGTAGGGAAATGGGTTTGCCTATAAAATACACCACAAATGTGTGGGTTTTCCAGGAGTAAGTGCTACTTCTCAAAATCCCAGGACTATATTTACCAACAATTTGGTATAATCATTTGGTTGTATTTAGAATTCAGGGCCCAGACTAGCTTATTCTTTGTACAATGATAATTAAATAAAACCTGTGATTATGATCTGTGCTCTCCAAATGTCTACTCTGTTCTGTCTGAAACAGAGCAAACAGGAGCTCTGATTTTAAGGTGTATTCTTCGTGGATTTTCATTTTTTTTTAACAGTATTTGCTCAGTGGTTGGTATAATGCTGTTTAAAAGTGGGGGGTTTTTTTTGCTTACTTGAGCATGTTCTGTCTGGCTGCCATTGTTTCATCCCTCACTCATAACTTAGTAACTTAATGCTGAAATCAAACAAGCTTGAGTTTCAAACTCAGACAAAGTTGGTGGGGTTTTTTTGTCATTCCGTTTTACTTTGTGCAAACAGGTAGTACTTTTGTTGGCTGTTCTGTAGCTAACAGTCGCATTGAAAGCATTTGAAGCCAATTTTTGTACAGAGTAAACATTTTGTGGTTAGAAGGGCTTAATGAGCTCAGGTGCCTTTACTGCTGGTATATATCTCCTTATCTTGAAAGTAGTATCCACCAACTAATCCTTTATTTATGTTGAGCTTTGGAATTTCCCTTGAAATGCCTTTTTGTAACCTCTGCCAGTATAAATGGGAAGCGAACAGACTCTCAGGTAAACAGCGAGGTTGCAGGTAGGCAAATTAATAATACACATGAATATAGGTTTCTTCTCGCTGGTGGCAGGTTGGATGCCTGTGATTAACCTCAGAAAGAGTGCCAGCGGTGTGCTTATTCCTGTGATATGGTTTGTTACCTTTTGTTGTACCATTTTACAAAGGAATCTTTTCTTGTGTTTATGCATGGGAGGACTGAATTTGTTAATCAAATGTCCAAGGCTGTTTTCAGTGCTCAAAAGAAGGGAATTGTTAAACCACAATAGCTAATTTGCGATAGCAATCTCAATGTGAAATCCTAGTGGGCCGGTATATTTTTTTCCTCTAAAGCAAGCTGAGATCACAGTGTATTCTCCAATTCAGCGTGAACAAAACAGTAGCCTATTTCCATTTTATGATGATGGAACTAACTCAGTTTTACTCCCTTGGCATAAAAAGGTATCACTTTAGTTTGGTTTTGGTAAATTCTTAGCCCCATTGTGAAACGGTTTTTCTGATTACAGGATTAAAGGTAATCCTAGAGAATCCTGATAGAGGTGGCTGAAAAAGAAAATCTGCAAAACCATTGTGTTCTGTTTCTCATGTTTCTGGTTTTATAATAGTATATGATTGCACTGACAACTGGTTAATTGAGAGTATCCCATCACAGGAGGAGGAGGAGGAGTGTGGCAGAAGTTACTGCTTTCTTCTTTCCCATATTGAGAGAAAATATCCAGTTTGACACTTTTTAAAGGTAGTAGTGATGGGAAGTTGAATCAGCCAGAAGTAAAGAAATCATAATTTTGGCTTAGCTATACCCTGCATGGTGAAAGGGGCTTGTAGGCATCATATCTGAAAAAGCTGCCTTCCTATTTTTTACACCCACCCCACCAAGAACCAGGTGGTTTGCCATTTCAGATAAGATCATGGTGTATGCCTTGACTACACAAAATAAAATAAATTCTGGTTTGGTTTGAGTTTGTTTTGCTTTTCTTATCCAAGACACTGCAGCAGCAATATTGCTGTTAGTACATAATGGACAAAACTCGGCTAGATTCAGATATTGTATCTCCCTTGTGCAATGGAGGATAATTGCCTCTGTTTATTCTCCAATACTTCTTGCACTCAGAGTCTGAAGGAAGCCTTATGTATGCTCATATTCAAAGACTTCTTTTAAGCTTTAGGGGGGCTGGTAAGAATGGACCCTCAGGGAGGTGTCATGGCCGTGGCCACAGATGTTTTAACTAAAAGTGATCACCCAGACTCCAGCTGGCAGAAGAGTGACAGAAAAATGCTAGTTTAGACCCAATAAAAGCAAGTGCTCATGAATATGAATTATGGAATCATAGAATTGTCTAGGTTGGAAGGGACCTTTCAGATCATCTAGTTCAACCATCAACCTAACTCTGACGAAAACCATCACTAATCTAAACTATATCTCTAAGCACTATGTCTTCCTGTCTTTTAAATACCTCCAGGGATGGTGCCTCAACCACTTCCCTGGGCAGCCTCTTCCAATGGTTAATAACCCTTTCAGTGTAAAATTTTTTCCTAATATCCAATCTAAACCTCCCCTGATGCAACTTGAGGCTGTTTCCTCGTGTCCTATCGCCTGTTACTTGGGAGAAGAGACCGACCCCCACCTCTCTACGCCCTCCTTTCAGGTAGTTGTAGGGAGTGATAAGGTCTCCCCTCAGCCTCCTTTTCTACAGGCTGAGGAGAGCCCCAGTTCCCTCAGCTGCTCCTCATAAGACTTATTCTCCAGACCCCTCACCAACTTTCGTTGCCCTTCTCTGGACCTGCTCCAGCACCTCCATGTCTTTTTTTGTGGTGAGGGGCCCAAACGTTATTTCTGCTGTCAGTTTAACATGTAACGGTAATACAAAATATGCCTGCTCAGAGGCATGTAACTCAGAATTCAGGGTTGACTTGTTCAGATCAAAGAGGGAACTCAACCAAAAGGCTTGCTCAGATTTTGAGAGATCAACTTTTTTTTTTTTTAAAAGAATGTAACAATCCACAGATCTGAATGTAATGCTGATGCTGCTGTAAGACTTAAGAAGAATGAACCAATTCCAGGGGAAAATCGGAAGTGTAATAGTTTTTGGTATCCAGTCTCTTGTGGAACGGAGTCGGAGATCTTTGTTTTTTATCAGAGAAAGAGTCATAACTTCATCAAGCATTCCCTCCCTTCCCTGCACTCCCCAAAGGTGCAGTACTCTTAATTGCTTTTGGCAAAGAAAAGCTATGAGGAAGTCGGAGAATATGTTTTATTTTATGTTACTGTCATTAGTCTGAACTAGTTCTTAATCTAAAATTACAAAGACATCATTTATAAGGATATATCTACTGCAGTTTCTATTTGCTTCCACTCCTCTAGGTTATACAATGCAAGCAGTGATAGATAAATGCTTAACTTGAAGAAAATGGAAAGTGTTGTAAATGTTTAAAATTCAGGACTTGCCCTTTTTTTTTTTCTACAAAATTGGCAAGCTTCTGTGTGCATTAGCCTGATATAATGTAATAACAACTCTCCTTATAGTCCATGTACAACACAGACTATTTTTCATATATTTATACTTGCTAGATCTATATTAAGAATAACTCATGAGGTGTTTCTAATCAATATGGCAAGTAAAAATGCATACCTAAAAAAAAAAAAAGTAGCAAAATTTCTCTGTAGGATAATGCAGTCCACAATAGAGCTGTGATATCGTTGCAGTCTAGGTGAGCTGTGTGATTGTGATGGAAGAGCTTTTAACTTAAAAAAAAAAAAAAAAAAAGAGTAGAAGTGTTGCTAGTGAATTAGTGGACATAAAACTAAGTAAACTCATGTAGGATATGCTTAATATTAAAGTGAGGAGCTCTGCTTAAGAAGAACAGTGAGATTGCTCTGACCTTCATTCTTTGCTCACAAGAACAAAGTTAAGCGTGTGTGATAAAGATAAAAGTGTGTATTGCTGTTTGCTGAACTGGGGCCATTATCAATATTTGAATGTGGTGGCCAAATCCAAGGCTGTTAAAAATGGGGGAGACTTGGAACTGGGTCAAGTATTACCTGATGGAGGTTGTTTCTTTTTTGATACGCGCAGCTGAAATTCAAACCGTGCCTCCTCCAGATTCTTCAGGTGTATTAGAAAGGTGCATGAAATATGTCAAATAACTCATTTTCGAACAAGTTTGTTATAAAATCTCCAAATTCTTGGATGCAGATTACAGTAATGAAAGGAGCAAATCTGTTCCTGGTCACGCAGGAAGGAGCTGAAAACCTGTGATTTTTTTGTTCAGGAAGATGTAGCTCGTTTACTTAGTGCTGCCTGAGGGAGGGAGCTGGAAGATGATTAAATTAGTTTTCTGTTTGTTTGTACAGAGGCTTCAAGTGTTATCACTGGGTCAAGTTTATTTTCCTTTTTTGATCAAAGTTAGGTGCAGAACTGAGAAGTTAAAAATTGCTATGCTGGTGGTGAGAAACGAGCTGCCTCCTTTGCTCCTTCCCCTTCGCTATCCCATCTCCTTTCCCTGCCATTCAGCCTCAAAACCTTCAATAATTACTTTGATGGTTGAAATTATAGAAATGTTCCCAGTGGTCCAGACCTGCCAGGACTAATTAAACCTCAGGATTTGACAGTTTTTTCCATTTTAAAATTGAGCTTCGCAAAGCCTATCTGAAGACATGATTTCCATTATCTTTCTAAGGGCCCTGACTCACTTCATACTTTAATATGATTTCTAGGGAGTAAACTTACTTTATCTTTAATTCACGCAGCTCTGAAGTTTAAAAAGAGTCAATGAAAAACCTGCATTAATTAGTCTTTTGCCATTTGCAGCTTCCTTGTTGCAAACTTTGGTCAGAGCGCACGAAAGGAGGGACAGGTAGTTGCCTTGAAGCTGAAATGAACAGGGTGCTCTGCCCCCCCCCCCG
>VWZL01001309.1:291974-314036 GCA_013396915.1 Stercorarius parasiticus | reverse complement strand
CTCTCTGTCCCTCCATAACTGCATTTGAAAAAAAAATAAATATATTGTTCATACATACCTTGAAGAAAGAAGTTAAGCTGGTATATTTAACTCTGTTTTTACGAAAGAGATGTCCATGTATGCGGCTTCTATGGCTTTGGTGCTACTTGATAACTTCAGTAAACTAACCATGTGTCTAGAGGAGAGAATCACAGAATGGTTCGGGTTGGAAGGGACCTTAAAGATCATGTAGTTCCAACCCCCTGCCATGGGCAGGGACACNCAGGCTGAACAACCCCAACTCTCTCGGCCTGTCCTCACAGGAGAGGTGCTCCAGCCCTCGGATCATCTTTGTGGCCCTCCTCTGGACCTGCTCCAACAGGTCCATGCTGCATATGTAAATATGCGCATTAAAAAAGTTTGAGAAGTGGTTGGTGTTTTTGTTGTTGTTAAATTCTCATAGTTTATTTAATATCCAACTAATTCATTTCCTCTTTTGTTGGCAGAAAATAGAATTTTTCTTCGCGTTTCACTTGCCAGATTATGTCAGTGTAGGTTAGTGATGCAGAGTATGTACGGAGGGGGGGATGTTACTATTTTAAGAAAGTTTTTTTCCATCAGTCCATTATGTAGTCTGTACAGGGAGTTTGTGTCCTAGCCATAGTGCAAATTTGCCAAGCAGCATTTCCCGGACAGCTTATGGAAAGCAATTCTGGAGGATTCCCAAACTTAAATAATTGAAAGATACTGCTTGGTGTGCCTGCAGCTCTCTGGGCTGGAATGCAAAACTGGCAGTGGAATAAACGCGCTTTCTGAGGAGGCTGAAGATGCTGCAGAACAGCAGACGGGGAAAAAGAATTTTCCCGAAAGATGCTTTTTCTTTTCTTTTTTTTTTTTTTTAAAGCCGTATTCCTCTTTGAGGCCTGCAGTGATGGCAGGTGTCCAGCTGTGGTATCAAAACTGCGGTTTTAAAATTGGAATGAGAGGATGGCTCTTAGCCACTCGTTAATCCTGGGCTGAACGTCTGTCTCCCTGTCTCCAAGAGAGTAACCAGTTACACAGCTTCGCAAGTGCAGAAGTAATTGGGCGAGGGGGGGGCTCACTCTCCAGGCGTGTTTCTGGACAATAACATTTCTAGAATGTCTGAAGGCAGCAGTAGCAAATTATCTGTTAGTTGTGGTGCTACATGGGAAGTAGAGTGTATATAGAGTTATGCCTCCAGTGAAAATGAATCTGTGTTTGCTGTAGGACGAGTTTTTGGGGTAAGCCTTTCCTTTTCCTTTACCTTTTCCTTCTTTCTCACTTTTGCCTGCTTCCTCTAAAAGTTTTACCAATATTTGGAGTTCCTATAAGACCTTAAAAATAGAGAATCTTTTATAAAAAAAAAAAAAAAGTAATGTTGTTCTCTAAAAGTATATATGGCATTTTTTTGGTTTGTCATTATTTGTCACGGGCCAGCTGTATAACGTAATACAGTAAGCACTTTGTGACTGTTGAGGAATTTAAAACTGGAAGTTCACTGTGATACTTCATTTAATTTCTAAGGTAACTTTAATTTCCAAGAATGAAGTACCAAGAAAAACAACAAATACTGATACCGTGTATTTTGGTTCCAGAAACTTTCCAAGGGGGTTTTTCCCGAATTGATCGTGGAATCTAGCATAGCTGGGATGAGCAGTCCCTTTGTCCATTGCAGCTTGTTCATCTCGGTATGCATGTGTTCTGTCATCCCAGTGATGTAGCCAAATGTCTTAATTCACCACCTGAGTGACAAATATTAAATGCTGTGGGGCTGGTTTTTATCATAATTGATCAAAATTAGCTGTGTAAGAATGGAAAGCTATGTTACAACACCAAGGATGTTACTCCTTGGTATTTCATTTGCCATTTCTTGTTGAGATTGGGGGCGGGGGGGAGGAAGATGCAGAGAGAAACTGCAGAATTTGAGTGTTTCAGACATGCTTTACTCTGAATTTTTACAGGAAGCATCCTTATTCCTGTCACTGCTAATGTTGTTTTATTTCTAGGGATTGATCTGTGGAAGTGTGTTGCAGAGAGGCATGTGGAAGTGTAAGTGGTTGTCTTGTTTAGTCAAAGATCAAGCAGATCATGGTCTCAAATATCACTTGTTTCATTTTGGGATTGGAAGATTTGCTCTTTCTAAAAATTGCTAGCTATAGGGGGGAAAAAAGTTATTGATTCATTTTTCTAAAACCTTTGCAGAAGCATTCTCCCTTTAAATTGCTGGCTTTCAGGGAAAACTGGGTTCAATACTTCGCCTTTCCATGGTTCAGATTAATGTATTTGTACGTCCTGCCCTCCATATAAGTGCTTTACAGAAGATGGATTGAAGTGAAGTTATACTTGTTGTAGGAGCGAGTGAGAAGGAAGGAAAAGGATACGTTTAGCACTGCCCAAAGGAACTAGCTGTAACAGGAGATATAAATCCCCAAACTGTACCTCTGAAGCCGCTGAGGTTTACTGCAACTTGGTTTTGTTTGCTGCAGCTGATGGGAAATGCTATCTGTCCAGAAACTAATGTGTTGTGTGTGCACTTATGCACACCCACGTGTTGTAAGATTTCATGATTCCAGTTAAATCCATGAGACTGCATACCTGAAGCTAAGCCTATATTTAAATGAGGATAAAAAGAGGACATGGTCCTTCAGTCTGCTTGTCTGTCATCAAGTTCTTTTTCTCATGTTTTTTTAATAACCCACAACACCTCCACAAAGGTCCTTTGATAGGTAAGGGAACAGGCACGTATTCTAGCTGAACCTGTGAAAACCGGGCATCCAGTCTTACGGACAGCTGTGCCTGATGGTTTGCGCAGCTCCAGAGTGCGGGTACCTTTGTTCTCCCGGAGGTTTCCAAACACCTTGGTGCAGAGAGAGAAGGGGACAGCCCTCTTCTCCCAGTAGGCCCTGGGCCATGGACCCCTGCCACTCCTTCCCTCTGGCCTGAACGGCCGTGCAGCTGCTTGCTCAGTTTGAGCAGGAGCCTGATGCAGGTGAAAACTGAGCTGGGTGCCCAGAGGACCATCACTGCTCTCGTGAGCACTAATGGGGCTTTGAGAGTATGCGATCCAGAGCGAGGAGAGAGACAAGCCCACAGGTGGGCTTAACAGGGATTTAAACTGGCTCTGAAACAGTGCCCGGAGACCGAACTGGTCTGAAAATTAAGAACCTAAATATATTTTGCCCACTGTCTGTGATATCTTTGTATTAGGATTTAATCCTCTTGCAAAGGTTTTGACTAGCGTATAAAACAGGTAACTATGTTATTTACAGCCTATCAAAAGGAGTAAGAATATATTTAAAGAATATTTTTAAAAGTAATTTCTGTTTTTAAAATATATTTTTTTTTCCGGTGGCATTAGAGCAGAGAGAAAAACCATGGATGGAAAATGCATTATGTGATTGCTTCCTTCTGGGATTAATGTCTTGAATGACAAGCGCAAATATTTGGGGAGATGTGTTTTGCTTATGTATGATGTGTTTTGTCACAGTGCTTATAAATATAGTTTAATCATGTTTGCTAGCAATGTCGGGATATCTAGTGTATTTCCACAACCACGTCTGCGTTTAGAGAATGGTCTAGAGAGTACATGGCCGGTTATTATAATCTTGGACAGCTTTTCTAATTCATTTGTTTTTATAACCTTGGACTTTCCACTGTATTGAATACTTCCTGACCTTTAATTTCATTTACTGGAGGGTGGGGAGGAAAGAGGAGAAAAGAAAGGCCTTAGGAAATCCCTTTCCCCACCCTGCCAAAGAAGGTACCTTTCCTTGTAAGTCTTGTTTGGGTTTAAAGGGTGCAAGCAGAGGAAAAAATACAGATCATTTTGCATCCTTCATAAAAGCCAAATGTTGAAAGCAAAGTATCAAATATTTAGAAGCATTACAAATTTGATACAACCTCTGTAATAAATGAGTGTGTCAGGTTTATAAAATGTTTGTAGTCACTGCTGAACAACCTTTATTCTGGTACATGGTTATTTCTAATATACTCTATTTACTATTCCAATAATGCTTACTTAAACTGGGTTTTTATTATAATAGATTTTGCTTTGTATTCATAGTGTATATACTAAATCATGTACCTGTTAAGATGTTTTTCTTCCTACTTAGAGAAAGATCATCCAGTTTTCTCAAATTGAAAGTATTCCTTCATGCAGTTGCTTACTTTTTTGTTAGATTAATCCACTCCTTTATTTCCATTTTAAATCAATACCAGACATTTGGTTTAGTAATGCCTCTCCTCTGTGATCCGGAGGGTTGAGTTTGTCAGCTACTTTTCTACAGCTGGAGAAAATCTATTTGTTCATTTCTTAACCTTTTGACATGTCTGTTTTTACAAGCCCGGCTGTTTTTGGTGGAGGATTGAAGTATAGAGTAACAACTACAGAAGGAAACATCTTTTGTTATGATCAGAGTGTAAACTGAGACTCATGCAAAAAGGGGAGATTATGCCTACATAAAAGATTTTTGCGCACACAGAAAAAACCCAAAAACCAAAAAAGATGATCTCTTCCTTCATGTGATTGCCTATTGAATTTTGATATGCTGTAATAAAAGGTGATTTTTAAAAAGTTACATTCACATATCCCGGACGTATTACTGTAGAATTGACTTGCAATTAGTTAAACTGCTCATTTTTCACTATAAAAGCAGTCTCAGCAAAGTTGAGCCTAACCCTTTCCTTCTGTTCATGGCAGCAAGGGAGGCAGGTCTGAAAAATCACGACGGCCGACCTCTGTGTGAAGACCCTCAGATGCCCTTACATTGTAATATGCAGGGAAATGCAGGAGTTTGAAGGAGAGGAACTGGGTTACAGGATCTGCAGGCTAAGTGTTTTCTGATGGCCTGCTGTCTCTCACCCCAAGCTCAGGAGCATCCCAAGTCACTGGTGCATGTAGGTGCTGAAGAAAGAAGTAGTTTTATCTGTCTTCTGACTTGGGGTGTTATATCCGCCAAACCTTTAGGCTTCAGCAACTTAACACCAATTCTCACTTGGAAAGCATAACAATATAGCAAAACTACTTAACCTTTTCTGTATTTTCCCAGTAAAAGTCGGGGTTTATAATAGTGTGGTGTGGTCACGTTTTCGTCCTTTTCTCCCTCAAAGTCAGTTGTATCATCTGGCAGCAGAATGTGTTGTTAGTATACGCATAAGTATATGCATGAAGTTGAAAGATTTTTTTTATCCCCTCTCTCCTTATGTCATTGAAAAATGTGTCGGAGGATGTTGCAGTGCCGGGGACACCACAGTGATTACAAGTCATATAAAAATGTGCAATGTAGCTTCTACACTCAACTTAGGAACAGATAAGGGTTTATTTACTGCATAAAAAGTATCCGAATGGGCATAATCCCGTTCCTGACCCTATGGACTCACTAGCTCAGGCTTCTGTTGCCACAGGGACCGTGCTGGAGGAGAGCTGGCCGTGCCTTAGCTCAGGAGCGCTGGCAGAAGCTGTAGTGTCACCCCTGGGCTGTGGTGATTGAGTGACCGCTCGAGTCAGAAGATGGAGAACGGCCGTCTATCTAAATCCATTTGGTGTGTCAAGTAGACAAACTTGTCCCAACAGCATAAGGAAAGAAGCTAATCTCATATAGTGGAGCTTTCTTTTGCGATGGCAAAGTGGATCCAGGCCTCTTTAGGCTTCTGCCTAGCAAGGCTTACACCTAGGGTTGTTTCTAATGGTGGCAAATGAAGACCTACAGCAGGTGGAAACTGCGCTCTACTCTGAGCAGCCATTATATTTTTTTGGTTGGCTGTTAAAGTCAATGAGTTATGGCTGTTTTCTCAAGCTAAGTATCTAGCTCTAGGGCCTGTCTTCTAAAGTTACCTTCTCCTTCAGCTTCCCCTTGCCTGAATTCAGCCCTGAGTGCTTAGCATTGATATCAAATCTGGAAACCCTCAGCAAAGGCCTGTTCTGAAAATTGGCACCCAGTTCCCTCGCCGTGACATATTGCTCTATGTGTGAGGTACATCAAAGTTATCAAACTAACTGCAGTGCTAAAATTTCATTCTCTGCCTTCACTGTGATGCTTTATTCCCATTTCTTAAAATTGTACTAAATGCTTTCCATTTCAGGGGAGAATTTCTGGTGAGCTATATGGCTGCCATCAATCAATATCAGTTTCCTAGTCAAGAGCACATATAAATTATGGCATCAGATAATCTGGAGAAGCACAACAACATTTTTTTTCCTTCACTGTGTGTTGTTTTTTATCTGACCAAACTCATGAGATGGAGCCCAGGGTAGCAGCTGTGGTGTAAGGCTTTACACTCCTCTTGCATCAACTCGCTTGTTCTGAGGAAGAGAAAGGGGAAATCATTCACGTTAAGGGCTCAGGATTTATATGCATAAAGAAAATGTGCCAAAGCCATTCAACTTTTATGGTAGGTTAGAATATAACTCCTTTTTCAGGAACTGTTTATTTAATTTTAGAGCTTTAGATGTAAATAGTAATGGGGTATCAACTGAACCTTTTAGGTGGCCTAGCACGTGATTGATGCAATACATCCCAGTGATGAAGAACAGATTGTCATTTAAGTGGGTAAAAAATTGTTCTCTTGGGCTACTTGATACCTAATTAGTAATGAGGAGTATGATTATTATTTTTTAATATTAGTAGGATAGCTATTCTAGTTTCTGATTTAAATACAGTAAATGTTTCCTTAAAACTCATATGGGAAAAGGCCATGGTTAGCATTTCGGAAATCTGAAAACCCCAACATGCCACATTCATATCCCTTCTGCTCTGCTTTGGCAAGTCGGAAGATTTTTTTCTTTTTTTTTTTTTCTTAAAATGAATCTCTTTCAGATGAGAATGTGCAGTTGCCTAGCGAATCACCTTTATTTAAACTAACATTATAAGCTGTCACTTCCCACCCTCATTCATCTCTGTAACAAAGGGGATAAATAGAGGGGGCAAGTGGGAGTGCTAAGGAGGGATTCCTAGCTACATCACTATGTGCAGAGTAATATTACAGGCTCAAAGCAGAACGACCAGTATCAGCGATACACTCCTAAACCAACTATGTTAGTTTGAAAAGAGAAAAGCAAACATAAGAGAAAGGAATGTCAATACAGGGGGAAAATGGTGGGCTCCAGTGTAACGCACTCAGTGCATACTCCATAATTGTTTTCCTGTTTGATGATGGTGATTATCAGGTCTTTTATCTTAAATATGCTTCTTGCCACCTCTGGATGTGAGAGACAGAGTGCTGACATAGTGGGGCTTAGGGTTTGAGTTCAGGGTATGTGGAACCTGATAACAAAAACCTCCATGGTCCCTCCAGTAAGAAATCTGGCAAATCCCTATGATATTTGTTTTGCTCCCATCCCTGTATGTCAATGTTAGCAAGCGACTGCTAAGAAAATCCATAAAACGGAAGACCACAACTCAAAATCTTATGAATTGCCAGTGGTGACTGGTTAAGAGTACTTAGTGGGTAGGACTTCCATTCTAGTTTTCCTGGGCCTTCACCCTCCCACATTCCTCCCCGTGCAGTATTCTTCCAAGATAGAGTTATTGGCAGATGCAAAAGTATTAACAACAAATTATGCACAGCATCAGGACTTTCTCTCGAATATTCTTCTAACACAGGAAATCCTTCTTCCCCTAGGCATGAATAAGTTATAAATAAAACACATATATAACAAAATCAACATATGTTAACTGTAGTAATTAAACTGGATCAGACTTGTGCAATCTTCTGGTAAACTACATGTCTTAACTTCTAGAAACACAGTTTGTGTCAATGCTGTTCATCAAGTCCTAAAAATGGCTTTATATTGTTGTACACTAAAGGGAAATTGATGTTGAAGCCCCTTCTTGATAATTCGAGTGGATCTGTGCTATGCTTGTTGAGAGATGCTTTCATCCTTAGAGCTGTGACTCTACTGTCTCTGGTAATTTTGCCATTGAAGGTCTCTTACCTGTGGTGATCCATTGGCAGCTTCTCTTCTGTCCATCGATGTACGTATGAATGTCACGATTTAGTCATGGAGCTCCTTCAGTTTTTCATGTTGCATTTTTCTGAGTTGAGGCCAGCTCTAGCAATTGCCACGCGAAAGGCAGCAATACGACCACAGTCAGTTTGACTCTTCTTGCTATATAGTGTTCAGGCCTTCAGAGCCAGATGCCTGTGTCATTGTTTTCAAGGAACTTTGCTCTAATTTCATCAGGAGGGGAATGTTTCTCCCAGAATGTTTTTCTAACCTTCAAAATATTTTGCAATGAATTTTTAATTGGCAGGGTCTGCGCATAGTTTAAAGGTTTAAACTGTTTCAAGACTTTTAGTTGTAGATTATGAAGAATGTGTATTCACTGAAAAATCATTGGAGTGTAAATTTTAATATCTTCTGGTGCTCTATTAAGTGATGATGATCAATTGCAAACGGGATCTGTTTTACTCTCTTCATGCCACTTGTCTTGGGGAAGAATATAGCCACTCTTATGGCTTACTGTATTGAGAGATAAATGCTTTTCGATGCAGAAATAAGTATAACTGATTTCACCTGTGACTGTATATAGAAATTGATGACACAGAGGAGAACTGCCATCTTTCTGTTTTGCTGAATAAAGTTAATGAAATTGTTTGCAAGCCCCAATTCAGTTCAAGTGTCTTACTAAATAGTTATGGCTGATCGCTTTTGCATTCTGTTACTGATTTAAATTACACAAATGTCACAAATATTTTGCCAAAATATTTGCTAATAAAACATTTAAATAGCTACAGGACTTCTAAATAACTGTAAAAGTGAGATGCTTCTTACTGAAATTCTGCCTACGTGAGTAATATACCATAGGTGATGCTAAAGGAGGAGAGTAGGAAAATGCCCAGCTAAACTTCTTTTAACCTGTGCCTCTTTGTAACAAAATAATGGTACTCAGGGTTTCCAAAGAGATGGGGATTTGAAAAGTGAGCACGCCAGCTAATAGCTGTGGTAACAGGCTGAACGTAGTGGAATAATACCGATGTAGTGGCCTCTCAGTGTGTCTCTGCGCCTCAGAGCTCAATAGTGAATGCGCAGCATTGTTCGGCCATGAAGTCTCGGAGCTCTTGGGATGTCGGGGCAGACCGAGGGAAACCGATTTTCAGCATGTAGCCAGTCTCCTTACAGCAGGGCTGGAAGAAGCCTAGGGGCGGTTAGCCGTTCCTCCCAGCTCTTTTGCTGTACCAACTTCATGCTTGTAGGTGGTGAATCCCCTGCAGGGATCTAACGGCTCAGCGGACTACCTATGGGAAAAGACAAGAGAGAGCGGGAAGGATTTTTTTTCCCCGTCGCCTCATTGTTTGATGAGTTTCATGGTTGAATGTTAAGGGAGAGCTTTCCCTGGGGGAAAGTCAGAAGGCGACATTTGAATTTAAGGAAAAGCATGGGCATAACAGAAGATAGTTCACTGAGGCTTTGCAACTTAATGTTCTTAATTTGATTGCAGGTTTTGGAAGAAAATAAATGTTTTACTGTGTGAGGTTTTTTTAAAAATAAACCGAGACTCTGAGTAAGCTGCGAGAATGGCTCTTAAATGCTAAACCATGCACTGAATTACCCTGTAAGTTCCCACGTGTATAGGGTATGGAGTTGAGAAACCTTTGATGTTCTCTCTAAAAACAGAAACGACAAAAGGAATTGTTTTCTAGCATGGCTTGTTGGGAAAACCCTGCAGAGTTAACACATCCTCCCCTCCTCAGCTCCCACCCTCAGTCATTTTAGACCATCGTATTTGCCTTTGTGGCCAAGTTTCTCCAAGTCCAGGCTGTGTGTTTTGGGTTTGAGATTTTGGTTTGGATCTCAGCTCTAATATTTAAATAAGGAGGGGTTTGCTACTCCTTTCTAACAGAAAACAAGCAAGTGGAAAACCCAAACAACAAGAAAAATGGTGGGATTGAATGTCCCTATCTGGAAGAAAGATTCAGCAGGAAGGAGAAATCTGAGAAAAGTAACTCCTTTAGCTGTACTAGCAGGGTTTAAATAGGAGTCTAAGTTTCTGTTTTCCCTGTCTCTAATCTAAACACTGAGAAAACTCATCTGAGTTGTTTACTGAATACCGGCAGTTGTTTGGGCCGCATGGATGGATTTAGATGTTGTTTATTATAGTTAACAAGCAGTCTGAAAACTGGCCAACGTAAAAGTGTTTGAAGGCTGCAAAAGAGAAGTAATACGGTACTGACTGTAAAAGCGGGGAAAGCAGAAGGATGGTAGCAGACAGTTGTTATCTGGTGTCTTTTCACCAGTGTTTCAAATTTCTCCTACCTTGCTGTAGAACACGTAGTGGTACGTTTTTATGGATGAGATTTCATGCCCCTCTCTTGTTTGTATTTGTCAGGGTTTTTTCCCTCTGGATTGACAAAAAATCGCATAATAAATCCAATGGTCAGTAGAAATCTGAAGATCCCTTATCACTGACTTTCTTTGTAGGGTGTTATGTATGTATAAAATTCAATTAAAATACCTCTGAATAGGAGCGTTAGAGAATTTTAATACTTTTAAGTCCATAGGGTTATTTTTCTGTAGCTGTTGGTAAAGAAGGCGGAAGGGCTCTGCAATACATGTAACTTTAATAGAATGACTGTCTTTCTGGTTCAAATTAAGCATGTTATTGTTCTAATAAGAAAGTGCAGAGAAAGGCTGATGACTCAGTAAGTCAGTTGCTGTGAATTACGCACCAAATGTTCACTGTAAGCAAGTCCAAGCCTCTAATCTGTTTGCTTCTTGCCCTGTAGCTTCTGAAGTGTGACTCTTGGCACTGTTAATCTTGAATACTGATATGTCGATAAGTGTTGCAGGCATTAACACCATCTGTACATGCTTGCAGAGGCTACACTGCTCTGTACACTGACACTGCAGTGATCTCAAATAATCTCAATTCCAGCTTTGCTTCTTGCATACAAAAGCTCTAAGGGAAGTATTGCCTGTTTGAGGCCGGAATTTTGTTGTTGTCAATGGTTTGTCTTCATGAAGTAACAGCTAAAAAGTAGTAGGAAGTATTGCATGCACTGCAGAATGGCCTTAAAGCAACCCTGAAAGCATTGTGAAGCCACTTCATCACAAACAAGGTGCTATCGGAGTGGCTTTCACAGAGATACCTAAAAGCTTAATGACAAGGAAGGGGAGGTAGGGAAGGACCTTCCTTGTCAAGGTAAACAATAAACCTACCTCAAGGTAAACAATAGTCGGGATGTGATAGTATTATCAGTAGACAACAAAAAACCAAAGATTTGGGGTGACTGCATTTTACAGATCTCTTCTATGTGGCAGCAACAAGACACCTTGATTTTCTGCTTTGCTCAGTTATTTTGTCACCGTTTAGCAGTCTTAGTCTTCTTGACCTTATTTATGTAAAATACCGTACTTAGCTATAGAAGCAACATGTGAGAAGAGCTGTGGTATGTTGCACTCCTTTGAACTTGAACGCCTGCTTAGTTTCTTTTTGTTTATTTTCATTTAAAGCACTGTGAGATTTCAAAATACTAATTATTGTATGCTGCAAAAATCTGTCGCAGTCATTTATTAAGTTCCGAGTCCTTTAACTGTCATTGAATGTATTCCTGTTGAATTGGGATTTTGAAAGAGCTGTTAGCTTACTGTTGAAATGCCACCTTAAAAAGAAGACCTAATGTTCCCTTTTAGCAGGGTAGGCATAAGAAAATGACTGATGACTTGAAATGCCAGAGCCAGTCTGTGGTGGAGCCAGACCATCAGTGTGTCTTGGTTGCAACCTGAGCAGAATTTAAGAATTCTTCTCCCCAGGATGTAAATACTGCTTTCTGCAGCTTTTATTTTTATTCGAGAGAGGAAACCCAGCAGAAAGCTTTTATTTTATTATAAATGCGAACATCTGTTAGTATGAGTCTGGTGTTGTTATTTCAGTTCTGTTTCAAAATTCTAATTGCTAAACTTCCTGAGGTGCAGAGGAGGTTCCAGTAAGCGTCTCCAGTTCAAAAGCAAACGGGAGAAATAATTTAGCTAGACTTAAAGAAAAACATCAATTATTTAAAGCTTCTGAAACTCACTTCTATTTGGCACCTAACGAAGTCAGTTATTCCAAAGAACTGGCTTTTACAAAATGCGGGGTTTTTTCAGGAAGGATTTTCACTGGAAAAGCTTGGGAGTTAACAGAAAATTCAGTGGCAGAAGTGAACAACAGTGTGTTAAAATGAGTTTAAAAGAACTAGTCTATTTGTTCTAGATATTGTAGTTACGAGTTTTTGTTGAGTTGTAAGAGATGAGTTGTAGTATAGATGCCTTCCTTGTGGCCACATGATTAAATTTTTCACTGTAACTAGTAAGAATGATTCCTAGATGCTATGTTTCCTTGTACTGAAACTGTGCCTCTCTCTTTAAAGTTTATTTTGCTTACTTTACATTGCTAGCTATGAGACAGTTAACATTTTTTTTTAATCTTAAAAACATACCAATGTTCTTGGTAAAGCAACGAGTGTCTTGTGCTACATTGGGGATGCCTAGCCAAGACCTCCGGCGTGCTTGTGCCGCAATAGGCTTTGAAAGGTTGTGAACTTCAGCAGCAGCTTTTAGCTGGGTGAGATGAAGTTGGAAACTTGCCTTAGCAACCGTACGTTGGCATGACGGGACATTTGCTCGGAGCAGTAGACTAGTCCGGGAAGAAGTAGAAACCAGACCTGATGACCAAGCTCTGTTACAGTGATGTAGCGTAGGATGGAAAGACACTAGTAATGTGCCAGTGGCAAGGCCCGATCCTGTCTGGTGCTGGGCAGAAAGAAGAATCCATGTGGATTTTCATTCAGGTCACGTCTCTGAAGTTTGAATGTAAAAATACTAAAACATTCAAGCAGCATCGTGTTGAACAGCTACTGTTTACTGTTCTTCACTAAAAGCCAGTATGGGCAGAGAAGAAAAAGATGTAAAAGCTTTGACTGCATTATCATCTAGGGTATTATTCCTCCAGTGCGTTCATATCTACATGTCTTCACTGAATTTTTATTTACTCTGATATAGAATGGAATAGGGCCATCTTTTTTAAAAGAAGAGAGAAGCAAGCCTTCAAAATTCACAAGGGGATGGAAAATAATCCTTTTAAAAGGCCTATAAATGGAGCATCGGATCTATATACTCTATTTGTGTTGCAGTACGTCAGCAGCACGTGATGGCTTTTTCCTTTTGTTAGGTGTCTCTGCAGTGCTGTATACAGATTAAATAGCTGCTGCATTGCAGAGAGTTATTAATACATTACATTGCGCTTTCAGTGAAGATGTCAGTGTGTCCTTAAACCTGAATGTACCCTGTGCTTGAGTCAGCGGGTTTTTTTGTTGTGTGGTTTTTTTTTTTGTTTTTTTTTTTTTTAAATTTTGCTGAGGATAACTTATTTCCTCAGTAAAACCTTAACCAATTGGGAATTATTGAATAACATGATTCCTAACCTCTATAAACTCCATTTCTCAAGTTTAGAAAAATCAAGGCTTTGTTCCAAACCAAAAACAGGTCACCCTTCTCAACTCTTAATTTTGATGCATTAATAATATGATCTTATGGCACTGCGCATACAATGGGAGAGAGCAGGAGATGAGGCAGAGAAAGGAATACATCACCTTAAAGATAATGCAGATAAACAAAAGCCAATGAGGAAAATGAGGAGAAGCAGGGCAAAACCACTATTTTTCTGGCACATCTGCGTTCTGTCTCATTGGCAATGCACGTTAAGACGGTAAAACAGTAGGTTTTTGAGTTTCTAGTCTTCTGCACTGACAGCTCTCAGTACTATGCATGTTTAAAGTGATGGGGGCTGTGAGGGGTTGTTCTTGGGGAAATCCTCATGTAAGGGGTAAGCTTCTGCTGACTTATACGTGGGCATGTAAGGGAGAGCTAAGGTCAAGAGTGGATAGGCAGAGATGAAAGAGCAAGGCAGAGCGCAGTAAGGACCTCGGCTCTGTTCCCCTCTCCTCCCCACCCACAGTAATGCTCATGAGAGCTCACTGCGCCAGTTCAGACCAGCGGCTGAAGCTCACACTGCATCGCTGCAGCCCCTGCTTATACCTAGCCCGCTGAAGCAGATGTGGGAAGCCCTCTGTCCCTGGCTGCCTCTGGGTCAGTCACCGGGCTTGATCCAGTCCTTCAGAGTTCAGGACGTTCATCACTGCTAAACGACGAAGCTGCTGGTTTTGATTTTTATGTCATAGGACTTCACAGAAGTGACCAAGCGATGCCCTGTGGCTGGTTGACGTTCTGTAGGTCTGCCCAGGAGTTAGTTAAAACCTCCCTCAGAGGTTCCATAGGTAAAAGTAGGCATGAGGTGTGAGGAAGCAGAGGTCCAGAAATACGTGTGAACACGGAGAATAGCAAATGTACGGTAAGTTTGCCACATTCAGGTTATTTGAGTACCTGTGTGCTGCACTGTGTATGTAGTGAGGACGTTGGGACCAATGTTGGCCATCCTGTGCCTGTGAGTGCGCCCAAGACTTATAGATACATAGTGACTCTGTCTGAAGTATTGTGCAGATATTGCAAAAAGTGTGCATGTATATCTTTTAATGTAAATATGTAAGTATTAAAAAAAAAAAACTCTGAAAACCTGCAGGAGAATGCGTTTGAGGGAGAGCATGTCTCAGTCATCTCAGACGTGGCAGCAGGTTGTAAACACCTGATCCTTTAGCCTGGGTAAAAGGGACTTTAGCCCCGATGTTCAGATCAAAGTGTTTCACACATTGTGAATGGTCTCAAGGCCGTCTGCGCTTCCTTCTTCTACCTCCAGCTTCCTGATGAAAGGCGTTACTCAAGGACTATGCTCTTTAGGAAAACTCAGAATGAAGCCGAAGCCACATTAGGTACAAGGAGAGAGAGAGTGAATTTCAAATATGATTTAAAAGATAGAGTATCTCTTTGCAGGCTAGGTCTAAGCACGCATCTGTGAGAGCACACCTGGAAAGCCGTGCCAGCAGCTGGGAACTCTTTTCACTTCTTTTGCCTCCCAGCTCCAAGATAGAAATGCCATCACCCCCTCCACAGGCCAAGACAGCCATCAGCTTTCCCACCGGTTAGCACCAGTCTATATCCTTTTTTCTCCTTTTCTCTGTTTCTTCATCTTTGCTCCTGTTTCTCCTCTTACTGTCCCCTTCCCTGGAAAACTTTTTTTTTTTTCTTAATTCCCTTTTTACTTTGCTCCATTGTGATTTAGCACAGAGCACTTGATGGTGTGGGTTTCACATTTTCTTCTGAAAGTCTTTCCTCCCCCTTTTCAAAAAAAACCACTGAAGCTTTGCAAGCGCCCTACAAAAGCCTGTTCTTGTTTACATTAGGGCAGAACAGGATCCAGAACGATCCTATTGCTGAGGATCATCCTGTTGCATCGCAGGTTCATGGGAGTTTCTAACATAAACACAGAAATTTCACAACACCAGCAGGTGATTTATTTGCTTTAGATGCTTATTGATGTTGTCCGCAAATCAAGGAGCAAAGCGTAATAAACACTGTGGAAGTGGGGGCTGTATTTGATGTTTTCACAGCGTTGTCCCTGGAAAAGTGGAAGTTAGTGGGTGTTGCTCAGTGAAGTGTGCATTTTAAAGTTACCCACAGTGATGCCCATTGTCCTCTCCCTGAATTGCATGATGTCATGTTTCATTTAAGGCTCTTAGTGATGCCGAGGACTGTCGGTGCGCTGGGAAAAAGGTGGTGAGAAAGTTGTGAATCAGGTTTCTGTAAAGCCTTTGTGTTTAGGGTTTTGATAGATAAAAGCTGACTCATGCAATATTTCTGGCGAAGGAGCTGTACAGACTAGTAAGAGCTTCTCATTTTACCTGAGTGCCCAATGAGGTAATTCGGGAACAGCTGAGGGCAGAGCCCGCGGCTCTCCTCTGCCGCGCAGGTAGGTCCTGGGTTGTTCAGAGAGGACTGGAAAAATAGAGAGGACTTGGTCGTCCTGGGTGCGAGGAGCCGGAGACATTCCTCAGTGGTGAGATACTGTCGCAGAGGATTTTCCCTTGCAGTAACGTTCTCAGACATTAGCGTGCTTGCTTGTGACAGAGGCTATTCGGCTTTAAATATTGCAGGGGGGAGGGAGTGGGGGGGCAGTAATTTGACAGACAGAGGCGCATTAGTTGGTGCCTTTTTTCCCTCCTCGTAAGATTTCTAATAAATGGGATTTCTGTTGCTCAAAGTTCAGTTAAAGTACTTGGCAGCTTATCGTTTGTGACAGTTCAGACTGGAGATCTAATCCTGCAAGTATCGTAGCTCTCTAATGTGATTTTGTTCACAAAGGGTGTTAGTTTTAGAAATGATACGTGTTCATATGCAAGATTTGGTAATTAAAAATCTGCTGACCTTCACTTGGACAATATTCAGAGCAGACGATACAGGGAGTGTATTTAAGATCATGTTGGGATTCTTGTAGGGAATGCTTTTTAATTTTTCTTGGTCAGGCAACTGTATAACATTTATGTTTCTCAATTCCAGTGCTGCATTTGAATTTGATACTGAATGTAGAAATTGTTCTAAACAGTCTTGCTCAATTGTATCCACAGTATGAATGCTTTATTTGAAATACGAAAATATCTCAAGGAAAATACAGGAAAGATTTCTTATAGTCTCATCACTTTTATGTAGCTAAACTTCCAGAGGATGTGAAGCCTGTAATTTCTGGTAATGTTGGCTTTGTAGATAACATCTGAAGTCCTCTTTTTCATGCCAGGAGAAAGGCAACAACAATACTAATTATGAATATAAATTGACTTGTGAGTTTTTAGTCATGCAGTGTGTCTTAAAATGTCATGTGCAGTAAACAACTCGGAGGAATAAACACCTATATTTAGATAGGGCTTGGGGATCTTTGTGTTTAAAAATAAAATTGACTTAAAGCACTTTATCTCTCATTGTATGCTAATGTTCTAGAGTAGCCAAAGCTGCAGAGATAATGGAAAACCATTTCTCATTACCATGACTATAGTTACAGGAAGGAGGTATTTGTTAAAGAAAAGTAGGCGACAGAAGAAATGTGTGCATTTTTGGTGAGAACTTGTTCATGACTGCATGCTGAAAACGTGAGGTGCACCAAGACAGTTGCTTTGCACGCGCCTCCGATGTTGTAACTAATAGTACAGCTGCCTGTTGGGGTGAAACGCGGGTGTTTCTTGCCCTTGCACCGCTGTAGAGCAGGGACACGTTGTTGTTCTTGCTGGGGAGCGCTCCGGGGGAGCAGGGAGGTCTGCAGGGGCTGGGGAGGGGGAGAGACGAACTGAATTCATGCAAAGGCACAAACAAGAAATGACCTTGTTCGGGGAGCGTGTTTCCTTGTGAGTAGGGACAAGTAGTAATTATCCTCCTTTCAGTGCTGAACGAACAAGTAATTACTGTTATTCCTTAATTAAAGTATGCAAATTGAAGATTTCTTCCCCCCCCTCCCCCCTCCCCAGACTGAGTTAAATACCGTTATTCACAACTCACAAAAGTTCTCAATATTATTTTGGTTCGTCATTGAAAAGGGTCAGCAAACAAAAGAATGCCTAACAAAAAAAGCAGTGAACCGGGCCAGATGTGGGTCAGGGCGTGGGAGACTTGCTCAGAGCATGGGCTTCTGCGGGGGCCTGGGGGTGCCTCCAGTTGCACCCACGGTTTGCAGCCCCAGTTTTGGTGACTGTCCCTACCTGCGGGGGCTGCTCCTGAAACTGGTGGCTGGGCTGGAGAGGGGCTTGTAAATCAGTGCCACGGGCTATGGGCGAAATTAACTTTCTTTTTATAGTAAGTTTGCATGAAAGAGAGACATTTGTAAGAGGTTACAGGGCTTGCAAAGGCACTGGCTCTGTTACGATACATAGAGAGCGATTTTGGGGGAGGCTGTTTCCCCTCTCCCCCCTCTCTTGTTAATTCACTTGTGAATTTTTCACCGGGCAGTCGGTGCAGACCTTAGGCAGCTGGCACAAGAGTGAAGATACCTTGCGGGAAAACAGCAGAGTAAAACTGTACCAGAGCTCTGAAAAGCCAAATGCAGACCCTGACAAGAGAAAAGAGGATGGGCATGTTGTTGTGGCAATGAACTGGATTCAGCTGCTGCCTTTCCCCATGGACTTGTGACTGCAGAAATCATCTAAAATATCTGTTCCTGATTTTAACAGTGGGGGTGATCCTGCCTAGTCTCAAAGGAGTTTCTGAAGATAAAATGGTGAAGCCTTGGAAGACTTGCAGATCCTGTGCTATTGGGGAGGGCTGTGGGTTTGTAACAGCTACCTGTAGCTGAGGCAGAAATTGAAGGGTGGGCAGAGCCAGGGCTTGTCCCCGGGCCCTGAATTCCACGGGCAGAGGGAGCAAAGCGGTTGGTACGGGATTTGCCAGCTGAGGAAAGGAAGCTGCTTCCTGGGCTTGTGCGACACTGAAATCCCCGGTCCCGTCTGTCCTGCCTCTGGGTGCCCTGCTGCCGCTCTGCACTGGGATCTGGTGGCGCCGAGGCGGACCCTGAGAAACGCATTTCGCTGGTCAGAGATGTAACGGGCAAAAGTTTTAGCAAAAAGCTCTCCACAGCGAAAGCCAAATGACCAACTTAACGTCCGGCTGGGAAAGGAGTAAGAATGAAGTAAAAAGTAACTTTTGAGGCTAGCAGTCAGGATGCGGCTTTGAGGACAAAACAGACCCAAGATTTTTCAAGTAGCAAATAGTTTGCTTGGTGTAATTTATGTAGAAAAATACAGGAATAGTCATTTGTATAAAAAAATGGAGGAACTTGAGTTGACTGTGGTGCATGCAGTTAATTAGCCGTGCCTAGCAGGTGCCTGGGGTTTGCCAAGGTCAGTGGGAATACAGGTGTTAAAGAGCAAGCCCATTTTAACTGTTAAAACTAATTCTTGTTGGTTTTTTTCATAAGCAATGACATTGTCATTAAACAAGAAAATAAGAGGGTTGGTTTGTTTTTCTAAGACACGTTAAGATCTCTCAATGCTTCTGGCTACAAGTATGTCTTATGAAAAACTCTAACTCCAGTTTCATTGACCTGAACCACGTTTTGTTTGTTTTACATATATTAATGAGCCTGGCAATGTTTGTGAAGCAAATATTACATATTAATGCCTTCAGGTTATCTGAGAGGCAGACTGCGTATCAGTGAAACAGGAAGAAAAGAGCATAGAATAATGGAATGTCACAGGAACCTTTTATTTCCCACCTAAATGTGGCTAATCAGGTGTTTCTTTGTCGTGTAATTTTAGTAAAATATCTCGGAGTAAGTTAGCGAAAAGGGTATCCCTGTTATCTTGTTTATCCTGTGTGTTTTTCAAGGGGGTTTACATCTGCACAGCAACATTGTGCTTTCTACCTGAACGTGAAAAACGATCTAAAGCTGATAACAAAAATACATTCTTCCTTATCAAAAATGCATACTTTCTTATCACAAGCAATAAGAAGGCAAACATCTTTGTCCATACGCCTTTAGAAACAAGAGAACTTCACTGCATTCTTCAGTTTTAAATATTTTACTGGTTTATTGCTTTATATTTTATTTTGGAGTTTGTACTTGATGTGGTTTATTCAGGAAGGGTAAGAAAATAGGCTTCTATGCTGCAAAACCAGAAGAACCTGGCACAAAGAAAGGCTGTATATTTTCAGACTTCAAGGTAAAACCAGGGGTACAGAGGTGCCAAATTAGGTTTCTAATCTAATGGCCAATTTCTGACCCATGTAATGAGCAAATTATTCTCAGTGATAATTCCATGCGTTACCTTGAGGGCAATACTTCTCCTTAACAGAAAGCTAACACCATCATCGCTGAAATGGCAGTATTAATAACTCTTGTACGAATAAAATCTTATGCATTCATGATAGGCCAAATAAATCAAACATTCTTCTCTGGGCTTTTTTTTTTTTTTATTTGTGTTTTTTATTTTTAAATAAATAGCAGTGTTTGATTTTGAAAAATGAGAGAATGGCTTTGTGCTTTAAATGAAATTCTCTCCCTCCCTCCTGCCTCTCCCCCCCTGCCTAGACTGACTGCAGCAGGAGTGGTGTCTGGGAGGTTTCTGCTTGTAATTGCGTAGCAAGTCTGCCTCAGTTTAAGAAGGGCCACCTTAAAGGTTGGGCGGGTTTAATTTGCAGCTTACTGGCTTTATGGTTTCTTTACTGAAACTGCTGTCTAGCGCTGTAATTGCCAGTAAAATGAGGTTGTCGCTGGAGTAAAATAAAGGACTAAGCTACCCCTGTGTGGGTAGCTTCAGTATTGCTTTTCTTCCTAAATTGTCACAAGTTTCCTTTTTTCAGAGGCGGACATTCTGAAATTCTCTGAGTTTGAGGCAACGTTTTTTGGGTGGGCACTTCTTACTGAAATGAAACCTTGAAGTATTGAATGTACCTGCAGCTGCTTTTGCAGACTCTCGTGGGGCGTCACGCACAACTTGGCCAGAGAGGAATCTGTGTTGCATCGTGGACAGTGTCCTGCAGGGCATTTCGGCAATAAAAAGAAAGTAGAATTGAAATGCCGACAGGAAGACAGACATCTTATTTTGTTGTTGCATTGATTTGAAAAACAGCTTTGGGTTGGTTCAGCAGGGGGTAATACTCTGGTTTGAGCTGAACAGTTTTAGAATGACTTATTTTCCCAGTAGAAAACTGAATTATTTGGCAGCACTCTTTCCTGCGGGGACTCTTTTTTCAGAAGCTACATTATTTTCATTGGGAAATCATTCCGGTTTTAATGTTTTTGTACAAGCCACAGAGCTGGTAATTGATAACTGCTTTTAGTTTTTGTTTGACTCTTGGCCTTACAGAATTAAAAACAAAAGATGCAGTCTGGTATCACTGTGTGATTCCTGAGTTTTCCAAAGCCTCCAAACCAGGGTCACTGCTCAGCTTGGAGATAGCAGGGACTGCTCCCAACAGAGGGTTTGTTTTTTTTTTAACCTTAGGGAAAATTTTTGAGTCTTATTTCTGTCCTGTGCTGAGCCTGGGCAGTGCATGCCCTAGCGCCAAGCCCAGCAAGCTGGCAGAAGGAGGACATGCCAGAGACATGTATGTGAGCAGGAGGTATGTGGTGCCTGTGTAGTAGCCCCCGTGGGGGAACCCTACCACCTAAAAAGCATTAGAGCCACAGTGACCCTCAAATTGCGTTGCTCTGGCTGGTTTTGGTTAAAATAGAGTTGTGGCAGTTTTGTATGCTAAAAGCTTTAAAAGTATCTGTTGTCAACTTTTGTGTTATGTGGAGCAGCAACAGTAAACCCAGTTCTTCTGTTTATTTTTTTAGATGGCTTCCACTTACCTCTTGATGTTTTACCGGCTGTGACGGAGGCCCTTGACTCCAAGACGAAAGGGGAAGATTTGCACAAGGAGAGCAGACCTTTCCGCTACTGTGAAAAAAAAGCCATGGACCTGTCAGACAGTGACCGTCCTGTCAGCTTTAGCTCCACTTCCTCCTCTGCTTCTTCCAGGGACAGCCACTGCTCCTTTGGAAGCAGAATGACCTTGGTTTCAAACAGCCACTTGGGCTTGTTCAACCAGGATAAAGAAACGGGTGCCATCAAGCTAGAACTGGTCCCAGCCAGGCGATTTTCCAGCAACAAGCCACGCAAAAACTCCCCTGTGGAGCAAGATGATCCTGAGGAAGGCCTTGAAAAAAGGCTAAGCATGCCAAGGAAAGCAGAACCAAAAGGAGCGAGCAAAAACTGTGCGATGTCCCTGGTCACAGAGCCCACCAGCCCCAAGCTCCTCTACGTAGACAGAGTCGTCCAAGAGATTCTGGAGACAGAGAGGATGTACGTGCAGGATCTAAAAAGCATTGTGAAGGTAGGAGTCTTGGTTAGGATGGTGTAAACAGTTCCATAATACTATTTTTTACATTGTTTGATTTCACGGCAGGACAGGTGGACCTGACAATGGAATTGACATTTTCTGGTCTTTTTTAAGTTAGTGTAACATCATTGTTGTTGTGTGCTCCTAGTTTTTATTTGATTAGATAAATCTAAACTGTTACTACGTGTTCATGAAGGAATAACAGAAAAAAAACATTCTACATTTGACAGCAGTAGTGAACAAAGAGCGTAACTCTTTGCAGTAACGTTCATTCAGAAAAAAATGTACAATCCTAGAATGTATAGCAAGAAGCAAACAGCAGACAGGAT
>VWZL01001309.1:249791-291641 GCA_013396915.1 Stercorarius parasiticus | reverse complement strand
ATATATATATAGTATAGGTCATCTGCTAAAGGAAATATCACTCAGCTGGAGACACTCTCCCCACCTGCAGTTCCAACCCGCTTGGTCCCCCAAGCAATGAGCGGGGGAAAAAAATGCTAAGGCTTTGATAACGCAAATGCACGTCANAAACAGCTTTGGGTTGGTTCAGCAGGGGGTAATACTCTGGTTTGAGCTGAACAGTTTTAGAATGACTTATTTTCCCAGTAGAAAACTGAATTATTTGGCAGCACTCTTTCCTGCGGGGACTCTTTTTTCAGAAGCTACATTATTTTCATTGGGAAATCATTCCGGTTTTAATGTTTTTGTACAAGCCACAGAGCTGGTAATTGATAACTGCTTTTAGTTTTTGTTTGACTCTTGGCCTTACAGAATTAAAAACAAAAGATGCAGTCTGGTATCACTGTGTGATTCCTGAGTTTTCCAAAGCCTCCAAACCAGGGTCACTGCTCAGCTTGGAGATAGCAGGGACTGCTCCCAACAGAGGGTTTGTTTTTTTTTTAACCTTAGGGAAAATTTTTGAGTCTTATTTCTGTCCTGTGCTGAGCCTGGGCAGTGCATGCCCTAGCGCCAAGCCCAGCAAGCTGGCAGAAGGAGGACATGCCAGAGACATGTATGTGAGCAGGAGGTATGTGGTGCCTGTGTAGTAGCCCCCGTGGGGGAACCCTACCACCTAAAAAGCATTAGAGCCACAGTGACCCTCAAATTGCGTTGCTCTGGCTGGTTTTGGTTAAAATAGAGTTGTGGCAGTTTTGTATGCTAAAAGCTTTAAAAGTATCTGTTGTCAACTTTTGTGTTATGTGGAGCAGCAACAGTAAACCCAGTTCTTCTGTTTATTTTTTTAGATGGCTTCCACTTACCTCTTGATGTTTTACCGGCTGTGACGGAGGCCCTTGACTCCAAGACGAAAGGGGAAGATTTGCACAAGGAGAGCAGACCTTTCCGCTACTGTGAAAAAAAAGCCATGGACCTGTCAGACAGTGACCGTCCTGTCAGCTTTAGCTCCACTTCCTCCTCTGCTTCTTCCAGGGACAGCCACTGCTCCTTTGGAAGCAGAATGACCTTGGTTTCAAACAGCCACTTGGGCTTGTTCAACCAGGATAAAGAAACGGGTGCCATCAAGCTAGAACTGGTCCCAGCCAGGCGATTTTCCAGCAACAAGCCACGCAAAAACTCCCCTGTGGAGCAAGATGATCCTGAGGAAGGCCTTGAAAAAAGGCTAAGCATGCCAAGGAAAGCAGAACCAAAAGGAGCGAGCAAAAACTGTGCGATGTCCCTGGTCACAGAGCCCACCAGCCCCAAGCTCCTCTACGTAGACAGAGTCGTCCAAGAGATTCTGGAGACAGAGAGGATGTACGTGCAGGATCTAAAAAGCATTGTGAAGGTAGGAGTCTTGGTTAGGATGGTGTAAACAGTTCCATAATACTATTTTTTACATTGTTTGATTTCACGGCAGGACAGGTGGACCTGACAATGGAATTGACATTTTCTGGTCTTTTTTAAGTTAGTGTAACATCATTGTTGTTGTGTGCTCCTAGTTTTTATTTGATTAGATAAATCTAAACTGTTACTACGTGTTCATGAAGGAATAACAGAAAAAAAACATTCTACATTTGACAGCAGTAGTGAACAAAGAGCGTAACTCTTTGCAGTAACGTTCATTCAGAAAAAAATGTACAATCCTAGAATGTATAGCAAGAAGCAAACAGCAGACAGGATGTTTGCCCCTTTAAATGCTTTATCTGAAGGGTCTCGCTTACTGATTCTTCCCGCTCCCCCCCTACCCTCCGCCCCCAAATCCTAGTCCTAGTCCTGCATGTTTTTTCCTGCCTTTTTCTCTTTCCCTTCCATGCAGCTCACAGTGAACAGCTGCAGTCTGTTCACTCCATGTTCTTGGCCTGTAGTACTTAATATAGCATGTGTATTTGCTGGAAAACCCTATTGTTTGGCAGTTATATGAAGGAATTATGTTTTCTTTAATACTAATTCTGAATGGGTGGTGCTAATAAATGGGTGTAGCATTTATTAGCGGCAGTGAAGTTTTTGTCCAATCCCCAGATGAACAGAATCAATCATTTCCCCTTTCTAGCACAGGGAAAAATATGGATGAATTCTTCTGTGGGCTGTTCTGCTCACTCCATGTACTTGTATCTGTGCCATCGGAGTCATGTTCTTCAGTGTTTTTGAAGAGGACAATTAAGTCCCTTGGCTATTGTTTGTAGTCTGCATACTTAACTGATGTATGTACGATTGCCCACAAAGAAGGATTTCTTGGGAGGTGCATGTTGAATGCACTCTTTATAGAATATATAGCTTTAGGTATATATATACACACTANCCGGGGTTCTCACAGGGAAGGCTTTTTCTGCAAGACTTTATTGGTTTCTGTAGCTACTGCTGTTTCTCTATGTTCAACTGTTGCCTAAGTTTCATTTTGGAGTGTTTAAGTTTGTCATATGTTGCAGAAGCAAGCCAGCTTCTGTGCATAGTCACCATTCACTAGGCATGACATTCATGGTTTTGGAAATCTTAGCTCTTGCTCATCCTTCTATGCAGTAAACTATACAACTTGAGAAAATGAAAACTATCATTAAAATCTTGAAATAGATTTTTCATTTACAAGTAGGAGGGCCAACAAATGCTTGCTAGGAATACTTCAGGCATTGCTACAGTAGATGTAGTGTAAATGTGGCAAATGCTCTTGAAGTTTTGAAAGAACTAGAGGAATTTACCTGTGAAATGCCCAGGCGTATTTCCTACAGCAACTAATAAATAATGAAGCTTTGCGTGGCACTTGACAGCCTATTTGAGAGATGGAGCGGTTGGCAGTGGGGCTTTTCTTAGGTAGGTGTTGAGGGTCTGAGGGCTTCAAAGGAACTCCTTCCTAAAAGGTGAGGACAGTGGGGAACCAGCTACCTCAGGCTGTGCACGTTCTTTAGTTGGTCTTAGGGGAGGGAGGTGTGACTGGAAGCATGTTACAGAGGAGCCCATTTTATATGTTTCTCAGGATTCCTTTCTCCACGAGTTACCTTAGCAATGCTGCAGTGATTTACCTAAACAAGAGTGGTGGTCGTGAGAAGGATGGGAAGACTCCACCGACATCTGCAAGAGTGTCACAGCCTTACAGGATTTGATTATTAGGGCCTCTATGACTTGAGGCCATTTAGCTTGGCAGCCATCTGACTGCTGCTGAGCCAAACTAAGATGAAAGGAAGTAGCATGATCTGTCTTATTTTCCAGATAAACACGGGTCAAATTTTGGCAGCTGGTTAGGAAATGGGATGAGAATGGGAAAAGGGGAGCTGGGGAAGGGTCAAAGGACAATTGCTGCCCAAGAAGTGTGTGGGAACTGAAGAGACACACGAAGGTGGGACCTAGTGGAGGAAAGCATCAGCAAATGAACCAGTGCTAAGTGGAGACAAAAAAATCATTAGAGGGAAAACAATATGAGGAAATGAGAGAAAACCCAGGAAGTGGAAAGTTGAGAGGAGTATGAAATTGGTTGGAAATGGAGCGCTCTAGCCAGTTTTGCAGCTGACTGCAATACAGCACCTCAGGTGCACAGACTAAAAATAGTAGGAAGGTTGTTTTGTTTTGGGGTGGGGTTTTTTGGCAGGGGGAGGAAAGGAGGAAGAGAAGCAGGGCAACCTGAAGAGATGCCAGACTGAGGATGGCATAAGAACAAAAAGGGGGAAATGAATAGGTACTATTTTAATCACCCTCTACCCCTAGCTGAGAACTGTCGGTACAGATCTGCCTATTGCTTTTTGTCCCCTGATACTGGGGGTTTGCTGATGCTACCTTCGCATGACAATGAAAACATATGTAAAAATATGTTCTTACTGTTGTTTTGAGCGCTTTGAAACAGGTTCTAGAGCTGGAACTGAAAGTGTGTCAAAACTCACATCCATGAATCTACTCTCTAAATTTCTGGTGTAAAGCAAAGCATATTTTCCTGTGATGCACAGTCAAGCTGTTGGGGGGGAGTTGGGCTTTGGTTTTTTTCTTTGTTTGGGTTTAGGTTTTGGGGGAGTTGGGGAGATATTTCTTTTATTGGGGGCGAGGGGTTGCTGGGTTTGTTTGGTTTGGTTTTTGATACATCCACACTCTTTCCTGTCATACAGATCATTGGTGACTATCTTAAACAGGACTGGATCCAGTACTAAACCCTGGGGTATGCTGCTAGTTACTGGCCTCCAACTAGATTTTGTGCCTTTGATCATCACCCTCAGGGCCTGTCCATTCAGACACAGTATTCAATCAGCCTTACTGTCTACTTTTCCAACCTACACTTTATCAGCTTGACTACGAGGATCTTATAAGCGAAAGTATCAAAAGGCTTTCTGAAGTCAAGGTAGACAATATCCACTGCTCTCCATTCATCTACTAAGCCAGTGATTTCATCACAGAAAGTTATCAGGGTGGTGAACTTCCACTTGGCGAATCCCTGCTGACTATTCTTGATTACCTTCTCGTCATTCATGTGCCTGCAGCTGGTTTCCAAGATTAGTTGTACATAAACGTAAAGAACATGCACAGCTGTACACAGATGACCCGTTAACATGGATGGTGTAAAATTGCATGTAGGATCCTGGTACCATCCCAAGTCAGCTCATTAAAACTAGCGTAGTATTTTGGACAGTGTCCTTTCGGCCTATGTTATCCTTAGAACATGTAGAGTTATCATGCTTGACATAAAAGACTATGGGGAAAATAGAATTTCACCCTTTTTGATGCCTTTATTGACCTAATGCTGTTAGGTCATTAATAAGTAAATAAACTAAAAAGGCATAACTTCTATTGGCCTTTGAGTATCTGGGTGGTCTTTGTTCTTAACAGTGCCAAAATGCTAGACAGATGTAGAAATTGACTTCATAGGACATGGCTAATGTGATCTTTAACTGATACTGTAGACCTGCTGAGGTTCTCCAGCTTTCTTTTAAATAGCTGATAAGGGCTGATGGGCTCAGGATGAGTGAGAGGGGGCCATACAGGCACTATTTGGCTCCCCTTGCCCCAAGATATGCTTTAAAAACAACTGCTTTTCTCGCTAGTACAGCCATTTTGTCTGTGACCTGAAAGAACGGTTGAATTGTGATAGTTCTGAGGCATGTTGCTGTGATTCTTGCACAGGCAAGCATTGTAACAAAGAGAGAGCGAACTTTTCCATTGTTTGGTATGTTTTATCAGATGATCTGTTAAGTATGATTAAAATTTTGAATTAGTACAGCTTGAAGCGTGTTTTGGGCAAGTCTGAGATGAGAAATCGGATACTTCTGCTTCCTGCTTGTGTCATGCTGACAGGTGTACTGGCCAGGGCAGAACCTGCAAACCTTCTCTTCAGGAACCAGCATGACTTTTTCAAATAGTAAATTAGTTATAATAGGCATAAACATAGATTAGAATAGCTTACTGAAATAACTTTTTTTTTTTCACCCTAAGTAAAATGCTGTCCCTAGTTTATAATAAAAATGTGTTTTGCTCTTGTGGTTCATGGAAGTCAGAAGTTCATATTTGTAATTTGTACAAATGCTTGTAACTCTAGAAAAAGGCATCCACATTTGTGTTTCACCTTTGCATAATGAAGGAATAATGCAAATGCGCTGTTTATAGTGCTTGCATCTGTCATGCCACATTAAGTACACTCTCACAGCGATATCAGCCCCTTGAAAACATCTAGATCATAGAATCATGGAATAGTTAGAGTTGGAAGGGACCTTCAAGATCATCTAGTTCCAAATCCCTTCCATGGGTGGGGACACTTTCCACAAGACCAGGTTACTCGAAGCCCCATCCAGCCTGGCCTTGAACACTTCCAGGGATGGGGCATCCACAACTTCCCTGGGCAACCTGTTCCAGTGTCTCACCACCCTCACAGTAAAGAATTTCTTCCTGATATCTAATCTAAATCTCCCCTCTTTCAGTTTAAAACCATTACCCCTCGTCCTATCATGACAGTCCCTGATAAAGAGTCACTCCCCATCTTTCCTGCCCTCACAGGAGAGGTGCTTCAACCCTCTGATCATTTTTGTGGCCCTCCTCTGGACTCGCTCCAACAAGTCCATGTCCTTCTTATGTTGGAGACCCCAGAGCTGGACACAGGTGGAGTCTCACGAGAGCAGAGTAGAGGGGCAGAATCCCCTGCTGGCCACGCTTCTTTTGATGCAGCCCAGGATGTGGTTGGCTTTCTGGTCTGCAAGCGCTCATTGCCGGCTCACGTCAAGCTTCTCATCCACCAGTACCCCCAAGTCCTTCTCAGGGCTGCTCTCAATCCATTCTCCACTGCATGAACCTCAGCCGTTTTATATAAGAACTCCTATCAGTAAAATAATATCAGTAAAAAGCCATTGGCATCTATACGATAACTAGAGGGGAGTGAAGCATGTGTTGTCAGTGCGTTTCACAAATATTTGATGCAAATGGAGGCTGAGCTTCAGGAATCTTGAATCCATCTGAAATCTGGGAGACTTCTTTTATGTGAATGAATACCTCTGCCCTTTCATGCCAAACATGGCAATTTTTAACCCATCTCTACTGGACTAGTTGAAGTCTCTCTCCTATCTACTCTCCAGATATTTTGTCCCCTGCCCCTCTTTTTTTATAGTCAAACCTTTTTAGCTAGAGAGTCCCATTCTCCTCTGCACCATCTTCTGCTTATCATCTCCCTGCCCATCTGTCCAAAGTCTTCTCTCAGTAAATCCCATCCTTATTCCCTGTCAATCCATATTGTCTCATTTCCTCATGGGATTTATCACTTTTTGTCTTTCTCTTTCCTATGTTCGTAGTGTCTGCTGACACCATATCCCTCTCCATAGTTGTCTTGGTGGGTCTGAAGACACTCTTAAAAAACTTGTCAGTCTTTTTGCCAGGTCTGTTGTAGGTCTCCCCCTATACCTCAGCTTTTTATTCAGTCTTTCTTCTGACAATGTTTTCATCACCATTCCTAATTTTTCTGCCCTCTTAAGTTCTGTTAACATTCAGTCTCCGTCTTCTGGTGTCCATCAAGCTTTGTTCCTGTTTTCTCCTTCCCATCTTTCTGTACGACTCCTTTGTGTTTCCTCTGCCCTGGAACTGCACAGCATGTTTCTCCACACTGCATAAGGTTTGCAGAGGGTCACTGAGACACAGGAACAATCTTTTCCCTGCACTTGCTTCGGAGGAGCAGATCTGAACCAGATGTGACTGGCAGCATCCAAGAATGGCAGTTGTGGGTTAAGACATTGTAAAGCCTGAGCTGAAACATGTGAAGGACCATTGCTAGAAGTTCCTGTTGGGGATATGTGAATTTGAGGGGCTTCTCCTCCCCCCAGTATGGTCAAATACAGGGTGATTTGCACAAAGACAGCAAAAGGCATACTCTTGGGAACAAAGTCTCCATTATGCTCCAGTCTGCTACTGCCCCTCTTTGAGATGTGGTGGTATGGTTCATGTCCCTGCTAGTCAGCCTGGGGGTGCTTGTCTTCTCAGGGGGAAAGGTCACCAAAATTTTTCAGCGTGAGCAAAAAAGGGCATTCTTTGTCAAAAAGGCCCCGGGGAATGCTTTTGCTGAAACCTCCTAAAACAACTCAGCAGGGAGGCAGGTTCCTGGCATGGAAAGCTTCATCCGAGGTGAGCATGTCTGTTGAAGTTATATATGCCTTGGGGAAGGGGGGACACCTTGTAAAGGGAAATATGGGACATTTGCAGTAGATACATGTTGTGGCACCAATGATTAAGGGAAGCCCTACTGAGAGGAAGTCAGTATCGGAGTTTTATTGTTCCCAGTTTCCTGCCTCCTGGTGCTATGGTTAGAGGATGTCTCTTTCTACATTTAGGCAATTAGTTAAAAAGACAACTCTGAAGACTACATGTGCACGTTGTCACTTCTTGACGTATGTTAGTAAAAGCATAGCTGCTTGTGCATTGGGTTTTTGGATAGCGTAACTCTAAAATAAAGTTAATTCCTCCTAGGTTCAAAAGGTGGGAATCCCAGTATAGCTAAGGCATCCCATAATGTTTGTTCCCACATTATACTTAATTTCCATTTGCAACGTCTTTTTCTATGGCTGCTAACCTACATGCCTGAGGAAGATACCTTCAGATTGCTGACATAGGTTGCACATGAAGATGTTACCTCTGTTTTGCAGTACAGAATTCCGGCACCCAGCAAAAAGAAATGGTTGGATTAGCAGAGCTGCCCTTTGTGAGCGTTTTGTAGATGAGAAATTTCACAGGGTGCTTTAATGGGAAGATTATTGAATGTTACTGAGAAGATAACTGTGATGTGAGAGGATGTACCAGTCCCTCCTGTGTAAGCATCCTGAATTTTATGGCACTGCTGTAATTATCAGACTCTAATGATGGCATTCTTCTGAGGCTTTTCATTACATTTATTTCATTCAGGGAGCAGTGATGGGTGGTCTCACAATTAGTATTTTTTTTCAGTGCATTAAGGCCAGAAGTCAGCGTACCGTATCAGTGTCTGTAAAGCTATGGAGCAACACCTCATCTTCACTTATAGGCACTGCAGGTTTACAAGTCTTGTCAGTCTGACAAAGACTGCTGACATACTTAATTTATTTGTCTTAAATCTTCATCACAAAAGAGAGAATGCAGGTGATGAGTGCGTGGTTTTTAGGCAGTTTACTTTTCATTTCCTTACGAACAAAGCGGTGATTTAGAAACAGGCTCTTCTCTCTGGGGCCAGCTGCAGAGCCTGTCCTATACAGAAAGAAAAGACGTTTGGTTTAAACAGTGATATTCAGAGCGAGATTCTTCCTTCTTTGAAATTTGTCTTGCTAATGACGTTAAAAAGCAGATAAAAGCAGGTTAGCACACATGCTGTTCTTTCTGACTAGGGATTGATGCTTATGCATTTAGAAAATTAGGATGAGCAATTTAAATCACCTGCAAAACAAATATGATCATGACAGTGATAAGTTTAACAGTGATCAGTATTTGGTATGCTTTTGAGCTGATTCTCACTGCTTGTTTTTTTTCATCCATGAAGGAAGAGCTGTGATTGACCTCCTCAGGAAAAGCGTGGATTAAAAGCAAAGGACACTTTCTCCAGTAATATTGAGATATGATAGCTGAAATGAAATTGTGCTTGAGGATCTCAGTACATACTTAAGAGGTGGTCTTGAAGTTTGTGAAGTTTCAACAGAGTTCCAGCAGTATAAATTGGAGCAGAAAATTGTTCCACTTACAAAAATCTGTAATAAATTTGGAAGCAGCTGTATTGGAGAATGTTCATGTTTTGTTTTGGTTCTGGAGTTGCTGTTTAAAAATCAGGACCATAATCCACAGTGGAGACTGTTGAGAGGTGAGGTATCTAAGAACACCACTGGGTATGTTACCAAGCAGGTGTAAACAGCTGTTCTGGCTACCCTTAAAGAAATACCTAAAGACTTTTTTCTTCTGAGGCAGTGGGACTATTCAGTTTTCCCTTCAGACTTCTTGCTTCCTGGATGTGAGCCACGTTAAACATCCTAAAGCAACCTGAAGCGATGGAAGCATACACAAACTGTTGTTAGTGTTTGTGTCTTACGTAGTTTCAGATGAGGTAATTTCTGAAACTCCAAGATCTTGAACAAAAATATTTTGCTGGCTATGTATGCTTTGAGCTTCTCACCATCTGTACGCTTAAATGAAACCAAAACAAAAGCAGAATCAAAACTCAAACCTTGTTTTTCTGGGCATATGAGAAGGATTCTGGGCTTTGGAAAAAGATGTTTTACAGCTGTACGGTAGGAATATATTGTGTTGTGAACAACCAGAAGTAACCTAACCAACCACTTATGTGGTAAAGGCAGCTGTTTGTGTTGTGGCATGAACAGAGTGCTGTTTGTAAGCTAACCTCATAGGAAATATGCAAAGCCAGGGTTAAATATACTGATGCGTGTTTTTTCTTATCTGCATCATCACTGTTGGGTCTTATTTCTGCTGGTAACATTCATAAATGTCTTTCATTCAGCACGTTCCCGAGTATTTGAAAGACACTGAATAAAATGTCATCGCTGCCTTGTGTTTTCGCTGCCTTTGCTTTGCATCCAGTTCTTATCTTACAGCTAGACTGTAGAAACTTGTTGGGACAGGGACCACCTTTGTCAGGTGATTGCCGAGCTTCCCCGTACAGCTGGGGACTGCATACATTAAGACAGCACAAATATATAGCCATAGCTTTGTGTTTGTTTTAAGGTCAGCTCCGTGTTTGGACAGCATAAAAGAGTGAGTTATACTGCAGTAATAAATGAGCTGTCTATAAATGTACAGTGAGCCTTTCTCAAGCTCTGGGTGGGAGAGAAGCTGCTGCTCTTCCAGGGAGCTGCAGAATTACCGAAAAGCCCGGCTGCCACTGCTCTTGTCCTCCCTTTGTATTGCAACAGGGCGTTAAATCGCTCAGCTGTGCTGTTTGCAGCCTCCTACCCGCTTTCTAAATGTGAATGAATATAGATAAAGGGGTGAAAGTTAATCTTCTGTTCCGGAAAGCTTTATTCTTTTGGGGTGGGGGGGGCAAGATGCAGTTAAATGCAGAGTGCGCCATATCGTAGTGCTGATGGTGGGCAGGGGGCTCTGGGAGTGAAACTTTGCTCCTGGGACTGCACTGAGGCTGGAGCAGGAGGTTGTGTCCCTCCTTAGTGGGATTTATAGACCCCTTCTGGAATTCAGAAAGTAACAAAAGCGAGATCTGTTCACCTCCGCCCCTCCGGCTCGCTGTTGCTCACTGACAGCAGATCAGGAGCTTGACATGGCAGAGCAGCAGCTCTGGGAATGCTGCAGGTTTATAGAGCGTGGACTGCAAAATTGGGAGGAATAGGTCACAGAACGGTAGGGTTGGAAGGGACAGGTCGTGAGAGCTGAGAGGCAGGAGAGAAGTGCAGCTTATGCTGTGAAATTTTTGGTAAATATTTAAATGTTTTGATGAGGTGATACACTTTTTTTTTTTTTTTTTGCAGAATGATTGGGATTTCCGTAAAGAAATTTCAAAATTTGGAAGCAATACCTTAAAGCCAAACAAATTTCTGCATTTCCAGCCAGACCATAGTTTCTGAAATCTTATTTGCTTATTGTGGCCATTTCCATTCTCATCCGTGGAAATATTTGACCACTTTTTAATTTGTTATATCGTTGTTATTAAATATGACTTGTCAGTGAACAATGTTCTTCTAGTAATCCATGACCTTTAAACCTGAAGGCTTAACAAACCACATAGCAGTCTCCCTCTTTTCCGCTCTCACCACTCCCACAGATTAAGGTGTGGAGGTAGCTGCTGTTTTTCGCAGTTTCATGAGAAGACCGTTTTGCAAATAAACCACTTTTTAAAAGTTTTTACTCGCAAACCACCCACTACTACAAGCTTCCTTTTCATTGCTGTTCATGTATTAATAATAAAAGCCATCTATAAGTCTCTGGGAATCACGTGGTTCCTAAGGTTAAGATAAAGGTGTGTTTAGGATGGTGTGCAGATTTTCTCCGTTATGCTGGGTTTACATTTTTATTCTTTGGAAAACAGATTCTTTCAGTTTCCCTCCTTGTGTTTTAAAATAAACATTTCTCTTCTGGAATGTCTCGTTTAACTTGTACGCATATCAAGATTTCCTTTGAAAAATCTTAACATTCATTTGCCTTATAAATTGGGGAAAGTTTGTTTAACAGGGTTAGGGTCTACTGCTCAAGACTCAGGGTGCTTTCCTGGGTGATTCACACATTCAGAGGCTAAATATGCCTTAGTAATTCTCTGTGGTTTGCTTGACTATCATTTAATAAGGTCATAATCAGACCAACTAAGCAGTGTTGTGAGAATTAAATTATACCTGAGCTTTATTTATTTATTTTTTTAATTTGGAATTATTAAACATTTTCAGCTGGTACTTTTTTAAAAAGCTCTAGGTTACTGAATGATGATAATGATGTTGATTGACACTGATGTCAAGCCTCGATTGCAGCCTTAGTTTTAGAAATCTGTAGAGCACTTACTTCATCTGCCTAGCAACCTCAAACTATTTGACATCCTAATTACTGTTTAATGTTTTCATTTGGCTGTCCTCACTACTGTAGCTTATTTCTTTTGTGTTTCCTCTTAACTTTAGGAAGTCGGTTGGAGGGAGGCCTCACATAGCTCTTCAGTGAAATGTCAGTAAACATTTTGTCCATTTGTTATCGTCCCATGATCTCCATCTTGTCTCTGAACTTGTCTCTTACTGCACGTCTGAGCAGCAATTCGGAGTGCCAGCTTCAGGGAAAAATCCCTGTAGCTGTGATTTAGCAGTGGCTGCTGGCTGATATCTGAAGATAAACGTGGGACGTGGTTTTAATCAGTGGGTTACAACTTCAATAAGTTAAGAGTTCTGAAGTGTCTGAGTGGGGTTACCTGTGAGTTTCTGTTCCCAGTGATTTACCCATATTGTCTTCACAGATGATGGACAATTTAGGGACAATTGTGTTCAATTCATGAATCCCAGTTTCAGCTTATGAGTGCTTTCAGTGCATCTCGATCGAGTTACAGTTTGATTTAATTGACAGCCTGGCTTCCAAGGTGTCTTTTTAAGAGGGGAGACTTTAGCATGAAATTTCTGCAGTTGAACAGGGGAATATTATTGAACTTTGATTGTGTTTCATTAGAGGAAACATTCACTTCAGCAAAGAAGGCAAAATCCATGGAAGCAGACCGTCCAGGCAGGCTGGCAGTTCAATGCTGGCTCACCTGGTGGCAGGCTTTGACCCTCCAGAGAGCTTCATAGATGCATTATTCCTTCTAAAATGGCTCATGGGACAAAGACGATAGAAGAAGAAATCAAGTCTTGGGCAAAAAGAAAGGCCATAAACCCCTACCCTGGTGGAGTAGGCATCGTAGGACATGTGCCTCCTTCCACCCCGGTCCTAGGAGGTAGCTGTGGGGCAGTGCTGGAAGTTGACATGGGCATCCTCTGACACTGGGACTCGGTAAAGCGAGTGTGCGGAGCCTGCTTTAGAGGCTTAGGCTCTAAAGTGGTGGGCACCTGCCCACAGGTGCAGGAAGCTACGGTGGTACCTCGCAGCCATGCTTAGTGGGGAGGCTGTTGTCCTAGTCCAAGGACTTTACGGATGAACTCGGTGGAACAGCACAGGGAGTGTTGAGGGACCTCTCACTTGCAAAGTTTTCCAGGGCAAATGCTTCAGTTCAGTTCCTGGGACTAGCTGTGCTGTGACAACTTGAAGTCCTGCGATACGATCTCCTGAGTGTTACATTGTTGACATGGACATGCCCTAGAAATTTCTGACTTTGTATACAGCCCCACCTGTGCTCATCTTCTGCACGGGCACAACTGTTCAAAGGCAGCCTACACCAAAGAAAGCTTGCGGTTTAGAGGTGCAAGACATAGTGTTAGGACTCAGGAATTCCTCACTGCTAATTTTGGCTGACACGTACCCACCCTGTGGCTTTCCATGCATGTGGATGAAGTCAAAGGGACCTACTAGGGGTCATTGCTTCCAGTCGTTAGTATCTGTAATGGGCCAGTGTTTTAACATCTATAATATAGGTGAGGAAGTCACATTGATTATAGAAAATCTGTCACTCAAGAATGGCTACATGAAAAAAAAAATTCTTCCCCTTCTCTCGTGTAGGTAAAATTTAAGTTAATACTGTTAACTTTAACTTATTTGCAGAACCCTCACTGTGGAAAGTGTAGGGAGAAGTCTGTCATGATCACCTTACTCTGCAATGCTAAACAGTGGAAAGAAAACTTAAATGTCCTCTATTTTTAGCCTTTCTTCATACCATATTCTCATGACTCTCACCATCAATCTTTGCCCTTTCTACATGCAGTCAGTGAAGTATCGTCTTACTGTATCACGCCTGCTTTATTGCTGTTATTCACAGGCTGCGTGTGAGCCGACCGCACGTGTAAATTGGGTGGTTCTGAGGAAGCTGGTCATTAACACAGGTGAGCGCGGTATGGCGTCCTCCACCACCTCCACCCAGGGTCTGATGCCAGCAAGGTGGCCTCCTGCCAGTTCAGAGACTCCGCTCTTCTGCGCGGACATCGGACGGGAAAGAAATCAATCACAACCTGTATCTAGTAACAGATTGTATAAAGCATACAGATTACTTCGGCCATTCCCATTGGGAGGCTCGCTGGCTGTCAGTAGTGGGAGGTATTCTCCTCACCCTTCACCCTTGATGGCAGCATGTAGGTGGGTGCTTCAGAGCCCACCTGCGAGGCCCGAGAGAGCTCTTTCCCACAGAGCTTTGCTAGCACTGACAAGTGCCAGTTTTATGTACAAGGCACCGAGGGATGTAAAGTGAATGGAAAAGGGGGTTAGGAAGTGCACGGAGCGCAGGAGCTTTCTGCTCCCATTGCTGAAGTGAGCAGAGGAGGTCACGTCTCCAAGTCTGCGTTGGCCTCAGAAAGAGCCTGGCTTTGGCTGTTGGTTGGTGGCAGGGCTGTGCATAGCCCCAGACAGGTGCTGATCTTTCGGACCTGTCCGTGCTTTGGCTTATGTGAGGGTTTTCCTGCTTCAGATGTCTTTAAAAAAACCCCACCGAATACCACCCCACCCCCACGCCCCAACCCATTTTCTATGAAAATCAGAAGGTGGAAAGACATGCTTGCAGAAGTTTCTTTCTTTAAGTTTTTGGTTTTACATGTGGATAAGCTGTATGGTGGGCAGCACAAGCATTTTCTGAGGTGTGATTTACTGGCATCACTAATGTGCAACATCTGTAGCAGAAATAAAATAGGGTTCTGGTTTTTTATGGCACTCAAACTGCATCTACAGTTAAAAATATGCCTATTAGTTAAATAATAAGTATTAAGCTGTATTAGGCTGCTGTATGACAATGTTATTGTGTTACTTGCAGCCTGGGTTAGTGGTTGTGTTATTCATGTGGGAACAAGAGATGCCTGCAGTCAGGTAGCAAATTCTCACCATCACAGGAGAGAGCGTTTGAAAAGTTCCTCCTCTGCCTGTTGGATCCGTACAGGTAAGACAGGTAAGAGCTGCTGCCCCTTCTGCTCCTCCATCAGAGGAGTTTCAGAAGTGTGAGGTTAAGGGTGCTAATTATCTTGACAGGCATGGATTTCTGCCTGCCACGTGGGAGCATGCCAGGCTGTCTCTGGAGGCCTGAAAACGACAAGGGCTTTGACACGGGATGGCAGGTGGGAAACGGCTGTAAGAGCAATTGGGCAAGCGTTTTCACTCTCGGGAGGGAAGGATGGTTTCAGTCAAAATGAGACTGCCTATAGATATGTGACCAGTTTTGACTGGTTACAGAGGCTGAAAGAGGAAGAATATGGAAGACAGAAGATGAGAGGAGGAAAGAAGTCACAAATGTGTTAAGTTTGGCTGCATGAAATGTTTTGCTACAGGTGTCCCCAAGTAAACCACTGTGCAGATTATAGGAGACCTGCACTAAAATAGTCTTTTGTCTTCTTCCATCATGAAAGGTGATGACAATAGAGATAATTATGTATTTTAAGGAGAAATCCTGACAAAAGGGTTTGGTATGGGAAGGAGATGGATTTGGTTTAGATCTCAGTCAGTCCTTGGACTGAGATACCCAAAGGAACTAGAGCAAGAAAGCAATGTATGTATGGTTTACAAGTGCACCTTCACTTTGCAGGGTACAGTTGTATTTTGAGTAATTGAAAAGAGCTGCAGTGAGCTGCTCTGACCAGAATTCAGCATCCTTGGCCACCTGTTGTGGAGAGTATGCTATTTTTTGACCCACAAGGCATTCAGAGTATGTTGTTGTACGTGCCAGATAAATCCATAAATAATAAGAAAAAAGAATAGAAAAAAATAATCAGGCGAAAGGGGAACTGACACATTATAATTACCTATATTATCAGCAGAATTGGCAATAGGGAGCGTGTTTATAGTAGTTATTCTGCTGTACAACAACTGTTTTCCAGCTTTTTCTGGTTACAAGTATGTAGATGGTTTGGTCAGCATGGGTCTAGCTGGCAGACTACAAACAGGGTCCAGTTCGTGGCACATTTTCCTTCTGGCCTGCAGCCTTTTCCTCAAAGTGGTATGGAAATAGTGCTTAGGTGCCCCAGGCTGCTGAACCGTTTCAGTGGTTCCTCTTCTGCACAGCCGTCTGATTTGGGCCATGTGCATCTGTGCTGGGTAGAGGGGAGTCAGGCAAAAATATGCCTATGAGTATGGTATAGCATCTAGGAGTAAAATCTGCCTTATCAGTAGCAAAGATCTAGGGAATATCAGAAAATTGGGGTCTGAGTGATGTTATGGTGTTGTCTGGATTTCGGTCCTGCTTGATTTAATATTACATATTCTTGCTCATGCTGCAACACTGGAAGTCATTGGAGTTTTGATAAGTACCTGGTTTTAAGCATTTTTTGGTCAGCGACTGAGTTTTCTTGATGGAAGTCCTCAGCGCTTGAGCCAAAGTGGGTGTTGCTGAAGTCCAGAGACATAGACCAGCTTTGCTTTCTCCTGCAGCCTGTGTTTAGGCATTGGAAAGCAGCAATTCCTGGTGGGTAGAATCCTTCTTTTTTTTTTTTCTTCTTTTTTTTTTTTGTATTGATATTTAGTCAAATATTCAGAGTTTTGCCTGCCTGTCTCTTGGTAAAGGTGTACATGCAAAGGGGTTGGAGTAGATGACCTTTAAAGGTCCCTTCCAACCCAAACTGTTCTGTGAGTCTATATGCAACGATGCTGCTCTCTCAAGAATTTTCTGTCTCTTTGGTGATATTCATATATGCACAGTCCTGCTCTGCAAAGGGGTCACCAAGAACTTCTATACTATATGTGTTTCTTGCAGGTCAAGATAAAAACTGGTTCTTGTTTTACAAGGCAATGTGGCTTTTACCCATATTTTTTTTTTAAGCGTTACCATGTTGACGTTACCATTAACACTGATAATTTTAACATGTAATTTTAACATTCCCATGTGAATGGCTGACTTATTATTTGCTATTGTTCAGCCTGTAGTCTGTTTTTAAAGCCAAGTGTGTGTCTGTTTTTGAAGGAAAACCTGGGCAGCTAGACGAAAATATCCCACTAATTTGCATTAAGTTTATGAAGTTTGGTCATGGAAAAAAATAGTTTAATCAATACATGAAGATATTTGTGCTCATTTCATCCTTTTCTTGACAGTTTTCTCTCATTTCCAATTCATATAATTATTTTCTAGCCTCTGAGGTTAGCATTGTCATCATTTCGTTGCTCCAGAGATCTTTCTTGTGTGATTATGGAGGAGGAGATGGTAGTCAGATATGCAGCTTTGAACAGACATTCCTCCTGATGGGTTTGGCGTGATGAAAGACAAATGGGGAGAACGTCAAACCCAGCAAGGAAGGCAGGGCAGTCTGGCAAGACTCTGCTAGTTTTTGGAGAGTTTCAGGAAATAGGATGGCAAAATTCTGCAATACCATTGCTCCATAAATCAATCTAAAGAGACTGGCATTTGTGGAGTTTTTTTTCTCCTATAAAGTAAGCTAAATGTTTTTGCCATAACTGCAGAGAAGCAATAAAAGGCTAGTGAAGGCAAAGGTTATAAACAAATCATTCGGTGCCGACAGAGGGTCCATAGATGCTGACAAGAAACAAATAAAGTACTCTGTTCTGATAAATTTCATTGATTTCTGCGCTGTGTCATTACGGTTGCAGCCTTCCCTGTTATCTTGTAGCTCCAAACCTTTCATTATGGCTTCAGATGATAACAGCTGTTGATATGCTGCAGGAGGTTGCAGTGACGGCCATAGGGGTAAAGTACCATTTGCTAAGAAATAATTAGGAATAACCCCATGGCTGGGTAGCTTTGATCTGCCTGTGGTGGTGTCCTTGCAGAGGACATTATATGCCAATACTGCATCTGTTTCCTGGATGAGTTCATGAAACCTTTACACACGCTCCATAAAGCACTATAACCAGAAGGGTCCCCGCTTGCTGTGTTGGTACCAGCGGTCCGCTGCTGCGCTCTGCCTGGCCTTGGTCGGACCACTGCGTCGAGACTGTCCAATGTCCACCTCTTTCACCTAAACACGTGTATCTGAAGCTTTTTTGCTGCTGTGGCTAACCCTCCTCTCAGTGCCGCATTGGGCAGTTCGTGTCCAGCTCAGGTACCCACTTCACAGGTGTAACAGCAATGTAAACATGTCCCTAGCTGCCGGACTTGCACAAGCCTCAGGTCAGCAATATTAACAAAAATAGAAAGTTAAAACATGAAAGCAGTCCCCAAATCCTGTGTGATTGCCTAACAGCATGAGGGGAGGTACAAGGTACCTCTGAATCCCAAGCGTTTCAAGCAAACGACCGTCTCCGTTTACTCTAGGTAAGCACAGATCCAACCGATAGTTTCTGGTTTGCTTCCGATCTGACGCTGGGAGGAGAAGGCGGCCTGAAGCGCAGTCTTGAGGAACTTCTAGCAAAAGAGAGGACAAGCTGCGGGTGTGTGGTATAACCTGATACTGGCATATGCTATGTGGATGCTGGAAAACTGCCAAAGCACCTGCAGGCTGCTGCTTGGCAGGAGCATTAGGCAGTACTTGGTTCCTTCTTTCTTACTAAGGGTCGGTAAAAGACTGAGAAGAGTGTGAGTATGTGGAAGAAAACTGGGATAAGAGGACAAAAGGAGCACAAACCAGGTCATGCTTATAGTACTGTCCACCATGCTGGAAATAACTGTGGACTGTTTGTTATTTTGAAGAAACCCAAGCTCCAGCTGTGCTGACGTGAATGAATTTGAAAGGAACTCTTCTTTATTCAATAAATACGCTGTGTGGAGTTACTCCTTGTAAGATTTCCATTCCTTTGCAACCCACCCCGTCATACCAGCTCAGGGTGCTGCAGTGTTCCCGCAGTGCTAAAAATGTTTTCAGAGGATCACAATTCCACTGGAGCGTTTCTGTTCTTTGCTTTTATATGCAGATTTGTATTAGTGGGCAGAAAAGATTATTTAGCTACGGCTGGAGTAGCCCTGAATCTATCATCTGCTTCTGCCTTTGACCTTGTGTACTGCTTGCTGCAGTCCTGTCTGCCTCACCATCCTGAACCTTTTACTGTTCTGCAGCTTCTGAGTACAAATGAAAAGCCAAGGACAAGTTCGGGGTGTCTCAGGGATGCGGTTCCAATGACTTACTGCGCACATATATTTCAAGGACAGGCTTGGACTATGAGGCTGCTGTCAGCTAGGAGAGAAGGTCGTGTACAGGTCAGATACCATCGCAGAATAGATGCGATGGCTCTCCGGGGACCTGCCTGCTTGCCTGCCCAGTGCTGCTTGTTGCTTTTCTTAAAGACACTGAGGTTGCCTTGGAATAGGCTTGCTTGTTTTCCCTTGGCAAAAAATACTGAGTATCGGGGGTGATGAGTGGTACTTTTAACTGGAGGTGAAGAAAGAGTGTGGATTATTGAGCATTAGGATAGGGAGAGGGAACAGGAAAGTCTACTGGTACCTAAACCTGAGTCTTGGTTACACCAGTGACTCTGCTGACACTATTTCAGTTGGAAAGAAGGATAAGGAAATGGAGGGTCGAGCACTGCAATTCTTAACCGTCCTTATGAGGGCATCTAAAATCCAAAAGTCAGATCCATGGTTGATCCAAAGCCTTTGTCTTCACGGGATTTACACAGAGAATAAATCTTGGCAAATGTATGTGTTCTATAACACTTTTTTCTTTACGACTCTGGAACACAGTTATATTTGAGAAGTTTTCATGGTCTCATTGACGTTTTGCAGGGCTCCTTCCTTGCAGCACCATGGAATGCGGTGTTGCTTTTGGGAGGTTGCCATACCACGTTGTCTACCCCAGGCTAAGGGTTTTTATTTATTTTTATTTCACATTGTTTCAGCTGTTTTCACTTTTACTTTATTTCCATCCTCCAGCAGAATTTCTTCATGAATGTGGCAGCACATTGGGTTTCTTGGTTTATGAGTTGTAGTTAGTTAATAGCCTGCTGGATTTGTTTGCCTTTATCTGAGAAATTTTAATACTGTAGCAGCAACAGAATGAAAGGTGACACTTTGGGAGCTGAGCTTTTATCAAAGTGAGGGAAGAGACAGGAAAGTTGTTCTCCCAGAACACTGCTGATCTGAGGTCTTTCTAGCTGTCTTGTTCCTCTTCAACTGAAGTCCCCGAATGAGACACTATCACTCTTGTAAATGCAAGAGGAAATCTTTGCTAGGGTATATAGCAATGTAATTTGCAATGTAACTGTATGTGTGGTTAAACTACGTGCACATATATACATTGAGATCCGTCCTCTACAAACTCAGATTATTTTCTTAGTTATGATTTAAAAAAAAATAATTTTTGCAGTGGTTGCTTTTCTGAGCCTGTGTTGCTCGTATGCTTTCTGCTCTTCATTATACAGGTTTTCTGTTACTAAGACTGCATTAAATGACATTCTTCATGTCTTATTTTTACATTTTTTTTTTGTCTTTGAGCCAGTTAAATGATCAATTAAACTGTCTTTGTGAAGGAAATCTGAATACATCTGTATATCAGTAGCATGATAAATGTTGGCTGCCTTGTCTAAGGGCTATAACTTAGCATTCAGTCTTTTGTTATCTTCTTGGTTTCAATGAACAGATAAGTACTGTTACCTTTCATAATGGAGTGACTGTTCACAGAGGGGCTGCTGAAGGCTTTGCTGTAATAATAAGGTGAAACTGATATGAAGAGACTCATCTTGTACAATAAAACATAGCTCCGTTTACTGATCTAGAAAAGGAGGAAATGTCTAAAGGCCTGCTGCTCATTTCTCTTGTAGGATTACCTTGACTGTATCACCGACCAGACCAAGCTCTCCCTGGGGACAGAAGAGCGATCAGCTCTGTTTGGAAACATACGGGATATCTACCGTTTCAACAGGTAAATTCATGTTTAACTAAATGAAAACAGTTCAATAGCCTGCATTAATGGGGAGGGAGCAAGCTAAGCAAATACTCTTTAATCACTTTAATACAGCCAAGATATATAAATTGAGAAATACTCTATCTTTGATTCTCAGCAGGGTTGGTTTGCTGAGATCAGATTTTTTTAGCTGTTTATTTTATAGTTCAAATGTGGTCTCCGTTTACTTATTTTGTTTTCCTGCTGGGTATTTCCATGAATATAAGCCTAGCCCGCTCTGTTCCCTAACTGAGCCTAACGCAAGACCGCTGTGAATGAAATTCTCACCTTGCTAGAGGTGTCATTTTACTCCTACTATATTGAGTCCTTTTGTGTACCGATATGCATCACCCAGATCTGTCTTTTGTAGTGTTTTATACTACTAGGGGCTCCCTACGTTAATTTCTCAAAACTGTGTTCAAGTACCTTTCCATTTATTGAAGACTTCTGTTCAATATCTTTACAGCCTTCTCTAAAACTCCGCAGATGTGATTCTAGTGTATATCGGAAGCCTGAAGTAAAATTTCTTGCTTGTGTAGCTAGTGCTGCATTGCGTGGGACCTGTGGTATCTGCACTTTTAGGGGCACGCTACTGATACTTCTGTCTGAATCCTCGGTTACTATAAACATAATTAACAACTTCAACATTTAAGGAAAACCTGATTATTCAATTGATGTAAGAAATATATTGGCATAAAGTTCCCATGCCTTTTATATCCCCTTACTCCTGTGAAAGCGCTCTTAACTCTGCTATAGTCTACAACACATCTCACAAACTACAGTGTTTTCTGAAGAAGAACGTATAATTTAATTGAATCAAAAGGGGAGGACTGTTGTCAAAGGGCATCTTAAGTGTTTCCTCCATCATCATGGGAAGCTACTTTAAAGTGCTTCAGCTGCTGGGATTGCTGTTCAGTGTCAAAGGGAAGAGTGGGGACGGATCTATTCAGAACTTACGGACAAAGATGAAACCTAAAATCTTTTCCTGAAAATTAAAACAGCTACTGCAGAGTAATGGAAATAACACTTAACTAGAAAGCAGCTGTGTCCTGCTTCAGCTACAACTGACTTGACTGAATGTCTAACACGATAGTAAATACACAGTGGTAGCCTGATCATGTGTTTTAGAGCCATGAGACACAGATTGTAAGCTTACAGCTTCCCAGCAGTCACAGGATGGAAAAAACCAGTCCTGGCCATTATATTTTCTGATTCTTCAAAAGCTAGAGGAATGGCAGACTCAATAGTTAGGAGACATTTATACCAGCATCATTGCAAATGTTACCTAACAAAAGTACTTTCAAGTATGATCAGTCATTATACAGAAAAATTGACTTGCAAAAAAAAATATTTGCAGAGGTTAAAAAGGAAAAAAAGAAAAGAAGCGGTTTTGGGGCGATTTTAGAGATAGATATATTACAATGGTTAAAACTCACTGGAAAGTTGTCTAAAGCCTCTAGTAAATTACTAACGTACTTCAGGCCTTCTAATTTAAAATTCTACATGGAAATGGTGAGCTTTTCAGACTGAACACTCATTGTAGATCCCAATATAGCTTTCAGGATTAAGTTCCCTCCTGTGCGAAGCTTGGCATGTAGCTTCTGGGTCCTAACCATACTCTAGAGCCTTTTTATTTATTTTTATCTTTGAACAAGGTCCATTTGGCAGTTCTGTGTTGCTAGTTTCAGATGCTTCTCGTGAGCATGATTTTATAGTTTCAGAATGATCTTGTTTTTCTCAAACCATTTGATCGGGTTTTTTGGATTTCGTATAGGTCTGAGAAATTTCCTTTCAGTAAATGGGAATTTCTCTCAGCTAAGCTACTTAGGATTTTTAGGTGTTGCATTGAACGGCAGAAGTGGTGGTCAGGATGGTGACTGCTCGTCCTGTGACTGTGATCTCTTCTTGGAAAGCTATTTCTTAAAGCAGACTCACTGATTATATACTGGTCCCCTAGTCCCACTCCATCTCTTGGGAAAAGCTCCTCCACTACTAATTTATTTATTCAGAAGGGGGAAGTCTTCTCTAAGTCAGCATTTGCTGCCTTTCTTCCCTGGAGATTCTTTCGAGTGTCAGTTTAGGATAAATTCTCCATCTGTTACCATGACTTGATTCTGAAATGGGAACTCTGCAGAGAAATGTGCTCACGTTTAGTACTTCTGCCAACGCGCAGACGATCTTAGGAGAGGCCAAGCTGAAACCTCTGCTGCTGACACAGATCATTCCGCGGGGTCCTTGTCCATCGGTGACTACTGAAGCACACAAATACAGTGCAGGGCCATTTTCTGCAACTGCCGTGTTCAGCAGTTCTGTGCTCTGAGCTTCATGGTGGTAAGGGCTGGCTTGTTGTCAGGAGGAGCCTCCGTAAAACCTGTAAGAACTCACCTTTAGTGGAAGGGAGTTTTTTTTTTTTTCTGAGTGGAAAGAAATTAGTCTTGGCCACAGGATTTTTGCGACAGTGAAGTTGTATCAAGGCTAAATTTCTCTTGATTTCTTTTTAATTTTTACTGAAAGTCTGGACTTTTCAGATTAATTTTCCAGAACTTTATATGGGGAAAATATTCTACCATGAAGACTGGATTGTGCCTGCTTTGTCCATTTTTGTTTAGAATGCCATGCTCTGTCAGTCACTGAGTGAATTAAGTTTTTCAGAGATGCTGTTACTTTAGCATTTATGGCTAGACTTCACAGTGCTTGGTCATCAACTGGTTTTTTTTGGTAATGCATTCAGGACAAACTGTGCTGTTTCCTTCCTGTGTCTTTCCATTCCACGCAAATTGCCTGTCCCGTGTCCCTGTCATTACCATCTCTCACTCGCTCCAATTTGGATCAAAACCGAGGAGAAAAATACTTGTGTCTTGCTTTAAAATGGTCTGGTGATGATATAAAATGAATAAAATTTAAAAAAAAAAAAAAAAAAAAAAAGTGCCTCGCCTGAATTGTGTGTGCAAATATGGTGATTATTTGTAGACCTGTAAATGTGATTATCTTGCTCCTCTTGACCTCCTGTAGTCAACAGCTTGATACTAATCTGCACTCTGTCCTATTGAAAGTCTTCACCCACGGAGGGAAGATATTGTATTGTCTTGAAAATAACTCATGCTCCAAAAAATCGAAGCATCCTAAAAGACATTGTAATGAAACTTTTATTCATTTGATTGAAAAGGTAACGAATGCACTGCATGAAGAATTGTCAGTTTCTTTATGCTTACCTCTCTCATCCCAAAGGAATTAGCATTAGCTATTGATGATGATCGTACAGATGCAGATTTTTCCAGCCCATAATAATTTAAGCTGTATAACTAAGTACAGGGTCTTAAACGGCCCTGGCGCTTGTGGCACGCTTCAATCTGAGTCTTGTAAGTGATTCAGCTGCAAGAGCAGGGGGTTCCTCTAGCGGTGCCCCCTCGTGCTCCCTCCCTCTGGGCGGTGGGCAGGAGCGAGTCGCAGAGGCCGAGAGCTGTGGTACCAGCTGTGAACAGCCTAAAACCTCTGGATATTCAGGTGAAGGGAACTAATGCTTTTCTCTATTGTTTCTTCTGCCACCTGCCAGGTACTTAGATGTAGCCTATAATAATAGCCCTGCTTTTTCACATGACAACTTGGTACTATAGGAATTTATTTAAGTTTTTCAGGATTCCTAAGTATGACAGATTTGTTACTTTTACAGTGGCAGGCTGCTCTTACCAATTCCATTCTTATCAGACAGGTGAGACAGAAGAGAGTGCAGTACAGGTAACAAAATCTTTCAAAGCACAGCCCTTACGCTATGGGCTTGTGCCGAAGATACAAGTCACTAGCATATTTACTGCATAAACTTGGACTCATTGCATGAATATATAACATCTTTAAATGTTGCATTACTGTATCCTGTAGGAGAAACAGTGTGGTATTGTAGGAGACCAGTAGGAATAAAATGGCAATCAAGGTGCTACATACTCTAAGCCATTGGGAGAACGTCTGCCTGCCGGACAGCAGGAGTCCTCTGAGCCTGTTCATTGTGTTTGGTATTATTTCCAAAGCTCATCTGTGGAACACAGTCAGCCATTATAACAAATGGTTATGGTCACCATTGCTATAGTTTCCTGCTTTTGCTGATGTAAAGGAGCTTCATGAGTGTGGGGTATCAAGCAAGGGTCATATTTTCATTCCCATTTTGCTGAAAGGAGAAGTTGAGGTGTGGAGGTTAAATTATTGCTGTACAGAGTGGCTTAGTGACCACTGAACCGAAGGTCTTTGTCTGTCTTTGTTCCTTGTGACTGGCTGCGGATTTCTCCCCTTCCTTCCTCCAGTAATTAGAGAAGCAAAGAACAAGTCAGGAAACTTTTCTGGTTTACTCCTTTTCTTACTTACAGAGGGAAATTGTGTCTGCTTAGAGGGGAAAAGGGTAGTTCCCTAGGCATAGGCTTAGCAACTCTTATGCAAAACTCATTCAGGGAACCAGCTGTGACCTGGGAGAAAAGCAGCCCCTAAACGGAAAATCATCTGATGGGAAGTGGGGGTGGGGGTGGGAAGAAAAGTTCTATCAAAGAACAATTTGGCAGAAAACTCAGTTTCTTCTCTCATTTTTCCGAGTACATCTTTCAGTAAGACTAAAGCCTATTTGGATCAAGGAGAGACCTTTGAGGTTTTCCTCTGCTTGAACTCTTTCTTTCACTGAATTGGCTTTCGAGAACTGTGTTTCATACAACAGTGAACATGCTCCCTTATTGCTTTGCTCCTGTTACAATGAATTAATTTCCTGCTTGGCATGTCAAAATTATAAAATCCTCTCAGTAAGGTTTTATTTTTATGTGTGTAGAATTTATATATTCCCTTCCAGAAACCTTTTTCCAGGCTAACCATTTTTCTTCAGTGAAGAGACCCACTAAGGCAGACAAATTTTCCTGAGTGAGCTTATTACCATTCTTCTTGTATGTGTAATCCATCCCTGATTCTCATCTGTGTTTCTCAGACCAGCTTCTCATCTCCCTCAGTCAAGTAAAACTCCTGGAACATATGAAGCCTTAATAGGACAGGGCATGTGCTTCAGTATCTTTTAAATTTTGTTAGTTTTAAATTGTGTTAGTTGATACACAAGCTGCAGAACTGTCTGACTTACACCACTATGAGTATCATAGAAGAGCTGTCAATCTGAAGGAAGGGGCTCAGCTTTGCTTAGGAGACGAGCAATCCATGGTCATTGTGGTGACTTGAACTTTTAAGTATGTGGGAATACCATTTCCTTAAAGTGCTCCTCTGCCTCCAAACAAAAAAAAACCCAACCCAGCAGCTATACATCTAGGGGGAAGGTGTGCATCAAAGGTGTTCTTGTTCCCTTTTTAGGACTCCCTGTGTCGTTATCAGTGCCATGAATGATGAGGCACTGTCTGTCTCTGAATATACAGGTATGTCTATTCAAAGGTGTGCAATAATTGTCTTTCCTTTTCCTGTTCTTTGTTTTAGTGAACTTCTGCAAGATTTGGAAAACTGTGAAAATGATCCTGTGGCTATAGCAGACTGTTTTGTTTCCAAGGTAAGGGGCTACTGCAGGAGTCTGCAGCACACCACCAGTTGCTGCAGAGTGATATGGGGGAAAGCAGAGTGATATGCGGGGATAAGATTCATTTATTAGCTTTTGAGACCCAGTTCTGACAGCTTGTGTGACTTCAACCAAGAAAAGTTAGCAAATCTGTGGAAAGGGAAGGAATTTCTCTTAGTAGGTGATAGGTGGTGATAGTAGGTATTAGTAGCCTCTGATTCGCATTTTCAAAAATCAAGAAAAAAGTGTTATTTTCTTCAGTAGGTGCATCTGAACTGGTGGAGCTGTTGATCCAGAGTTCATTTTTAGTTCTTTTTTTTTTTTGTGGAGTATTACAGGGATTCTTTTTTTTTTCTCCTTTTTCGATATTAGGTAATCAAGTAGTACTCCAGTTATGCCTTGTCAGCTTAAAAAGAACTAGCGGATACAAGTTGGCTGCATCTTTAGAAAAGGCAGTACCTTAACGTACTTGTGGCCATATTGTTCTCTGAGCTGCATTTTTTCCTGAATCTAGCAGCCATATCTTTAATTTTCTTTTTAAAGGGGGTGGCCCGAGGTCTAGTCTTAAGATTCAGATCTCATTCTCTCTGAAATACTTTGCATTTTCTCAACATTATCTGACATCTTTATTCTGTTGGGCAATTCTGAAGCCAAATATATGGTGAAGGAGAAGTTGCTAGGTGCAGGAGAAATACAGGGATTCAAAGTAGTTATCTTTCATTGTAGGAAACCCGGTGAGCCAGTCAGGGAGAAGGGGAATGGCTATAATGGGTAGGACAACAGGAGATTAAGTAATTTGGGCTACAGGTGACTCTACTTCACTGCAGAATTCACCAGAGATATGCCGTGGATCTGTAGAACCCAAATGTATTAAGAAATAATGCCAGCTCCATGATATTTCTGGGGGAAGAGGAGTGGAAAAGGGGGCATGTAGTTTTTTAAATTTGGATAATGTCTCTATAGATGTGTTTGCCTTTTTTTTCATTTAAAAAAAAAAAAAAAAAAGCCAAACCCTGTTGTCTTTTATATTTTGTCCTGGACTCAGCATTGCCAGCACCAAGCATTCAATGTACTAGATCTAACACAAGGATTTAGGATTAACTGGACCACCCTCTCACAGTGGTCCAGTAAGTTGTTTGGCGCTATTGTGACATAAGGGATTTTATTGTAAAGGGGAGTGATGGTACCAGCTTAGTGCTGCTCTTTCACCAGATCACTTGCTTGAGTTGAGTTTGAGAAAGCTGTTATTTATCTAGTAATTGATCTTTTGTAAGCACCGAGAGGTCTTAGTGTTGGCACCACTGCTACAAAAGTAGGATGTCTTTTTTTGCCCCATTGCAATGGGGTTTATGGCATGTTGTTATTGCTCCAAGTAGCCTATATTGAATTGAAGGAGAGAGAATGGGATAAGGGCAAGCGCAAAGTCCTGCTTCTGGAACGGAATAACCCCATGTGCACACTGGGTCCAGCTGACTAGGAAACAGCTTAGCAAAGAGGGATCTGGGGTCCTGGCGGACAAGAAGTTGAGTGTAAGTCAACAGAGTGCCCGTGCAGTGAAGGCCAATTGTGAGGCCTTCAGGATATTTACGGATAGCAGAGTTTGGAGCTGGTACATCTTTCTGCTGTATTCTGTTTATAGCTGGGACCGCTGGGACTGCTCCTGGCTGGGACATGAAACAGAGGTGGTGCAAGTGATAATAGCAAGTCCAGGAAAAAGTTGTGCTCTCATTCATATTGGCCGGCTAAAAGTAGTTTTCTGGTAGACTTTCTGGCCATTAGTTCCAAAATCCATCTGCATATCATTGCCTGTGCTTTTTGTTCTCTTGTCAAATGCTTTTAGCGTTTGTATTATTGGCTGGCAGCTGCCTGATGGCTCAGAAATTGCTAGAGATTGCAGTCCTAACAAGCACTTTTTAGCTTCATCCAGACAAGTGCAAACACTTAAAAGCAAAATCAAACAATACCAGAATACCCCACAGTTCTGGGTTTTGCCATGAAAATGTCATTACAGCAACTGCAGACTGTCTTAACAGACTCCAGTTGTTCATTCTTGGTTGCTTGTATCTTCCCAGCATTCAGTAGTGGAAATAAAACTGCCTTTTTTGGCAGTATGCAGTCCTTCAAATCTTACGGGACTTACATTTATTGTTTGCTTCGAGTGTGCTAGATCTTCACTGTGACTTAAGCATGGGGATAATATCATGCTGAAGTCATAGCTCACAGCCTTAGCTAATGGATGTAGCTGCGCTGGAGCTTCTTTAATGCTTCCAGTGGAACTGTGCTTAGGTTACGCTAGTAACCTAGTGCCCTAGTGCCATTTTTTTTCACCCTACTGGTTCATCTGTGGATACTGTAGTTGTTAGGAATTTAGACCTACAATCAAGTTTTCACTGTAGGTACAGTGTTTACTTCTTGCATTTCACAAAGCTCAGTAACTGCATAAAGTAATAGCCATCTCTTTCTTCAGGGTTCACGCGAAAGGACACAAAGTTGGTTACGCAATATATCAGAACAGTTACGGTTAAAGTAACTTTGGAGCTTTTGGGAACTAAAATGTTTGATATTTGCGCAAACATCTAGGGAGCTTAATTTTTTAAGATCTAGTTTTGGACCGTATTTGATAGACTGTTTCTTTGAACTTGACTTTGATATTTGGTTTTGCTTAATAAAATTTGTTGTGTAGCATATTATACCTCCCTCACACAATCGTACATCACTGTTTCCTCTGTATAACTTTCATGCTTGAGTAGTAAACAGCCTTGCAACTTTTACTTTCAAGGGAAATAGAGTAAGGATTATCAAATCACTTTGGAAAAAAAACCTCATGATTGTGGACTTGAATCTTTATCTTAACATTTGTTGTGATGAGTGCCCAACGTAATTAGCTCCTAAAATGGCAGCTTTTATTTGTTAACAGACTTCAGCAAGATGTCTTCAGTGTAAACTAGCCAGTAACATAAAACTCACTAACAGATAAAATAACTGTGCAAAGCTATGACTTTGTATAAATATTTAATAACAATTTACAACATTGTATTAAATCCCTCTGCCTCCACATATTTCGATTCATTAATAACTCACAGGCAAATAGATACAAATGCAGAAAAACGTGATTTTTTTTTTATTTTTTTTTTTTTTTATTTAAAGCCTGCTGTCTGGTCGTGAATTGCTGCTTGTGCCTTTCTGCCCCGAACTGCAGATGGTGTGGATGGGTATTTGTTTAAACAGCGTGGGATGGCTGCTCCACAGAAATAACCTGCCAGTGAGGGTAGTGGTGGACTAGTTTAGTTTCTACCAGCTCTGGTCCTGCCTCTTCCTCTAGAAGAACTCTATTAACTCTAATTCGTTAAATGTCTTGGAGATATTTTGACGGTAACTGTAATCGGAGGCTGATAAAAGGGTTCCAGTGCAAGCTTAGCTATAGCTTAATTATTCACATAAAAAATTGTTTATAAGTCTTCTTGCCAACTCAGTCTTTCATTTTCATAGTAATGATGCCAATGTTAATTAGAAGATTGACTACAGTATTCTACACGTTTACGTTGAAGTGAGTTGTTGTAAAGGAGAGCATAATTCTGGCATGTCGCTTTTCTCACTCAGCACCCCAGAAATTCAGAACATATGTTTTCTGAAAGACACACCAACAGCTTAACCAAGAGGAAAGGGAGAATTACTCTAATCTAGCATCTCATTAATGAAGAGGAGATCCAGGCAATTGGCTTCAGCTTACGCTCTGACTCAGCTCATTTTCTCAGTCTCCATTTTCTTTTAAAGTGCCTTTTATGGCTATAAAAAAAGCGCAGTGCACCAAGAGTTGAGAGAAGATTGGGGATGCAGCCACGTGCTTGGCACTTCACTTCATGTGGAGGAGACGCGCAGTGAATTGATTCAGCAGCAGGGGACAAGCTAAGTAAAGCTGGCATCTGCTTGCCCTTGGCTTTGCTCGGTGTGGTGACTTGTAGTCAGTGGGGATGAACTCTCGGCTTGGGTCTCAGCTTTTGCACCGTCTATCACAACAGTTTTGGGCCCCCAGATTAAAAATGATTTCTGGAGTGACTCCAGTCTCCCTGCAGAGATGGTTTTCAATCTGGTTTGAAGACACTTGAGATGAAAAAAACCTACCTTCAAGCTGAGTAAGTTTAAGAACATCCAAAGAAATACTGATGAGCATAGCTGGTGCTTCGCTTACAGTGTTGAAAGTATTAATGGACATATATTAAATCCATCTTAATCCTGTTTTTTCTGTTGCTTCTGAACATAGTTCAAAGGATTGGCTTTACCCTGCGGGGCTTGTGCCCCGATACGCTCGCGGTAACACAGTGCTTGCTCTGGGGAGCCTGCTGTGAAGCAGAGAAGACCCAGCTGGGTGTGTGAACTAGATCTCCCTTCTTTGGCCATGCCGAGGTGCTGGGGGACCAGGCAGGCAGTGGGAGAACGGCCATCCTGAGTAGCGCGGCTTCCTCCGGCTGGGGAAGAGCCTTTCTTGGAAGTGGCGCTCTCAACAGCTCTCCCGACACGCTCACATGAATTCCACTGAGGGCAAGGTGCATGATGTTGGTTCACACCAGCTTTTGAATCACCAATCTCGTTCTGGAGACAAAATGCATGTAATTGACTTTCTGCTCACACAGCTCGGTAAAAGCAAATGTTCTCAGTAAAAGTAAATGCTCTCTGATGGTTTCGTGTGATGAAATGAGCTGTGGTGCAATGAAGGGAGTACGCGCGTAAGTGCAATATGAAATTTGGCGTCATGTCTGTTTAGAAAGCAGGGATGAATGTGAAATCATCCTTAAAGTTTTTAGAGGTGTTGAGGGCATGAGAAACCACCTTTTTCTTTTAATACAAGTTTGTTCCACTTAATAGCTAGACTAAAATTCCTTTAAAACCAAAAATCCTATTGAAAGTAGCTTTGACCTTGTGTAAAAACCAAACTAAAAACACAAAAGCAAGAGGGAGAGTGTGAAAAGACTCCTGGGGATTTCAGGCTTGCTTTTGATTTTGTGGGGAATGTGCACTCAGTTCACTCTGAAACCCTGAAGTGTTTGGCCTTCTTTGTTTTACAGATAATACTTTCATTTGTTAGAATTTCACAACAGATAATCTTTTCCTTTCTGTTTGAAAAGCACAACAATCACATGATGATATTTATGAGCAAAATATATATATATATATGAAAAATAAATTGCAACAAAATGTTTTGCACTTTGCTTATGAAATAGTTCTATAAATTGCATTATTCTGTGATTGTAGCCATAGGAATATATTACAATTTATACCAAAAGCCCCTAAACGAGAGTCTTGTATTAATATATGCATATATAAAGTAAGTCACCTTTTTTCGTCATACTGAATTTCTTCCTAATGCTCACTTTTAAGCACCCTGACTTATTACAAGTGCTACCTAGTTTGGTAGTGACTGCCATAGAAAATGACCGAGTGCAATGTCTGTACTGCTCCGAGGTTTTTTAATTCTTTGTTTTGAGCGGAGCGGGTTTGGAGCTGTGGCCGGGGTCCCATGGCTGGACATGGACAAGCTCTGACACAGGCTCGCTGTCTCTGGATGCGGACACGGGGCGCATGTACACCGCCGTAAAAACTAGCTGTGACAGCAAAAGTAGTCCGAGCGTGAAAAAACAAGCTGAACCATTTAACTGTATTTGTATCGAGACTACATTTAATTAGTTGCTTGGTTCCTAAACGAAGAGCAGTTTAATAAGCTTACAGCCCACTAGTGAGTTAAATGGGGATCGCAGTCCCCTAGAGAAACATTTATTAGAAATTTGCTGGAGTTATTTATTTTTTCAGAGTGGTTAATTTTGAAATCCAGTAAGAAATACTGAAATGAATTGCGGTGACTTGTATTCATGTGGAGCAGCACCTTAGTTTATATGGGGTCCTCACTGGAAAAATGAATGGCATGACCTGCTTTACTCCTGCAAGACGGGGAAGGGAGCAGCGCTGTTAGAAATGGAGAAGGGTACTGCCTGAGCTGGCTCTTTCTGATGAATAGCCAAAAAAACCCCCAAAACCCAACAATGAGAAGCATAAGGCATGGCCTGCATCAGCCCTCTCCCCATGCGGTGTTGCTCGTCAGAGCACTGTTGCCTTCTGTGAAGGCAGATACTTGGTCTCGCCATTCACCAGCGACCGTCCGTGGGAGACTGCCCCTCGAGAGCACACCTATTGTGCTGCAGAACCCCACAGTCCCTTCTGAAGATGCTTCAAGTGGAAACGGGAGTCTTGTTTCCTACCAGAGGATTGCTTTCTATCGATTGAGGGCTCAGGAAAGAAAACTTATTTTAGGAAAGAAAATTTATTTTAGGAGCACTTGGCAGTTCTGCAGTGCTTTATGACAGTTCTGCAGTCTTCAGGACTCCAGCAAGCTGCAGAAATGGCATATTATTTGGGATAGAAGTTGATAGGCAGATGTGAATTTAAAGCACACAGGAACCTGTTCTTGCATTGAATTAAATAGTGATGATTAAGAAAAAAATCTTAGGCCAAGGAGGAAAGAACAAAACTCAGGCTTTTGCTCTGAGAAGCTTGTCAGCATTAAGTAATTTCACGGTGACAGGCAAGTGTGGAAACGCACCTAAATCTAGTTACAACTTGTTTGGGTAATAACTGCCTGCTTTCGCAAAGTCATAATTTACTTTTTTTTTTAAATAAATGAAAAAAAAAATCACTTTTGTGGCTTCAAATTTTCATGCTTAGACTGTGCTCAACTGTCAAAGTATTATAGTTGATTGAAAATCACACACCGAACAGAACCTGCAAAACTTAATTCTCCCAGCAAGCACATGTGTGCTGTAGTACACAAAAAACTAGGTATGTGCACATGAGTTGTTTGAAGCGGGAATGTGTGCTGGTGTTTTTTGTGGGTTTTTTTGTTGTGGGTTTTGGTGGTTTTTTTAGGATGTATGGATTGTCATAAAGGACCTTGGAGGCTCCGTTGCAAAGCTACTCGCTTTATCTCTGTGTATGTTTTCTAACTTTTCTCTTTAAGTAAAGGAAAAATCTCCAAAAAAGGAAAAATGAAATTCAGTTAGGAGGCCTGTGGTAGTGTTAGGACTATCACAGTGAATTCATTGATCAGGAACTGGAGGAGGCATTGTCTTAATGTCATCATCTTCATCTTGCACATCTGTTAGATGCTAGTTTTGGCAAAATGTGAATATATGTAAACCTTTCCTCCCCATGCAGAGTGAAGATTTCCACATATATACACAGTACTGCACCAACTACCCAAGGTAGGAATACTGGGTTCCCTTTCTTCTTTTGTCCCTTGGCCTGTTTATGTAATGTAAGTTACACTGCATAGAAAATAAAAAAAAAAAAAAAAAATCATGCCCTCCCACACTCCACAACTGGAGGCAGGGGCAAGGAGTTTACTTTTTTCTTAACTTGTAACAATAATAATAAAAACCCCACCGAACAACCAAACACAACAAAAAATGAAGGATGTTCATCTGAAGTTTTATTTTGACCATTCTTGTCATTCATTGCTATTATCCTTCTTCAGAAAATGGTTGCCTTGTTCAGCAGTGCTCCAAATACGTAATTCCCAGTAAGAGAGAATGGTTGCATGTCAAAGGAATACATAACTGAATGCATAAGATAACGTAAAACAGAAAAACAAGCAGCAGTGATTGGATTAGGAACCTGCTGCCCCCTTTTACAAGGAAAGAAAGAAACAGTTCTTGACTTTACCTGCAGACTTACGGAGACGGTGTGTTTCAAAGCTGTGTATTGATGTTTCCAGGTCGGTGGCTGCGTTGACAGAATGCATGAGGAACAAGACACTGGCCAAGTTCTTCAGAGAGCGGCAAGAAGCACTTCAGCATTCGCTGCCCCTGGGCTCTTATCTCTTGAAACCTGTCCAGCGCATCCTCAAGTACCACCTGCTTTTGCACGTAAGCACCCATTAGAAATGTATTTTGTTTAGGGCTACTGCACATCAGAGCTCCTGCTTCTAGTACAAGACTTGATGTTTAGAAAGGTTGTGGGTTTCTTTACACCCTCTTTATTTTGGGGGTGTTAGATTTCTACGTATGGAGGCTCTTTCTGTCTTCATCATTTCACAGTATGTGCATATATTTGGAGTCAGGAATTTATGGTAATTGTTCTGGACACATTGAATCAGTCTGTGTGTCCAAATAATTAGCTTTTTTTTTTTTTTAAACTGTCTGTAATTCTGAAGTTGTTTGTAAGATTCTTGTCATCATTAAACACTTTTGTACGTGAATTTATTGTTCCAATGAAAACCAGCATTTTTCCAAATGTTGCAATGCTGGGGGTGGTTGAAAGGAGGAATAAATACATATAAACACCCCGATTGGTAAGATTTTTGTGGAGAGGAATGACTGACGAAGTGGGAACTCTTTCCATATTCAGTGAATTGAGTTAAGCAAGTTTCGGCAATTCCTGCTTTATTGTTAACGTTTTCCACATATGTTTCCTATTAGAGAGTCGTGTTCTAGTGAAGTGTAAAGACACTGATCCTTATTTGAAATGTCTGGTGCTTTTCTTCTTTCCAACTGTAAAGTAATGCGTGGTGTAATTCCATCAGGGTTTTCTAAGTGTGTAGATATGTTCCGCGTTTTAAGAAAGCCATTAAATGCTGTCTGAAGAAGTCACCTCCTCTCAGCGTGCCGCGTTCTCTTTCTGTGCCTCTCTGCTCACATCGGCTGCTGCAAGTATTGTTGCTGCTAAACTGACCGTAAAGGCTTGGCTTTGTCAGTCATCTTCTGTTAATCAACTTGATAACAACATGGCAATAGTAACAAAGGCAGGAACGCTGCGTTTGGGTGATTGCAAAGCAAAGACAAAATAGCGCAGATAAAAACATAGTATTGCGTCTTGCTGGGAAAATTAATTTAGAAATAACAGGACTTTTTTTGTTTTTTCCCCTCCTGTCTTAGGAAATAGAAAACCACCTTGACAAGGACACTGAGGGCTACGATGTGGTGCTGGATGCCATAGATACCATGCAGAGAGTGGCATGGCATATAAATGACATGAAGAGGAAACATGAACATGCCATCAGGCTCCAAGTGCGTTCCCAATGAGATTTTATGGGTGTTTGTGAGCTGGTTTTGTCAATTTATATGCCATTAACATTTTTCAGTTTATCTTTTCTTTTAATCTTTGTCAGTCATAATTTAGACTCCTGTTGAGTACGCCTGTGGCTGTTTGATCTTAGAGACCACGGTCATAGCTGCTGCAGGAAAATCTCAGACATCTCTGCCCTACAAGCAGCATCCTGTAAAGCATTTATTTTGCAGTAATATGGAACTTAAGATAACTTTGCTTTCTTCCTTTCCCTCAATTGTACAGCACTGCTGTACAACCCTAGGGCATGGCTTTGTTCAGAAATCCTGTGGTTTCCGATTTCTCCCCTTTGTGCTGATTAGTTTTGTTTTGAGGCGTTTCTTGTGCTTCTTGTTTAAGTACTTTCCTCTTGGGCTTCTGAAGACTCATTGTCAGTTGCTTTGTGAAAAGTATAAACCTAGAAATATGATAGTTAGAAAAAGTTTAACTTCGCTTCAAGTGAAGAATTTCTGAGGAGAAAACAAAAGCTACACCCTCAGTAACTTTTGTCATCAAGAGCAAACTGTTTTGTAGAAGTTTTACAGAACGGTCGTTCTGTTTCAAACTTCCTAGTGAATCACGATTTTACATTACATTTTCATTAGTAGTATTTATATTGCTTTAAGAAAATTGGGGGGCACTTTTTAGTTTATAAAAGGGAGTAATAGCCTTCTACCATTCCACAAATCTATGTCATGTTATTCTTTGTCCCTTTTTTAAACATAAATGGTACTTACTGGCTCTCATTTTTGTGTTTTTTTGTTGTTGTTGTTGTTGTTTGTGTTGGGAGGATTACATTTGATGATGTCTTGCCTATAGCATCCTAACCTTTGCCACGCATTGCTGGAAATGCATGCTAATGACTTACCAACAGTCCTTTATAAATCTGAGTAACGATAACCAGCAATATTTGGCAATAAAGAGGGTTAAATGCTTTTGGAAAAGCGGTGTGGTTTTGTGGTGTGTTGTTTTTTTTTTATTTTATTAATTTATTGAGCTCGCTGGCAAATGTATGGGGTTGTAGAAAATGTTTAGGTTCATACCTAGGCTTTTAAAAAGTAAAATCTGTTTCTGCAGCCATAAGGATAGGTCTTCTGTGGGCTATCACACTGCCATTCGGATGGGGTTGTGCTCTTTCACAGCAGGCTGCCCTGGGGAGCTTGGGGCTTTTCGCTGGGTCCACGCAGAGGAAACCATTACTCAGGAGGGCACATTTTACTGTGTCCAGCTCTGGAGCCCTCAGCACAAGAAAGACATGGACCTGTTGGAGCGGGTCCAGAGGGCGGCCACAAAAATGATCCGACGGCTGGAGCCACCTCTCCTACGAGGACAGCTCTCCTGAGAGAGTTGGGGGTGTTCAGCCTGGAGAAGAGAAGGCTCTGGGGAGACCTTACAGCACCCTTCCAGTACCTGAAGGGGGCCTACAGGAAAGCTGGGGAGGGACCATTTGCAAGGGCATGTAGCGACAGGACGAGGGGCAAGGGTTTTAAACTAGAGCAGGGTAGGTTTAGATTAGACATTCGGAAGAAGTTCTTTACAATGAGGGTGGTGAGGCACTGGAACGGGTTGCCCAGAGAGGTGGCGGAGGCCCCATCCCTGGAGACATTCAAGGCCAGGCTTGGTGAGGCTCTGAGCAACCTGATCTAGTTAAAGATGTCCCTGCTTACTGCAGGGGGGTTGGACTAGATGATCTTTAAAGGTCCCTTCCAACCCAACACATTCTATGATTCTATGATTTTAGTCTGGGCTTCACAATAGGCCTCCAAGCGCCTGGCTGCAATGTTGCACATGACCTACCAACCTCAGTACCGGTGTACGGTGACTACACTGTCGGATGCTGATCTTCATATAGGAGAGTGGAAATGGCCTCAGCTGTTTTTGTTTGAGTCTTTATTTAAGAGAGATCTCCGAAATGAACGTGGCTGTTCTTCTTTGGTCTGTTTCAGGAGATACAGAGCTTGCTCACTAACTGGAAAGGGCCAGACCTCACGAGTTACGGGGAGCTGGTGTTAGAAGGAACATTTCGCATTCAGCGAGCCAAAAACGAGCGCACGTTGTTCCTCTTCGACAAGCTGCTGCTAATTACAAAAAAGAGAGATGAGATGTTTGTATACAAAGCCCACATACTGGTATGCTGGAGAGCAGGTGGTCATGGGCCGACTCTGGGTTTCCCCAAAATTCCTCCATGACTCACATCGTTGCCTCTTTTTGTTGCAGTGTGGGAATCTCATGCTTGTTGAAGTAATACCAAAGGAACCACTTAGCTTTAGCGTCTTCCACTACAAAAATCCCAAGATGCAACATACTGTCCAGGTATGACAGAAACCTCCCTGCCCACTGGGTAACCTGACTGATGACCGTATGTTGTTCCTTAGCCTGCATGGTGCAGTCACGCATTTGCTCATGGTGCCACAATTTCTTTTTTATCAGGCAAAGTCGCAGCAAGACAAGCGCCTTTGGATTCTTCACCTGAAGAGGTTAATTCTAGAAAATCATCCTGCTAAAATTCCTGCCAAGGTAAAAATGAAAAAAACCCACCACCTCCTTGTACATGCGTTTAACTTAGAGCAATCTTGTTAGCTGCAAGATGTGTGGCAATTGACAGAGATTTTAGACTCTGGGAGATGAACATGTTGTTTACTTATGTCTTTAAAAGTTCCTCAAAATTAATGGGAAAGTTCCACTAAAAGCATCTACAGGGCTTGGTACATGAGTAGAACTTAACTGGGTTAGCAGCATTGCTGTCCATATTAGGATTTGCCTGCTAAGACATGGGTAACAGAGATGCAATGTCAGAAAGCTGGAGTATATAAAAGCATACCTTAGCTTGATATTGCCTGTCTGCACAACACCAAGGTGCGCTAATTGCAGCATGCGTAGACCTTAATTTTAATCTGTCTTGGTTAGATATCATGGCAGTGAAGCCATTGGCAGCAGACACTTCACTTTGCAGATACATACACCCCACACCCCCCCCACATCGCGAACCCTGCATCCTTAGCTGGGACATCTGTGCCCTTTCTGCTGAGACAGTTAGCAAGCTTTATGCCAGAGAAAATGAGGCACTGATATCGTACTCATAGCTGTAATGTCTTGTAGAAGGGAAACCTGGTCCTTTTATTTGTGAAATCCTGTCTTAGTGCTCCAGGTGGTGTTTCCCGGTGTAACATATTGCACCTCTCAAAGGCTGTAAACCCTAGGTAACTCTTGTCATGACACAGCAACCACTGACTCATGTGGAAGCNTTTACTGCTGGTTTTTTTCCCAGTATTAGGTTCACTAATCAGTTTCTCTGACTTTTTTTTTTTCCACTGAGTTTTATGCTGTAATGGCTAAAAAATGTTACCTGTGACTGAAGTACACAGTGCTGTACTGTCTTTTTCAACAAAAAGAGAATTATGGGAGAAAAAAGCCTCAGCAGTTGCTGTTACTAATTCTCCTCTTATCTTTTTGTTGACAAAGTTTATTGAAGGTATAATGTTTATGCTAGTATCCATGCTTACAATGTAAATACTCATTGCAGTTTATTAGCTTGTAAAAAGAAATACTACAGCATGATCTCAGCTTTGGTATCAAGATGTTTTTCTTACTACTGATTGGATTTTTTTATTTATCTATGGAAAAAATGCGTAATGAAAAATATAGTGCCGTTTTAGAAAGGAAAAGTCTAACCAAATAAATCTCTGAGGTTGTCTGCACATTTTTTATTTCATTTTGTTTGGTTTTAACAAACCAGTAGTTGCTAGTTTTGAGACATCTCCCTGCCTGGATTTTAGAGGATTTAATAGTAGTCCATACGTGACGCCTGGCGGAAAATTAGTGAACTGCACCTATAGAAGGGCAAGCAGGTTACGTAGGCTATTTTTATTTTTGTTTATTTTCTTAGTTATTAGCTGATATGCTTGATAAAACATCCAGGTGATTTTTCCTATTAAAAAAAAACGTGACAAATTTTAAGCAGTCATGAGATGCTTTTTATCTGGGTTCAATCTTACTTAAACCAAACTATGATTGCTTTTTTTTAATAGCTGTTCCTCAAGGAAACCCTTAAAGGAAGCCAGATTGATAGTGTTTTCTCTGCTAACAACTTCAGAATTGAAAAATAATTAAGGAGTATAACGATTTTTAGGGAGGAAATGTTCTGCGAATCACAAAAACAACTCGCGATTCCCAGATACTAGCGCCAGTTTTCTGCCAATCCCAGCAATGTGGAGCCACAGAGATGGCTCTGAACTGTGGGACTTGTAGAGAGGTCTCTGGAGGTTTGTGTCCCCATGGAGGAGACCCAGTGTGTGCAGCATGATCTCAGCACAGCACAGCCCCTGTCTTTGAAGCCAAGGTAGTTTTTGCGGTCAGACGTGCCATCACTGCATCCCCCCGAAACTATCTCACGCCGGTGGTGCTGTAGGTACGTGCTCCTTCTCTTGCTGTGCCAGCAGGGAGCTGGGCACACAAGGCGGAGCTGCTCGGTGCAGTGAACAACAGGGTTTTATGTGAAGCCCTGAAGATAAGCTCTGGTAAGCTGCTCTTCACAAAATTCTTCTTCACATACGTAGCGTGTCCAGCACATAGGGAGAGACAGAAAATAATGCTGCTAACCATATTTATTAGTTCAAAATTTAAACTTGCTTTTGTTTACATATAAACTCACTACTGTGTGTAATATGCGATGTGATTTGTCCTTGCAGCTTATAGTTTAACATTTTCATTTGTTATTTTTTCCTCTTTCAGGCCAAACAAGCAATTCTAGAAATGGATGCCATACGTAAGTTGGTTCTTTTTCACTTCCATTTTTAAAAATGAATAAAACCATCTTCAAAAGTTTGGCTTTAACTGTTGGTTTCATCTGAGAGAGAAGGCGGCCAGCCTTATGTTCCTTCAGTTATGATCTTGCTGGAAAAAAACAAAATTGGGTGCAGATCCTGTGAAGCTGTGTAGACATTGGGCTGACTGATCCGCAACCAACAAGTTATGTCGCATGATGAGCACGGATGAGGCAGATTAGAGCTTCTGTAAACTCTGGCCACTCTCTTTTGTTTATTCCATGCTGACTAAATGTATCATCTTTCCTGTTTTGTAGCATAAGCTCCTCCTGGCTAGGACCCACTGAAGGGCTAGCAATTAGCAAACGCAGCTTGAAATACATAGCAGTGTTATGACTTATTTGTGCTGGCACACCTGCAGCTGGAGGACAGCGAGGGAGTCTGCCAGATGCTCACCGCGCTGTGCACGGCCTCTGCGGAAGGGACACAAGGGAGCCCAGTGCCCCTGTGGTGGCAGCGCGGCTGGCTGCTCCCGGTGTCCTCCGTCACCCTGCACTCCAGTTAGCACAGCAGCTGCCATGGCAGAAAGCAAAGAACAGCCCCAAGAAAACCCTGTGCTGGGACGTAGCAGGCTTGTGCTTGTGTCTGAAGGGTTTACCTGCGTGTGTGTCCCAGGAGCCAGGGCTGGAGAACGCGTGTGATGCTGCTTTCTGCGCTCTGAGTGTGGTCCCATCTGCACCGTTCCTGCTGCTGCATCTTCTGCTCACTGCCTCTGCTGGTGCCGCCTGCATTAGCTCTTCATGTTGGCAGAGATCCCTAGCAGTGTAGGGAAATGAGAACAATAGTCCTGTGATAAAAATGCTGAGGGAGTCTTGGGGTAGAGCAGGCTTGTTATTTACTTACATAGTTGTATTGGTCAGGAAGGCCCTGACTGAAAAACCAGCAACTAAACACGACGATGGTGCGTAAATGTTGCTGGGTTAGCCGTCTGGAGCAAGGCACAACTAAATGGGCAAAGCGTTTCCATGTCTGGGTGGTTGACAGCTACCCTGCAGCAGTACACTGCCTTGCTTGTGTTGCTTCGGGCTCTGGTGAAGTGCCACTTTGTCAGTCATAGAGGGCTGATGGCGCTGCCTCCGAAGAGAGCCGCGGAGGCGTGTGAAGTGACACCCTTGTCACTCTCTTATTCCTTGTGCCTCTGTTCCGCAGATCACCCAGGCTTCCACTATAGCCCAGAGGGAGAAACGAAATCACCGTACCAGCCTAAAGAAGGCACTGCTCCTAACAGAGTGAGAAGGAAATCAGGTGAATAAACTCCTTTACCACCAAGATGACAAGAGGGGAAACAGACAGGATCGTTTAGGGTTGGGGGAGGCTGGGCACTTGGAATTGGTCTTTAGCCTGTACTCCATGCAGATTTAATGCAGCACAGTAACTGTCAGATACAGCTGGAGTATCTTATTAACCATTTGTTGTTTGTGTGATTTTTTTTTTAATTTTTTTTATTCACTGCTTGCATTTCATTTCATGGATATACATTCCTAATGATGTATGCATAAAGAACAGCTGGTACTTTCTAATAGGTAAAAGAATGCATATGCAGGAAAGCCAGTCACATCATTCAAATCTGACA
>VWZL01001309.1:239118-249750 GCA_013396915.1 Stercorarius parasiticus | reverse complement strand
TCTCACAAGTGGTTTCATCCTGATTGTGACAGGCTTGTTATTTCAAAACATGGTTACTGTCTTTACTCGGTGTAATGTCTGCCTTATGGACATAGTGACATGTCTGCCTTATCTCACTAGAGATTTGAGAGGTGCTTATGCTGACTTTTGGGCTTTTGTTTTCCTCCTAGCTCAAACATCCATCCAAAATTACTGTTAGTTTCCTCTTGAAGCCACTACAAATGTCTGTGTATTTGGGTGACTTCATACTGGACTCACTGTGTTCCACTCTGCAGCTATTTAAAGATCTTTCCAATTTGGAGCGTGTAATGTTGTTAGCAATGACTTAAACAAGGTTCGTGAAAGTATTGATGTAGTGATTTATTATACAACAGCATTTGTGTCTGAAAAACAAGCAAATTTTAATTACTTTTCAGGCATCTTCCTTTGTTTCTGAGGTGAAAGATTGCAATTTTGTTGCTTTGCTTGTAAAAGGAGTAATACAAAATACTGATCAAATGGCCTCCTATGTAACAATCAGCTACTTACACTTTTAAAGCCTTGCTAAGCTCTTGGTACCTCATACATGTCCATAACTTTCTCTGGGACTCTGGAGTGCTTAAACATGTTGTTGTCTTTTTCAGAACCCTCATCTAGAGTCCATAAAGTTTTGAAGTCAAATGGTGAGCTACTTCCTCTACTGTTCATTGACCCAATGCTTCTGTACTTTCTAGAACAAGTAAAGACGGATCCTTTTCCCCCATAACTTTCCCTATACACGTTGCAGGGTGGGGGGGGGAACGTGCAAAGAAAACAAAACGTTAGTGTTTAACACCTGTTTATCACATTTTCGTTCTGGTCCTGTAGACATCCTAGGAACTGGCAACTGAACATACAAGAGTCTTGCCCATTGTGAGTAGTTGCCCGTATCATGTCAGTGTTGCGGAATCAGGACCTCGAGTGCAGCTCCTCCTGTCTCTGTTATATCAGGGCCCCTGTAGGCTGTTTGCTCAATTGCTACTGCATTTGATTCCCTTTTGGGAATTCATAATTTGGGATATCAGTGTAGCAGTAAAATGGATATAGACTGACACCGGTTTGATTATTCATTAATGATGAAGTATATATTTCTGTTTTCAGATATAAGTCCAGATATGCAGAAGGTAAGCCATTTCTTATATTTCTTGGTTTAGCACATTCAGATGACTCAGAGCACAGTATTTACTGTAGAATCTGCATCTTCTTGGTTGTGTTGATTTTAAGAACAGAAACAAAACCATAAATGTTGTTTAGCATCTCCAGTAAGATTATTGGAATGAAAGCAATAGAAATACAGCTAACTATTTCAGGAATATCTAATAAAGAAAAAAAAAGACTGATCCTTATATTGGTTGTACTTTATGATACTATAGGGTACTTAAAATACCATTATAATCATGAAAGTTCTGTGTGTAAAGATAGTGTTTATTCTTTGAAGCATGTCTTTGCATTTATTAAATAAAACTGGAAAGTTTTAGCTTACTCTGGTACATATCATATGTTTGAATCATGATATATGACCAAACAGAGCCGATACAGCTTAAGCAGATGGAAGCAAGCATTTCTAATTTTTACATTTTCAGTAAGAATTTGTAATGAAGTTCCCAGCGCAGCTTGAAAGTTCTCATGTTGAATTTCAGGTTCCTAGGCTTTTATTTGGGATGGAATTTAAAGTGGGATGCCGTAACACTGAAGCCCATGATAGGGGTGGGGGGGTTTGCATATATTTTTTCAGTTCTAAATGTTCTATGGAAAAAATACTGATAGTTTTACTTTTTTCTTCATAAATGTCATTTCAGTGCAGCTAACTAAACATAGCGTAAACATTGCCTGTAAGACTGATGTAAAACAGTGTCATACTAAAATATCTCTATAAACTTCTAAGCAAAGTTTTGTGGTGGTGTGTTTGTTTTTTGGTTTTTTTGTTTGTTTTTTTTTTAAAGCGCATCAGTATTGAAGGAGCCCTATTATCTCAAGCCACCAAACTAGGGTCAAATGAAGCCCTGCTGAATTCTAGGAAAAAGGTTTCCTTGGAGCCCAGTGGGCTGGAGAGCCAATTTCAAGAGTCCATTGAGCCAGCCTACAGCAGCGATCAGGATGAAAATCTCCAGACTTCTGCTACGGAACAGATTGATGCTGATGATGAAGAAGAGTCTGAACAGGTAGGAAAAAGAGGTGGGGGGAAAATGAAATTCTTTTTTCCTGGGGAGGATGGAAAAGGGATTAAAATTATCTGTAGAATTAGCCCCTATACAGAAGATTAAATTCCCACTGCTTGAAAGAGATTTTACTTAGCCCTTTAAAGTCCTCAAGCCTAGTTTTGACAGAAAGCTATTGGTTTTACCTGTTGCACACAACTCATCTTTCCTCGATTCTCCATCTGATGCCATGAGAGAAACCTTTTTAGGCTGCACGCAGAGACAGGACCTTCAGGTGTCCGATGCAGAGACTTGAATATTAAGTTAAGGTTCAGGCACTGCTACATGTGATGTGGCGTTTCTTGACCTGCGAGCTGCTGGCAGTAGATAGGAATGTGTGAACTTTAGTATGAGATGTTGTGAGTAGGACTTCCGAAGGTGATAACCTTTATCTCTTACTATTGCACAGTCATTCGACAGGTGGTAGTTTTTCCTACTCTGTGTGATATTTCCACATACGTGTAGTACTGCTAAAAGACTAAACCCCTAGTTTTCAAGTGTGACTGTATTAAAAAAATGCAGATTTTCAGTTTGTTTAGTTTAGTTGATGGTGAGGTCATATCCTTGTGTGGTCCATTCATTTTGTGATTTATCCAAAACCTATTATTGAAATTCTTTTTGAAGCTTACTGCGCATTTCCTCTTTGAAACGACAGTATTTGCTTTGTAAATCTTTGATAAAATAGTATCTCATATCAGTGTAATGCAGTGTCTTGTAATTCTCCCTCTTCCTGACATGAGTAAGTACAAAAGAATGAGTAAGTGCAAAATACTACTACTATAAAAATGTATAATAGTAGCTTACTGTTTAATCCTAGGTGTGGCAACAACACCTTCTCAGGTTCTCCCCGTTCCCACCATGCATGACTTTCACTCTGAGTTAATTTAGACACTGCTCAACATATAACATTCTGGCCTTCTGTGGTGGTGTGTGTTTTTTTGTTTGGGTTTTTTTTGTTTTTTTTTTCTGGGAAGTTGGATAACAGCAATTTTTTTAGTTTAGACCTCTTTCTGGTTTTCAAGACTACAAGTGATAGCAAGACTATCCCCTCCCATTTTCAAAACAAAAAAACTTTGAAAATTGAATTTTTGTGTGACCACCTGCTTCTGTTATAACTTTGGCTACAAGATGAAAGCCTTTCCCTCATCCAATTTCTATGTATTCTTTTATGTCTATATTTTTATACACGGATTCTGCTTTCAACCCCTTTTGACAATCTGTATGGATTGATTTCACTTAATTGGTTATTGTAAAGAAAGTTTCCTAGGCTCTGAATCATGCTTGTGGCAGTGCTCTCACTACTCACGAGCATTTTGTCCAGGCTCCTGGTGTGGATACCTGTCCTGTTCCAACTGCTAGTAGTTAATCTGAACGGGGCTGTACAAAGAACTGTAGATTTTATTACCCCTCCCTCGCTCTTTTTGTTTAAATTACAGGGAGTGCAGCAAAACTCACTGCAGAAATCAAAAGGGGGAAGAAAAAGACTTAATAGTCAAGCTGCTGAAAATGTTGAAAAACGGAGAAGTGTTAATCTCAACAAGTGTGAAACACAGGTATATATTTTTTTTACTTGTGTTTTGCTATGCATCATAGGTATGTCAAGGAAATCTGTGGTTTTTTCCTGGGTAGACAGATAAGTCATCTTCTGTTTATGTCATGTATTAATATTCATATCATTGAAATATTCATCTGTATAATGGAAAATGATTCTTTTTGGGGCCAGGGAAAAAAAAAAACCAACCACCAAACCAATCAGCATTAACTTAAGGCAGAAGGAATTGTCTTTCCCTCTCTTTCCCAACCTCTGTCCAGGAACATTTGCAGTGTTCCTCACGTTAGCATTAGCAGGAGCATGGCCTTGCTGTAAATTATATCTGCCAGCTGAGCTGGATGAAAACTTACTCCAAAAAGACAATGGAATTTTCAGTGGCATGTGCTAGAGGGCATAACACACCTTTCTGCTAGGGTTATAGGCAAGGGAAAGGGAGGAGAACAAAACTTCTGGCACAAGCCCAGAGTCGGATTAGCTTAATCCAATTGTGAAACTGCAGAGTTAGCATAAAAGGTTTAATCTAACCCCTGCCAAACAAATTTGCCTTTAATTACTCAGGTGTTAGCATGAGGCAGTGTCTTGTATTTGAAGTAACATGTTATTAAATCCCAAGAGTGAACTCTGAGCCACGATAAGGATTAGGAGGCAAAGTAGTCTGGCATTGCCACCTTGGCTCCCTGGCTGCGTAGCCAGGAGCCTGCTGACCCTGCCCATCTCCACCCAAGTCCGTGCTCAGGACACCCTGGTGCTATGGCTGTTCTGTGAATGGAGGGAATCACTGTATTATTGCAGGGGATAGGCTAACATTACTTGCATATTTCAAATCTCCACAGAGCTCCAAGGACCCCTCAGATGAAGAGTCAACCCAGTTGAATACCGATCTTCCATTTTCCTGCGCAGCCAGACAGCCACAGTTGCCTAGACAATTCAGCACACCCCAGAGCAACTCACTAATCATGAATATCTTGGGGGGAAGCACCTCTGTCAGAAACATCTGGACTGACCATCAGATCAGGCAGGCATTGTTCCCCAGCCGGCGTCCACCTTACGAGAATGACGATGATGAAGACGATTACCAGATGTTTGTACCATCAATGTCTACATCCAATGCTAGCTCAGCTGTCAGTGGAGAAAGGAGGGGTTCTTCTGGGCGTCCATGCAGCTGGCACTTGGGGGTAGTGCATCAAAACGAGACTTCCAGCCCCACTCGTCACAAAATTGTTAGGCGGGCCAGTAGTGCTGGTGAAAGTAACACGTGTCCAGCCAGTGCAAGGTATAGAATCGGGGAGCGCAGTTCTCGAAGGGAAGCGAAGAGAGCAGAGGTGAGCAGCATGAATGCATATCCTGAATCTTCAGAGGAGCTGACTATTGATGACATTGAACACGTTTATGATAACATAAGCTATGAAGACTTAAAACTGATGGGTCTGACGAGGAGGGAGGAGACAGACCATGGCCCCCAGAGATCTGCTAGAGACTCTCTCTACGAGGCTGAAAACAAAAGCAGCTTAGATTCACCCTCCAAAAAGAGGACAGCAAATCAAAACAGGGCCTCCATTCGTGCTAGTAGGGATGAGATCCTACTCAGTAGAGAAGCACCTACTTCAAGTTTGGATGAGCTCAGGATTGTTGAAGACAACATCTATGACACCATAGTGCTTCCAGAAACACCACTATTGAATTTTAAATGTGACTCCTTAAAATGCTCTAAAAGGCGGAGTTTTCTGGGCTTGGAAAAAGACTTTGCATGCTGTGACAATCTACGGCAGTTTGTTTCTGAAGAGAGTCTCCAGTTCAGTGAAGATGAAAGTCCTTACCATCGTGTTCCTGTCGACACTGACTATTTGAGCTTAGTAGATAGCTCCTCCAACTCAGATTCACTCTCCCATAAGTCTGCAGCAGATAAACTCTCAGAGGAAGTAGATGAGATTTGGAATGACCTGGAGAACTATATCAAGAAGAATGAAGAAAAGACAAGAGACCGTCTCCTTGCAGCCTTTCCTGTTTGTAAAGATGATATGCAGGAAAGGTTGCATGCTGGTAGTACACCTGAACTGAGTAAAGACGTAGAGTACTCACTATCTACTCTCTCTCTGCCAGAAACTCCTATTTTCCCTAAAACTGTGAAACCCAGGGCTGCCACCTTAAGCGAGGCTAATCTCAGGCTTGAAGACACTACGCCGTGCAAGGAGAACTCTTTTATGAGTCTGAACAGATCTTCCTTCTCCAGCGAGATGCCTTTTGTAGATAGCCCGTACGAATCTGCCAATAGTGTTCTGTCCAATGCGCATGCAGAGGGCATGGAAAATGACTTGGCTGCTGTGGATAAAACGAAGAACAGAGTTTTTATGATGGCCAGGCAGTACAGTCAAAAAATTAAGAAGGCTAACCAACTTTTGAAAGTTAAAAGTCCAGAGCAGGAACAGCCAGCTAGCAGACAACAAAAACTGAAACACAAAGATCTTGCTGCCATTCTGGAGGAGAAGAAACAAGGTGGTCCTGCTATTGGTATGTCAAAAATATTTCTATACAAATACATTTCTTTAGTAACTTTCAATGAAGTTTGTGTACTGAATTGGAAGATTATGAATTTTCTCCACCTTACTAGTTGAGCATCAGTATTGCTTTTTCTGCGTTACCACTGAAATGAGGTTTCTGTGTCTGCTTCTAACATGAATAGTCCTTTATATGGCAATAAATTCTTGTTGTTACTTGATAAAATTGGGTATAAATAGTGGGGTAGTGTCAGGAAAGATCAGTTCAGCTTAGGCTGGAAATAAAACTCATGCCTGAAGCACTATTGGCCTCTACAGAAAACCAGTTATTTCCTTTAATAGTTTGATCTTCAGAGTTTGACTTAAAAGGTGCGTTTTCAGGTATGTTCACCTTCTAACAAGTCATGTAGGTTTGTTCAGGTACCACCCACATCACACTCATAAGGAATGGGATCAGATAAGGAGGAGCTAGTCTTCATGCTCTTTCTAATGAATGTGCAAAGTTGTGGATATGCAACAGCTTTGGAACTATTTTTGTCCGCAGTCAGTTGAAACAAATTGGAGACGTGGAGCCAGTGGATTCCATGGAGTAGAGTGTCGTTCTTGCCTTTTTGTGTTATTTATAAATAAGTCCCTAAATATCTTATTTACCAGGCCATTTTCAGAATGTTCTTTTCCATTTGAACATGAAACAAGCAGTGTATTCTTTGAACCGTGTGCTACATCGTGTCCTGCATGACTGTTCACTGTTGCAGGAGGTTTTATGCTTCTTTTTTTCAATGCACTGTACTGAAATGCAGTGCGATGCACGGCTCTTCCAGCCTCTTGTTTCATGTTACTTTGTTGAGGCTGGAGGTATCGACACAGCTGTAAACTTTTCTCTTGACCAACACAAAGCTTTTTGGGATTTTTAAATCTTCACGTGACTCGTTCGAATGGATTGCTTGCCTCTGCTAAGTTAATTCTCTCTCCTTTCTAGGTGCCAGAATAGCTGAATATTCCCAGCTTTATGACCAAATCGTCTTCAGAGAAAGTTCACCCAAGGTCCAAAGGGAAGCCTGGGCCACCCCTCAGGAGCCATCAGCTGGGAGGTTTTCCACGCCCGTGGCTGCGTCTCCTCCCCGTTCCCAGGCTGCCAGTGAATGCTCAAGAGCAGAGGACTGGCTTTTGCATTCTACCTACAGCAACGGCGAGCTGGCCGACTTCTCTCCATGGCCTGAATCCCAAGACCCAAAGTCCAAGACCTCATATACAGAAGCTGGTACAAAAAGCAATTCGAGGCAGTTGCCATCAGCTGGCTCGGTGCCTTCCCTTCAGATTTCTAACCGTTTGCATGTCCCGGCACAGAGGTGGAGCGCCATTATAAGCCAACCGAACAAAGAAAATTTACATCAAGATCACATCTATAACTCCCTTGGGAGAAGAGTAAGCAATGTAAAACCCCAGGCATACAGCAGGTCACAGTCGTCTTCCTCAATTGTGGTCAACAGGTCTGGAGAAGCAATCGTGTATCCCAATGAAATGGACAAGAAAAAGCTCCATTCAAATAGGAACTTCCGATTCAACAGCCATCAAGCACCGGGTATTGCTTCGGGATGTACAGGGCCTGATACGAGAAAGCAGATGCCCGAAAACTGTTCAGATATGATTCTGCAGGATTCTCAAAAGGTCCTGAGGGTGAACAGGGCCTCCCCTCTGACGGCACAGATGGCCACTCAGAACTATTTTTCTAATTTCAAAGATACTGAGGAAGGAGAAGGGGATGATGATGACGACTATGTTGAAATAAAGTCTGAAGATGAGGGATCCGACTTGGAGACCTCTCAGAACCAAACAAGGAAATTGGATCCTAAGCTGCGTAACGCAGACGCTGCTCCTTCTGAAACGCTCTGCGGTAAAACTGTCTCTTGTACTCCTGCAAAGCCCGCCAGCAGCAAACACGCGCTTACCCCGTATCTGACTGCATATAGTGATTCGGATAAACTGAACGACTACCTGTGGAGAGTGCCATCTCCTAATCAGCAGAATATTGTCCAGTCTTTAAGGGAAAAGTTTCAGTGTCTCAGTTCAAGTAGCTTTGCTTGATGCTTTCAGTAATTTCTAGCTGTACTGCCTTACCATGACAGAGTATATACTAGGACAATCAGTACTGGCATCATGTATTTCTGTAACATTACACAATCAGGCATTGTATCACAGTAATATTGTAAATAGATGTGAAATGTATCTTCTTTTTTTTTTTTAATGGTTTAGAATCCTGGAAGTGAAGAAGGCCGCACGTGCACTGTGTCTGGGGTCTCGCTCCACAGTGCAGGTGGACTTCTCATCTCCCCTTTAACCTTTGCATCTCTTCCCCTGTTAGGCGTGATACCCTTTGATTCTTACCATCGAACCAGCTGTGATGCCATTTGATTCATTCAAAAAAGCATTTTATCATGTGGAAACCTTAGTATTTGGGCTTTTGAGTTGGTGACTGGTGTTCCGCCTCCAAAACCCACAGGATTACTCTGGTTACATATGGGAGCATTTAGCTGAGGAGCCACTCCTGTGACTGCGCAGATTTCTGAGCAGGGTTCTGGTAATTACACCAACATGCTACGTGTGCAATTGCACATACTTTTTTGCACGTTACTTTTTGGCAGACAGATTCCAAGTGTGTGGGACCAATGCATACACTACATTACTTTAGAACAGGCCTCTCTTGTTTTAAAGAAAATCTAGTGCTTGTGAGGGGTGCCAGACCGATGCTCTGTGTCTGAAACCTCTTCTGCTTTTTGTAACTGCATCATAGGCAGAGGATGGGCAGCGGCAGCTTTTTATGTGTATCTGCGGATGTGACACAGTCCTTGCCTGGAGGAAGTTTTGGGCAATAGCAGGGGAGCTCCACTGCTTGTGAAGATGCCTAGAGTGAGTTTGGTACCTCCAGTGATGGTGGTGTTTTGGAAAAGCAGGCAAAATTTTTGAACATCTTGTAACTTCAGAGCCCAGCAGTGGAAAGCCACCGGGTGTGAATTTGTCAAGTAGGTGTGTGTTATATGCAGTGGCCTGCAATGTGTTCATTCAAGTCCCAAAGTCAGTAACGCCAAGAGAGAATGGGGCTTGGCCAGATGCTTGAAATATTGATCATGTGGCATGTTTGGCCCATAAGGTGCTTCAGCGATACTGCTGGTTGAGTGACAAGCTGCCTTCCCCAGGGAGTGTATCTCCTGTAGTAGGAAATGATCTTTCCTGGCAGAGAGGTAAAATACGTATTTTCTAAAACAGCCAGGGCTGAATTGAGTCCAACTTACGTACAATGAAAGCAGCTTAAAAATGAGAAGACATTCCGTTCTTTTGCAAATAATGTATAGAATAAATGCTGGCACGTACAACAAGAACAGGCTTTCCAATACGCTGCACGTTTACTCCCTTTGTCATCTTCGTTGCACAGCTTTGGATGCTGTTACTTGAAAACATTGTACCTAAAGGAAAGCCTAAATGTGTCTACACTGCTCATCTTGTGTGACTGTTGTTCTTTTTTGGTGCTTAAATTCTTCAGATTACGTGGATAAAGCCAGTACCGAGTTAAACATATCACTAATTAAAGGAGTTTAATTGAAATACTATTTTTACTAATCACGTATCGCTCTCCTCAGTTACAGAGCACTGTACTTCCAGCACAGCCGACTATTTACTACATTGGTTACCATGAAGAAAACCTGACGTTATCAGTGTACAGCTAATTACTTGTAGACTAAGAGATAAGGACTTGAATTTGTTTAGAATGGATTAAATTATTTACCGCATGTATCTTACATTGGCTAGCAATTGTTATTTTGGGAGGCTGGTTGGTCATGGTACTTACTAGCTCGTACCACAGGGATACTTGTTACAGTCTGCTGTGATAGGACCTGCATCTATCTAGTAAAACCCGACTGAGAAATAATGTTGTACATATTTAAGATGCCATAGCGGAGCCCGTATTTATTTAATATAGCTTGTAAAGTATTGTAAATATTGAATAGAAGGTAAATCTGTGCTTTTACCCCCGCGCACGTCTAGATTTGTTTAAACGGCTAGGGGAAAGTTGTTTAACTCGTATCTCATGCAATCAGTGGAGTCGGGGGGTGGGGGGGGGATGTGTAACAAACCCAAACACACAGAAAAAGGGACTTCTACTAGCGTGTAACTTCTCCCAGGGACCATTTCATACTATTTTTAATAAACGTTGAGTATGCAAAACCTTCCGCTTCCGTTCATTGGTGGTGTGTGCGGGGGTAGCTGATGTTTTGGGGTGATTTGGGTGGTTTTGCTTTTTTTTTTTTCCTCCTTGCGGGCAAGCGGATGCGAGAGGGGCGGGGCCGGCGAGGGGGCGGGGCTCTGCGAGCCT
>VWZL01001309.1:109378-239096 GCA_013396915.1 Stercorarius parasiticus | reverse complement strand
GGGATGTTTCCTCGGTGGGCGCTTTGGGTTGGTTTTTTTTGGGGGGTGTGATACCCGAGTGGGCAGGAGAAGCGACTTCGTGCTAAAATGTGCCCCCCCTCGTGTCACCTCCCCTTCCCGCATCCTCCCGGCATGGCGTGGCTGTGGTGTCACGGCGTTTCTGGGGCGAGCGGAGCGGGCGTTACGCGGCGGAGGCTCAGGTGAGGCTGCGCACGGACGCGTGTGCACGGAAAACGTGTCGTCTGTGTCCTCCCTCCTCGCCTTCCACCCGCCCCCCCATCCATTCAACCTCAGCTGTGGCAGGCAGTTCGTCTGCCACGGCGATGACCTGAATTGGTCATTGGCTTCTGACGGGGGAGGGTACGAGGTGCCAAAAAACAAAGGCTGTCGGCTGTGTTTGCCTCCGTTAGTCTGGGCTGCTGGTGGGGGACAGACAGACGGGCATCTTTCAGGGGAGCTCCTCCTCCTCCCTTTGCTGGGTGAGTATCAGCTGTACGTGCAGAAGGTAACGGGAGAGCCGGCAGCCAGATTTTTCCAGTGCCTGGCTGCTGCCCGTTTTTCCAGGAAGCGGCTGCTCTGTCTCCCTGCTGCCCGCGGTTTTAAATAGCATCCATGAAAAGCGGCGGGGTTGCTGCTGCTAGGGCTGGTGATGCCTGTGTTAAGCTGTAGCAGCCCTAGGTGTAAATGCCTCTGCTTCTGTCGCCGCATGGTATGGACACAAAGGACCCCCCTGAGTGCTCGGGCTCGGGGTGGTGGGTCCCTGCTGCGCTTCCCATGGTGGGGCTGGACAAACCTTCTCGCGAAATGGCATAGGCTAGCTCTAAAGTTTCGGGCATGTTGGAGCAATGGCACACGTAGCTGTAAAACAGATATTTTGGTCTGTGAAGGTTTTCTGCACTGGCCTGCTGGATGCCAGCCTTCACAGTTTGCATCCAGAAGTAATTTTGGTGACTAAAAGCCTGTGCTCCTAAGCATTTATTCTGTATTGCTGACTGGCATAGTTTTCTGCTGACTGATGTTAGAAAGGTTTGTTTTGCTAAAGACTTTCCTGTTATTATTGTGTTGCAGCAAAATCACCGAGAATGCAAAGAAATCCTTGGCCTCTCTTAAGAGAGAAAACCCTCGGCTTGAGCCAACGCTTGCCATTATTCAGGTAAAGTTTGTCTGTATGCTTGCTGCCTGCAAGAGATCCCTGTCGGTACCGTTGCTTGCCTGAAACCGTGGAAGCACGGGATGCAGAAAGTAACTTTTATTCAAGCAAAGCGGTAGGAGGAGGTGATCCCACCAGACTGTGGGTTGAGGGAGGAAGCTCAGTCTCCTAAGCCCTTCTCCAGGCCTGAAACAGCCACAGCAAACTTCAGGCTGTGGGAAAGGTTTGCAAAGGAAGGGAACGATTTTATCCCTTCCTCCCTTTGCTAACACAGTCTTCCCTGTCGTTAAGTATAGATCGCCTTGTCTGAGTTGATTGATGTGCTTAAGTTAGTTAAAGTCAAAGCAATTGTTCTAAACCTTATTTGGCTTGAAGCTTTTGTTGCAGTCCTGAAAAAAGTGTTTATGCGCCTGAAAATGTGGGCCTCTCTTCACTTCCCACCCCTGAAGTAACATTGCCAGGGTTAAGGAAAAACCCTGCTGCTTCCTGCCAGCCTTGTTGCTTTTGGGCGGCTGGAGCTTATGACTGCATTGCTGCTGTCCTAAGGAGAGGACAACCACACAAAAAACTCCCAGTCAGCTCACAAGGGCCTGTATGGAATAAATGCCCCATGTAAAATGTCAGTATCCTTCAGAAATAGCAGCACTTTCTAAGGTAAAGCAATCTCACAGTAATTGAGAGCTGTTGTATTACTAACACCGTGAAGAGCTTTTCTTCCCATCCTGCTGGCGCTGCCGTCTTTGAGAATAGGCGAATGCATAGATGAGGATTCCTATCCCTGCAAAGCTGAGAGATATTACTCTTTATATTTCTTAAGGTTTTAAGGCTAAGAAACTAGGGATCTTTGTCATTCAGAGTGGGACCCAGAGCCGTGCAGGCAAAAATGTTTTTGTCCTGTTTACTAGGCCAGTGGTGTTGATTTTGTGTGGTATGGATTTTGAGTAGGTGCACACTGAATCTGTGACCCAGTAGGTTTTAATTTTAAAACCTAACTATAAATTATTTTTAAGTACTAATATTGAATCTAAGAAATGCAGCACCAACTTTATTTTGGTAGGTTGTCTAGCAAGGCTGACTGAACAAGTTCCCTCATCTCTTACATCCCCCCCGAGTAACTGCAGTTAATGTTTTCAAATAGCCCTGTAAGGCTGTATGTAAGTTTAAGGACTGCTAGAAAAACAGTGACCCGTCTTCTCGGTGACCTGTTGTTTCTCGCTCCTGTCTTGTCTCCATCCAGTTGCACCCTGAGCTGAACTGGGGCAGTGATCCAGTCCACCATGGGCTGGAGGGGTCTGGGGAGGCTTCCTTTCAGCCACGTGAGCCCCCGAGTCTGGTTTTCTGCAGGGCCATATGAGTGCGTTACGCTGGCGCGAGGGAAGGGACATTGTTAGGGCGGGAGAGAGCATTGTGTGGGGAGGGGGAGGTTCTCAGCTCACTTTTAATATCAATTAGGGTGCAGCGACATCAGTGTTTTGGTTTTGATCATGGTTATGCTTTAAATGAATGTCCCTCATGTCCCCATTTACCCCGCTTGGTTTGCATCATGAGGTGGCTGTAGGAACATGTAGCCTAGATCCTCTGGATGAAATTCACCCAGACGATGTTCTCCAGCTGTCAGTCACCCCTAGCTCTAGTCTGGTTGTAAGGACTGAAGCAGAACTCATCTTAAATATGTATTTGTTGGCACAAAGACGACTTGTTTTAGTCAGCAGATGCTCTTGCAGTGCACTGCTCTGCTGGGTAACGGGGACAAAGCCTTAAGGTTGGTGCAGCTCTCCATGTGCTGCATTGCATCCGGAGGAGCAGAGGGAGGGCAGTGAAACGATTGCCTTTGCCAGTCGCTCGTGGGTAACAGCAGTCAGTGTAACGTGGCATCACCTCTGCAGCAGTGCTGGGAATGAGGAGTCGCAGGCTGAGCCCGCTCCGGAACGGTTTTAGATGCATTCTTTTTTCTCTCGAGCCATCTGGACCTGAACTGATACCGAGATTGATACCTGCATTGCTTATTATCCGTGTTGAACCTAGATTGGAGATGCGCAACAGCAAAAAATGGTCGGTGGCTGCTTCTTAATTTTGTTGAAGCTGAAAACTAAGACACGGTGGCAGGATCCTGTTTAGCAGTGAAGCTGTTGGCCTGCAGAGCTCAGCAAAGCGCTGCCGGCTCCCCTGCACCCCCTGCCCTGCCCCAGGGTGCCGCAGGAGCGGGGACAATGCAGGGGACAGTGTGGTACTGCCAGTGGCTCCATCCCAGTTAAACCACTCAAGCAGTAAACCTGGTGGTTACGCATCAGTGCGGGGATACAGTTCCCCATGTGCTGGCATAGGGGAGCACAAAGAATCACAGAATGGTGGGGTTGGAAGGGACCTCTGGAGATCATCTAGTCCAACCCCCCTGCCAGAGCAGGGTCACCCAGAGCAGGTCGCACAGGAATGTGTCCAGGCGGGTTTTGAATATCTCCAGAGACGGAGACTCCACCACCTCTCTGGGCAGCCTGTGCCAGTGCTCTGCCACCCTCAAAGTAATAGAAGTTCCTCCTGATGTTGAGATGGAACTTCCTATGCTCAAGTTTGTGCCCGTTACCTCTTGTCCTGTCACCGGGCACCTCTGAAAAGAGCCTGGCCCCATCCTCCTGATACCCATCCTTTAAGTATTTATAAGCATTGATAAGATTCCCCCCTCAGTTGTCTTTTTTTCGGGACTGAAAAGACCCAAATCCCTCAGCCTTTCCTCATAAGAGAGGTGTTCCAGTCCCCTAATCATCTTCATAGCCCTTTGCCGTACCCTCTCCAGCAGTTCCCTGTCCTTGAACCGGGGAGCCCAGAACTGGACACGATACTCCAGATGAGGCCTCACCAGGGCAGAGTAGAGGGGGAGGATGACCTCCCTCGGCCTGCTGGCCACACTCTTCTTGATGCTGTCCTTATTCCCATCTCTTTTTCCCTTACTGCAGTGTGAGCTCCACGTGTGTCCTCAATGGAGCAGCCTCCGTGCTGCCCCTGGCCCCCAGCTGCCAGATTTCGGGAGTGGGAGACTGGTAGCATGGTGCCAGCAGTGCTGGGCTGGGGAGGGAGCCGGGGGGTAGAGGGCAAGCCCTCATTCCTGCTCAGGAGATGCTGCTCTCCGTGCAGCCTGTCCTTTTAAATGCTCTGTTTCTTCATTGGCCATGAGCCATTTGGGATTAACAGGTTGGTAGGTTGTTACGAGCTTGAACTGAAATCATTTTGGGTGATGCTGGTGACAGTCGAAGCCAGTGCTGGCGGCTAACCACGAGGTGAGGTGAGCGGCTCGACTCCGGCGGGAAGTCACCGGCACCAAGTCTTGTGGAAAAAGCTCTGTAGAACGTGTTCATGGAATTGTAATGAAGCCTTTTAAAATCACTTATTTCGTTCCTGTTGTTTGGGTTGGAAGACAGGTTTTATACATAATCATATAGCTGTGAGAAATGTTTTATTCATTTTGTTATGAAGCCGCTAACATTTCTGAGGGTGGAACCCTCACTGATCTGTTGGTAGGAGGTTTCTAGTTCTGGATATTGAATTTTCAGTTTTATTTTTACAATGTATGAAAATGTTTGAAAGGCCTCCAAAGATTCAAGAGTAACTTGAAGAGTACAATTCAGTTGTAATTATTATGGTTAAATATCATAATATATACGGTGCATTTAGGTGTAGAGACCTCAGGGAGGAGGATTCCTGGGTGAGATGGTCTCCCAGGTAAATCTACCCAGGGGACGCTTCTGTCCTAGCACAGATGCCTGCTGGCAATTGGGATGAACTGATAATTTCTCTTGCTTCTGTATTGACAGAATTCACTGTGAGATATGATGATAATGACTTGCCACATTTTTGATGGTAAGGCAAAGCAGTGTTGTTAAGTGATACGGGGACACCGCAGGAAACGCTAGTTTTGCTGTTGCCCGTTTCATCCTTATTACGTGGCTGAATGGAGAACGGTATCTTCAGGTACAGACTGGCACCTTTCTTGAACAGTAAACTTACGTTGAGGAAATGGCCACTCTTGTCGATAAAAGCCAGGGTAATATCAAGGCACGCTTAAACTAATCAAGCCAAAATAAGTTCACTGGATGGCCTTCTGCTTCTTTTTTAGAATTGCTCGGCTTTTTATTTGTTTGACTACTAGTAGACACAAATATCCTCACTGTGTTTCTTGCACAGACCTGTGCATTAGTGCGCTCGCTTTTTTAAATGTAAATTTATTATTTTAAAACTCAGTTTCTGTTTTGTTCCCCAAGGCACATAATGATCACTCGATTCAAGAAATTAACACGAACTTTGCCAAAGAGGTAAGCTTTAACCGGTACACTTGTTATTAATCATGAGCTACTTGCCTTTGGTAATTATACCTCTTTTCTTTTGGCAGGTTGGTCTACGTGTTATTCACATCTGTCTCCCTGAAGGCAGCAGCAAGGATGAGGTAACTGCAGTACCTGAAGGACTCTTCCTTTTTCGCTTTCGTCATAAACCTGTCTTTATTGCTGACATTCAGTATCACTTTGAACTGATCTCGATTAACTCAAGTTAGGGCTGGGACTGCCTTAGGTCAAGCAGCAAGTATTATCCCCCCATTGGCAAGCGTGGAAAAAAAGAGAATTAACCGGCTTATCCGCTGTCCCCTGGCAAGCTGAGGCAGAATCAGCAGAGTAGTGGTTTGCTTTCATGGCTTGTATTTAACTGCAGCATCCCCTCATACCGACATGGGTATCCTATCTCCTACAGTTGCTCATGTGACTGTGCTTGATTCTTGCCCAAGTTATTCAGGGAAATTAAAGATTAATTCATTTAGAGGAGGAGGGGGTTGAATTTGTTTGCCTGTTTATTGATCTTGTAATGTTTAAAGTGTGTATTAAAAAAAAAAAAAATCCACCCCAAATCACTAGAGGGCTGAATTCTTACCTTGTCGAAGGCATTAGGTTGGAAGCACAGCACTAGTATCAAGAATGTTTTAAATATAGCAAACCATATTAATGTACGTGGTCCTGAGGCATCTGAAAGTAAAAATAGCAAAGGAATGTGTAGTAAAAGATGCCACTGTTCCCAGCTGGCCTCCCTGTGCTTTTGGTGAGTTTGATAATCCTGCAGGCTTGTGGGTTTTGTGTACTGTTTTGTATCCGGTACGCTTTTATTTAAAATGTTAGTGGCTTGCAGCGTACTCTCAAGAACGGCTTCCAGGTATGCTGAGAGGAACTTACTGTGAAGTCCTGTTTTGCGGATGATGAATAGTCAGCTACCCGTTTAAGAAAGGTGGGCTTTTGAAATAAAGATCAAATACACTTTGCTGTTGGAAAATGCTTTTTATCTGCTGAGTAACGCTGTAGGAAATAGGTAAAATATACGGCGTATGCAGCAGTAGTTGCTGTTACTTTGAAGCAGTATCTTAGGAAGTGGCTGAGCTGTGTATGTGAAAAGTGGGGTATTTTTGTTATTTGAAGAAAGTTACTTTCAGTAAAGTTCATAGTGGTTTGTTTGCTCTCCTGCTTGCTTGCTGTGACAAAGGTGGGTTTTTTTATCTGTTAAAATCCATACGCTAGCCTGCATTCCCTGGTTTGGGAAGGTGGGAGGGATTTCAGTACCGTGCATTTTTCGCTCTGCCGTAGCTGCCTGTACACAGTAAAGGCAAGTTAATACAAGCTTGCTTTACCCTGCATGAGTTGTATTTTAAATGCTGTGATGATGGAAAGCTGAGTTAAAGTAAAATGCAATGAAAGTGGAAAACAGAATTATTTTCCCAGGGAGCAAGAACATCGTTCAAAGTTCATTAGATTCAGGCTATTTATGACCTGTGTTTCCTTTAGTTACTGTGTAGGCCCCAACATTTTGTAGCATCTCGGGATTTTTTTGAAGCAAAATGTGGAAGTTTTCACGTCCATATTCTCGTGTATACACTCGTCCTTATTTTCTGTTAGAATGTGTAGCAGTCCTATTGCTGTCAAACGGCACAGGGTCTTAATATGTATGCCCGTTTCTGTCTCAGGAGTCAGCAAACTAAAGGGGTGGTGACAAGCTTGTATAATCTTTGTTAACGTGAACGGAGCACGTGCTCTTGGTTCAGAGTTGCAGACAGTCTAACCCCTGCCAAATTCCCCTAGCTTAATATTGATACATATCAAGTGTTTGGGCAATAGAATTCACTATTATGTTGTATATTGAATAGTTTACACAAAAAGCATTTTAGGAAGGCATAGTATTACCTAAGGGAAAAAAAAAAACAACCCTTATATTAATTTTCTGTTGGATATTAATCCAATTAAATTATGCAGCTTTGTGGTGATTGCCCGCTGATTTTATTTATGTGATGGAAAGATGTGCTCACGTTTCTCACATGAGAAAATTTCGGCTTGTTTTATTCCATTGTATTCTTAATAGTCACAGCAGAATAGCGTATATCGCTCTGGATCAGTGTTGCGCTTTAGAGATGAACCAATCAAGGGCAGGTAGTACAGTCTCGGATGTCCAATATGACCAATTATAAACCATTTGAACTCGCATCTGGTTCAGTACTTGAAATTCGTAAACTTTTGTGCCGTGTCTTTTCAAAATAACAGTTCTTCACAAGATGACAGTCAGCTCTTAGGGTCAGGGTGTTTTGAGAAGCAAAATTGGTAACAATATATGCTGGCTTAATGAGATGAATTTTCTCTTGTATAACTGTTTTTTCCAGTGTTACAACTTTTTGTCCATGTTCTGTGCTGGGTCGTGATCTGATCCTATTTTGAACTATGTTTTAACCGGGGCGTCTTATTTCTAAAAGCATCTTCTGAAGCCATTACAGTGTCAAGCTTTTGCTGAGATTTGGAACGGTGAAGGACTAACTGCTTTTGGCAGCGTAGTGTCACGTAATATGTGTTGGCTTTGCAAAATGTTTAGAATAGAGTCAGGGTGGCTTAATTTGGTGAGCCATGGAAACATAAACCAAGAAAAGCGGGTTATTGCTTTTTCATTTAGAAGTTGCAGTAATATGTGAGGGAAGCAAAGGCGGCCATAAGGTAGTTTTAAAATACAGGTTTTATCCCCTTCTAATTGGATTCTTCTTTTGTCTGTTGTTCTTGATCTTTAATGCTTTTTATTAACTTCCTAGATTGTCAATGAAATCGTGAGACTTAATGAGGATCCTAATGTGCAGGGTCTTGCCCTTGACCTCCCTGAAAGCTTATATAGCAGTAAGGTATTAAATGCTGTGAAACCAGAGAAGGACGTGGATGGGTAAGTGAAGCACTGAGAAATAATATTAGCAGATGCAAGGCTGATGGCTCTGCAAAATCAGTTTTCCTCTGCGCTTTTCATTAATGGATTCCTCAGTCAATGTGTCTAGCTGTGCTATTGAGCAGTGATAAAAGATGCCGCTGAATCAATGAGAAGTCTTTTGCTGAAGTCACTGTGATCGTTATCTTTTTAATCTTTATATACTGTATATTCAGGACGTGGTCTTTTCAAAGAAATCAAAAGCAAAGTTCTGATTTACTGATGATACTTAAGGTATTTCAGTACTTCAGTAATACAAATGGCAGTCACAACGTACGGAACACAACCCCCAAAATTTTCACAAGAAGGATTGATGGAAAAGTTGCAGAGAAGGCTGTAACTTCCTTACAGCGCTCTCTGGCAGTGGGAGAGCAGGCTGCAATAGTTTGGACCCATTAGCACAACTTTTCAATTGGTCTAGAGCTGCGCTGCTTTCTGGAGAGAGGGAGACCACAGGCATAATTTAGGTGGCTGGGTTACCATTTTGTTGCTCTTGTGTATGAGAGAGAACGCAGCGCAGGGCGGAATCACTGGGGTTCCCCATGAAGCCAGCCTGTGCTCAGAAGGACGTATTGCCTCCGGCTCAGCTTGGCTCTGGCAGCGCTGGTCTGATTCCCCTGTGGCCACGGAGGTGTTTTGGCCCAATGTGATGTGCTGTGGGTGGCCCACCACCACCAGTCAAGAGCTGCCTGTGTATCATGGGCTCGTGTTACTTGTTGGAACTCACAGATCCCTCTCCTGGCCCGTCTTGAGGTCCCATGTTTGTGTAACTGGGATGTGGGGTGATACAAATTAGCCGCAGTACATCACTAGCAAAAGATTTACATTTATGAGACGTGTTTGTCCTTGGGATTAGCTGTTAGCCATGTTACCAGCTTTACTGTGGATTTATGTTACACAAACTATTTTTTTTTTTTTTTTTTTTTTTTAAATTGCCATGTTCTTCCACTGCAGATTATCCGATGTAAACCTAGGACGCTTGGTACGTGGCGATGCCTGTGACTGTCTAGTTCCTCCTGTAGTGTCTGCTGTGATAGAGCTTCTTGAAGATTTAGGTGAGTCATTCTATCATAATTATTACATTGTTTTTAGCCTAACTAATTTTCTCAGTTTTAGTCCGCACTGAGAGTCAAATATCATTTCTTCTTGTTGTGTTTTCTGGTTTGCGTTCTTTTCCCACCTGACCTATATTTGTCTTCTGCTAGTGAGGAAACCTCAGTGAGACCTGAATGTAATATTTGCAGAAATGGGTTCAGTCCTACAGATTTTGGAGATTAGGCAGGGATTACCTGCCCTTAGCAGATTCAATCTCACTGAAGCCACCCGAGACATCCAAGTCTTCAAAACGAAGGGATTTCACGTGGCAATTTTGATTAGTATGAACTAACGAACTTAGTACGAACTGTTCATACTAACTGCTCAACTGTATGAACAGTTGGAGAAATCCAGGTCTGCCCGTGGATAACTGCTGAGCACATCTTTTGGTTTGGGTTGGATTGTGTAAATGCTAGCATTGAAATGGCAGATTTAAACAAGGGGCTTTACAGTGTTTGAAGACGCTGTTAGTTTAAGGCAGCGTTTCAGAAGTATTCTCTCTTACAGTGATTCATAATTGTTGAGACAAGGATTTCTGTAACAGAATTGTAAACGGGAAGTTAAATGTACTTTGTAACAAATAGGAATGAAAGGACTTGTGCAAATGAAATACCAGAAAACCAGAAGAGCAATATTTGCTTACTCGAATTAGAGAGTCACCAGGAAACAACTTAAAACCTGTGGTTGGTGTTACTGCACAGGCTCTGAAAGAGTTGCCCGGGATGGGGTGGTTGTGGAGGCGCAGGGCCCTGTGCTGCCCTCTCCTGAGACGCTTTGCAGGTTCTTCTGGAGGGCTTTGGTAGTGGGTGGCCTGCTGAAGGAGGGGAATGTGACACCGGCGCTCCAGCTCTGCCTCCGGTGGCTGAACGACTTGCCTTGTGTCCCGCAGGTGGAAAGAAAGTGCTGTTGGTGGGAGCCGACGGGGCGGTGGGGGCCGCCTTGCAGTGCCTGCTGCAGAGGGAGGGAGCGGCCACCATGAGCTGCCGGTGGAAAGCCCCTCAGCTTCGGACCAAGGTGAGCGCTCTTCCGCCTACCCAGGGCCCGGGGGTCGTCCTGCCTCCCCACCATCCGGGTGTCCCTGCCGGCTGCCCCCGTGGCACTGCCTCCCCTCACTGCCGTTCCCCAGAGGAAGACTCCTCCTGGCAGTCACGGGCCGGCACTGGGACACTGGAGCTCGCTGGTAGCCAGCATGGGTTAGGATCTTTTCTCCTTCCTGCTCACTCGGAAATGTTGCTCGGGCAAACAGAGGCCTCTACCGGAATATTACATATGACAGCAGCTGCTGTAACTTCATTATTTTACAGTGGTAGCTGTGAGAGAAAGAATGCAGGGGTACAGTTTAAAGCAAGTGTGTTAGGTCTCCCTTTTTCTTTCCCTCAGTGCGAGAGAGAGATGCCCGTTTTCTTCTCATCCTGTGATATAGTCATCTGTAAGAAATGACTTTCATTGAATTTGTGCCTTAAAGGTTTGCGAATGCTGCCTCTTTTGGGACAAGGAGGATCACAGTCTTTATCTTTGAAGAGAACTGTTAAAGGATTCGGAGAAATTCAGGAGCCTTAATCCGAAGGATTTAATTTACATGGTCTTTCGCAGAGCTTTTGGCAGCAACTTAGAAGTTGGTCTGACTTCCCGTCAAACTTCTCGGTTTGTTCCGTAGTCCCAAATTTTATAGGATAGTAAACCGGGAATGTGTTGTCCTTTGGGCATGTGCAGAGGGGTTCGCATATTGGCTGTAGAAGAGGTGCGGGTACCCCAGGGGCTGTTTGCCGGTCGCCGTGGGGGCGAGGTGCAAGGGGACAGCTCTCGTGTTATATTTGGTAGGACATGCCACAAGGTGGCAGCCAATGCAAAATGATAGCATCCAACCTCTGGGTTTTGCAGACAAGGAGGACAGGAGGAGGAAATCATAGAATCATAGTTTAAGCAGCTGTGGTAGTTAGAAAGTTCTCTGGCAAACCTCTGGTTTTCCCAGCTGTGGATGTTTTTGTCAGGCTTGTTGCAGCTCTGTGCTTCAAGTGACTGACGGCACTTAGGAAACAGATGCCCCTCTCGGAGATGGGAGCACTGTGAACTTAACACCAGCCATGTCTCATTCTTTAATTATTTCTCGTTGCTTGGGGTTGTGCTAGAGGACTGCTTTGGGCTGGATGGGGTGGGTCATGGGGTGGCCAGAGGTGTTTCCACTGCTTCACAGCAGAAGACTTGGACCGGGCCAAAGCTGCTTGTGCAGTGCTGTCGATAGGCTGTAGAGAGGTCTGTTTCCTTCCATCCAGATGCTTTCCCATAATCGTGCTTTGCTTTTTTGGCATCCCCCGTAGCTTACCTCTCGCAGCAGGTCACTGATGGGAAACAGAATAGGAGGCCTAAGCAGGAGGCAGTTTGAGGCTTTGCACATCAGTCTTCCCAAGTTCATTTTAACTTTTGGCAGTAAAGGAGTTTCTGCATTTCCTGGAGGACTAATCAGCAGAGCTCGGAGGAAACCTACCTTCCTCTTCCTTGTCTGTAAGCCTGGAGCAGTGTGTTCCCAGTAACCCTCAAAGGGCTGCTGAACCTGGCTGGATGTAACTCTGTCGTAGTTCACTCTAGCTCCTAGATAAAATCTAATGCATGCACGGAAAATTGTTTGGTATCATATTCCCAGAAGCTGGAGAGTCAGAAACCGAGCACAGATTTCCTACTGGACAGCAAGGCACTGCTGTCTTGTGGCAACCTGCATTTGAAGTACAACGTTGCTAGATAACATGATTGTAACTGATTTTTCTCTCACTCATTCGAAGCACTGATTAAGTAAAAACGGTTCACAAAAAAGGCCCCCTAGGTTTCTTCTCTTGAGGTTTATTTATTTGAATTTCAAGTAAGAAAATGTCTTAGTTGATGTCGAGATTTTTCCAAGTCTTGGAAAAATTATTTCACACTCTGTTTTTACTGAAAAATACACTGACTTTAGACATGGCTGTACACTTTTCGTTCTCCTCTGAATGTGATACCTCTACAGTAACAGTCTGTGTGCTGTTGTTTGGAAGTATAGCCTAAGGTAGCATAATAACTTCACTTACGAAGTGAGGGATGAACTTACGAAGAGTATGAACTTTTCATTGGGATTCATTTGTTTTGCAAAGTATATGAGGAAAAGAAAAATTGAGCTCAAGGGTAGGTGTACCTTATTTGTCTTAATCTGTTAGCCGAGCCCATTTGCACAGAAGCATTAATCCAGAACTTAATGAGGTAACGCCTGCCTTAAGCGGGTACTACATTACCTTTGACTAGCTCTGCTGATTTGTTCTTCTTTTTAAAGTGTAACATAATAACAAGTGTTTTCTTTAGAAATTCTACCAATTTAAATGAGAGATACAACACTAAGGTTGTGGGTTTTTCTGGATCAGCTTTTGTATTGCTATGGACTTGTTATTGCTTCTTTTACTCATGCACTTTTGCGAAAATATTTTGAAAATGATCAAGAGGAAGGTGTGTTTTAGTCCACCATAGGAAAAGTCTAACGATGTAGAGGCAGCTCTGCTGACAAACATCATAATACCATCTACCATCTGACTTAGTGTGCTCCTTCAAAGCAAGTCTTTTCTCTCCTATGGCAGGAAAAAGGGATAAGATAAAGAATGGTACATTTCAATTTCCTTGCTTTGACCTGCATGGATAATGGGCACACTTTGCATGTTCTTTTCCCTCCCCACTTCGTATTTTAAGGCGAACAGATTATTAATGTTTCTTTTTGTTTCATTTTGGGTTTGCTTGACTTCAGTTATTAAAAATAATCGTCATGGCACAGCTGAGCCACGTCCTTCAGTACTCTTGAGCCTCCTGGGTTTCCAAATAAAATCACAAATGAAAGAGAGCAGTATGTTTCAGAAGGTTCTGGCACAGCCGTGCATAGTTGCCACGAAAAAAACGCTGTTCTTTTTGCATTGGTTTGTTGGATGTAAAATAAATTAGGAAGTAGGAGTTAAAGACTTGAGCGTTTTGATGGAAACAGGTAAGATGTTATCATTCTGTTAAGTTTTTGTGTGGATAACTCTTCAAAGCACAATCACTGCAGAGTGCCTGATGAATGACCTAGTGACATACTTTGAGGAACATTCCACTTGTTGTCATTTAAAAATGGGACTACCCAAAAGTCAATTCAGCATTACAGGTGAAGAATGGGAACTGACATGCTTAATCCTTTATTCTGTTAGAATTATAATTTCTAGTTTGAAAGGAGGTTATCAAATAGATTTAAATTAAAAAAATACAGATTGTTTTCTTGCCAAAACATGGATAATACTTAGTACCTATGAGAAAATAGGATTTCAGCCATCTAAATTCAGTCAGTCATGATTCCAGCACATCGTCTTACATGTAGTCTGTGTGTGAACCACATCATGCCTGTTTTAAGAGAGCTGCTAGCCTACAATTTTGTTGTAAAAGAACTGAAAGTTGGTCTGTCTAGGTATAATTAGGAATGGAACACTTGTTTGTAAAAGCCTGGTTGAGAAGTAGGAAAGCCGTTCAGCTGGAGTGCATGAATGAGAGCTTCCTTTTCAGGTTGGATAAGAACCTCTTTTGGCCAGGGTCTGCTGTTCCTTAGAGCCAACACTTAACGCTTCAGACTATTAGATATCTCTTAGTCCTTTGCTGTCATGTTTTTGCTGTCTTGATAAGACCAAGAGTCTTGCTACTGGCAGAAAAATATATTTCGTATTGTAAGCATGTAAATAAGCATGAAAGAATGTGAGACCTGGTATACAGATCCTGTAAAAGGAGAGGAGAGGACAGCGAGGCTTCTTGAGAGTTTCTAATGAGGATGCTATAGACAAAATATTTCTGCTTCAGCATTTTATGTGTATCATCTCTGTGCCTCTCAATTTGAAATTTATCTCCCTGACTGTGAGCTAGAGGAACAGTCGCTAAAGCACGCATCGTAGAGGTAGGCTTGAGCCTGCGGTAGATACGTAGACCTAATTTTCACGTGCACTGTGTAGGGCAAGTGCATTCGGGCTGATGTGGTAGGGAAGGGGCTGTCAGTGTCGGGGCAAGGAGGTGGTAGAAGGGAGCTGGTGGCTGCTTGCTGCAGCTCATCCCTGAGGACCACAGCTGGGGTGGAGGGATCAGAGCAGACCATGAATACCTGTCCTGCTGGGTTGACAATGATCTGCAAACCTTGGACTTCCTGAGGTAGTGATGGAGCTGGAAGAAACCACGTAAAAAGTACCTGAAACTAGTCATTGACATACAAAAAATTTCAAGATTGCAGAAAGTAATTAGAATTACTATGGTTGAAGTGCAAACTGATGTGTAGAATGATTTATTTTTTTTTTTTTCATAAGGAGAGTTGTGAAAAAACTTTGAATCAAGTTCCTATTCCTCATCCCATCTCTTAAATCTTAGCTGGCCTAACTTCATACCCAGGAAACTGAGGGGTTTTACATTTCAAATATTAATTTCAAATATTATTTTTCTTTGATCATGTATTTAAAAATGGCTTTTGTAGGAGTCAGTTTTAACTATGGGGAAATGAAATTTTTGTGCAGGCTTCATGGCAAAATGGTTTTTCAGTAATCTGGAATATACAGCTACCTCGTACCATTATCGTTAAATACTTGGCTGAAAAGTCTGTATTGTTGTTTTAACGTTTGGTGTTCTGTCTTGGGAATGGGTGGTGCTTCTTAATCTGCTTCTACTTAAATCTTGGTGGAGAGAGTCATATTTTGTTATGAGGTAAGGTTTCAGATTATTTATTGGCACAGCTCTTCCCAACTGAAAAAATATTTACCAGTGAGGAGGCAGGATACTACTGGAGTATTAGCTTTCTTCGTCTTCAGCCTATTGCCCAGTGCTTTAGGGGTGGTTTGGCGTGGTGCTCATTGTTCCTTCCTCTAGCCTGCCTGGTGGGACGCAGCCTTGCCACCTGGGGCACTGGGCAGTTGGTTGCCCTGAGGCCACACGTTCCCCCTTGTGGGTATCTCCTCGGCCTTTTGTCTACAGCTGCCTGTAGCATCTGGTTCCTGTCAGATGCATCCTCTGCCCGGGGACTGTGCGGTGCATTTGCTGGGGAGGTTGGACGTGATGATTTCATAGGTCTTTTCCATCCCTAACGGCTGTGATTTGTTTCTGATGTAGGAAATAAGCCTCCCAAGGCTTGCGGCTTGCTTTAGTGATTTACAGGCAGTCAAAAGAGCAGTCTATGGCAAGAGAGGGGAAAAAAAGCAGGGGAGGCATGGGCACGACTTCTTGCAAGTGAAACCAAAATGCCCTGATGGAGATCGCATACACCTCATCCGAGGACACCCAAAATTCTATAAAAAGCTTTTTTTGCTTTCAGTGGACTCACTCTCTCAGTCAAACAAGTTTCTGGATATAATTTGTTAAAATACTCACAGGGGAAAAAAGTTCTATAAAGTATTTGTGATACATACTTTATTGACTCTCCAGGAACTTTTTCAATAATTTCACATAAAATACTTGCTTATAGCAAGAGAGCTAGAATTGTATCTGTATCTGGGTTTTTTTTCTCTTTACATTTACTTTCTTTCTGAAGTAAAGGGAAGGAAGTCGTCGTGGGGAAGGCTCTGAGATCAGTGTGTCTTCGACCCATGGGGCAACTGTTCATTGCCACGTGATACAACTTTTTTCATGGAGGAGGTGGGGCAGGGCAATGAGATGAAAGGTTCAGCTGGTTTTCCAATACGTTTATGGGTATCTGTGATGTTAGCCATCTGAAATAGTGATAACATTGGCTAGAAAAATGATTGTGTGCAGCTGTTAAGAGCATTTTTGAACATTATGATCGGTAGTCATAGAGATGAATATTTGGTCAGGTCAGTCGTTTTCTGGCATTATAGTTACCTTGGATCAATTCTATTGTAAGTATGTTGGCCGAACGTTTGTCAAACTTATTACTTGTTGCATACAGCTCTCAACTGGTTCGTAGTTTCATAATGCTAAGCCGTATGCAAAGCTCCTAGTCCTTGTCCCAGAGGCTTTGCATGGGATGAGATACCTGACTTTACAGTATATGAGTTATAACTGCTAGAATATGAATAAATTTTTTTGTGACAAAAAAAAAAGCTGGGTTCATTTAACTGAGAATAATCACTGTTTTTCTCTGTGTTGATGATGTTGACACAGGGCAGGGGCTGCCTTCTTTTGCAGGGGAAAGCATGTCTTCAGCATGCTATTCCTGGTACACAAGTCACTGCAGCATCTTTTTATCCAAATTTCCTTGCAGATTCCTCAGTAGGGTTTGACTGGTCAAGCATTATGATTTATGTGGCCTTTTAGGAGTGGTGTGTAAGCTGATATTCGCACCGGAGGCAAGAGTGTAAGCAGTTTGGGATAAGGCTGAATGACTGTTGAGGCTGTACGTTTGCAGGCAATCAGAGGAGTGTTGCAGGACTTCTCACTGAAGCCTGAATCAACTTGTTGCATTAGTCATTTGTCAAGCAAGTAAATCTTCTCCCACACTTCTGGCTATGTTTCCGTATGTGGATCTCCAAGGAGGGTTAGGCCATCCTTGTGTCCTCTGAGGAGAAGATGGAGCTTTTTTAGCTTTCTGCCTTTTCCGCCACAGTTATGCTCTTCTCCCCTCCTGGATGCTCAGCAGTGCCAAAAACCTGCTATCCTGATATGATTTGTAGCTGTTCTTTCTTGGCAGGAGTGTTGGGCAGGGTTGCGTCAGAGCACTTTTGGCCAAAAAAGAAGCTGGAACGCTTGTCAGTCACAAATGAATTCATAGAGGGGCTCGCTGAGTTTGTGACACTTGGTATTAATTTACATTTTTCGAAATATTCCCCAAATCACTGCATCTCTGAAATAATTTTTACATTCGGGCTTGAGGCAGTGCTGTGCAGGTATTTTTCTTTTTTAGTGGATTTTTATACCTCTGCCTCTGGTGCTGTCCCTTATCTCATGGTGATTCTGATAATTGGTACAGGTCCCTGTACAGGAGGGAGGAAAGGAAGATGCTTCTGTCTTTGATTATAAGAATTTTTGTAGCAACCATTTTTGCTGCAACATCTGTCAGGTTGAACTAAATCAGAGGCACTGATTAGCAAACATGAACTGAGAAGGGAAAAAATGCTTTAATTGGTATTCTTCAAAGGCATTGATGTTTGCAGATCAGGTCATCTTGCATTCCTGTCAGCTGGCCTGGTTTTTTACTGTCTGATAATCTGACTGTACTCTTTATAATTGCCCCTTTACTGTCTTTCAACCCTTCTCTTTCTTAAGTCTGTCCAAGTTATCTTGTTGGACAGTACTATGGACAATGATAGGGCTGTTTCTTTGAAAGTATGTAATCCCTATTAAATATTATTGGTGCCGAGTCTGACCCCACTTGCCTGATGTCACAGTTTGTTTACCTGACTTCATTTTAAATGCTATTGTTCTTAAATTTCATGTGGGGTAAGAATCAAGCCATCAGTTTGGATTTTTTTTTTTTGTTGTTTGCAAATACTTTGCTCGAAAGACTATTGCTGTATAAATCTGAATATTATAGGAAGCATATTCAAGAATGTATTTCTAACATTAAATGCTTGTTTTGTTTTGGGCTGTCCCTAGCTTCATCAGGCGGATGTGGTGGTAGTTGGCAGTACAAAACCGGATGATGTTCCTGTGAGCTGGATAAAGCCTGGAACCACCATTATCAGTTGTTCTCATGACTTGCTGTCAGGTAAGAGGCACTAAAAGTTCTTTAAAGTATTATACAGCAAGTCTTTGAGATAAGTGGGTGGCATGTTGGTGACAACACAGTGTGGTTAAAAGCTCCATCTTCAGGAGAAAGCCTTTAAGAGTGGGTGTTTGTGCACAGGGGGTGTGCACGTGTGTCTCTGATGTATAAATAGGAAAAAGATGTCAAGTGAGGGAAGAAAGGCTGGGACAGATTCTTCATACCAGGATTGTTAAATAAGTGATGATCCTATGGATTCAAAGAATTCAGAGGGAAGACTTTTGGGTCATCAGATGAGCTATTATTTAGTGCTGTTTTGTACGGTGTGCTATGCTGTGACTTCTGTGGACTCACCCGGAGCATGGGAAAAAGAGCAGAGGAGCAAAAATGTCAACTGCAGCTTCTGTGAAACTGTGTGCAGAGAACGGTGCGGGAGGGAGCAGAGAAATCATGTGTAGCTAAGGACAGGCAGAATGTCTCCTGCAGTAATTACTCCTACAAAAAGAGTTTGGATTCTCCTCCCTCCTCCTCCCCTGACTGGTTGGGGGGGGGGCGGTATATGTTCATTAATTTCTCAGTTGAAAAATGCTACAGAATTTTATTAGGAATAAAACTAAGAAAGCTTCCCAGGAGTTATTCTGTTCTACTGCTAGAACTGCATTTCCTGTAAAATTCCTTAAACTCCCGTGAAGATCTCTTGATATTTTCTAGATTTTTTGTATGTGTATAAATTTGACTGTTCGGTGTCCAGATGGTATTATGCTGTGAATGAATAGGAAAATAAGGAAGAAGATGAGTAGTGTGATTGGTTTTTCTAAAACCAATCACAAGTGTGCTTATTGACATCTATTGATACAAAACGGGGGAAATGGGCATAAGGAAAGCTAATTGTATGGTTTTTAAACTAGATATATTCCGTATGGACAAATGAAGCAGATGCTCTATGCAGAGCTGATGCAAGATCAGGCTCATAATAGAGCAGCTGCTGTTCCCATGCAAAGCATGGCCTTAGCAAGAGATTCCTTTCCTTGTCTTTCATGATATCCTCTTGACTTGAACACACTCTGCGGGTGTGGGAGATACGGGTTATTATCCACTCAGTTGTCTGAAGGCATTTGGGCATTCATCTTCCACCCCCCAGAACAGGGCTCTGGTCCTAATGAGGATCTCAGGGGTGGGTACCAAGCTTTATCCCTTGCTGACGCTGCACAAGTTGTCCAAAAATAATTCATGTTTTCTTTTTCTTAGCCTAGTGACTAGGAGACTGTTTGCATCTTTAATGCCCACTTATTTTGTCTAGGGATTGTTGGATATAATCGTTAAGTATTTGCGAGGCAGGGCTTGGAGCACAAGTCTCTTCAGCAGGTACCCAACCTACTACTACAGATACTCTTGCATGAAGGAGGAACAGGGGAGAAAAGGGCAGAGAAGAGAGGGAATGGTGGTACAGCAGTAACTGTATGAAAAGGAATGGCCCCTCCTCATTTTAATCCTTCTAAGCAGAAACCTCTTAGGTGTTGGACTTGTGGTAGAGGTGCAGGTCTCTAAAGGCAGGATGGGGGTAAGCCAATCCTTGTAGCCTGAGTGGGCACCGCTAATGACTGAACTCTCCCGTCTCTGTGTGCTGCCTGGTGCAAGCCCCAGGTTCAGATACCTAATTCTCTCCTTCCATTGCAGAGGGAGCCTGGGTCTTCAGAGACCTAAAAGTTATATAGTGTAACTGCATGCCGTGTCTTGAGATATAAGTATCTTCGTGTCTTAGTTGCTGTATACAACTATAGATTATATTTTCCCTTCCCTAAAGGAAGGGAAAGTGCTGTTAGGAAAACTGCATTAAAACATCTGACTGGTGTTCACATACCACACCAACATTCATTCTTAAGGCAGGAAATGTAAGATCTGGCATAAGCATGTAGGTTTCTTTGCGTTTTTCAAGTTGTATCGGTGGGCTGTGCTAAGTAGAGCATTTCTTTGGAAAGGCAGCCTGAGATTTTTAGCGAGATAATTTAAATAGAACTTATCTACCAAATGCCCATCTGTCTTTATGCTTATGCTTTTGAGATTGTCAGAATCTTGGAGAAACTCCGAAAGAATAGCAGAAATGCATTTTAGCAGCTTTAAAAAATGCTGGCCTCAAGACTTACCAAAGAGGTACATGAAACACAGGTGTCTGTGTGACAGGAAGAATGCACTTAGTTTAACTGCAGGATATTTATTAAAAGCCTATTGTGGGGCAGTTGTGACCTTGGAGAAATGACTGAGTTAACAACTGACTCTTCACTTTCAATATGTGGTGGATTCTGGCTGAGGTGCTTGGAAATTGTTCTGGGTTTTTTCTTGCCTTAGAAATGTCCAACTTAACATCTGTGGGGTCACAGGAGCTACATGAAGCCTGAAAGCAACAATGGCCATGAAATGACTTTTATTCTTGCTAGATGATGGCTAGATTTCTCTCTTATGTAGGTATACATGGAGTTTAACGCACTCGCATGTTCTAAAAGCACTCAAAATTTGCAAGGACGTAGTTGAGTTGGGCAGCTGTAATGATGTAAGCCAGGAGAGTAGAGCTAGAAGTGCGTACTCCCAAGGGACAGAATTCTTTTTCAAGTATGTTTTTAATCTGATCAAGGACTGTTAGATGGTGACAATTTTAAGACGTTCTGGAATTTCTCCCAGTGCAACTAGTGCTGCACTAATGATTTTGGAATCAAGTGAGTGCTGGTAGTGTCCTGCAGGAAAATGCTTTATATGTAAATGTACAGAAAGGAAAATCAAGTTTCTGAACAAAACTTAAGGATGCCAGAATTATTTGGGATTTGATGTCCAGCTCCTTTGGGGTCACTTGAAAGCTGAAGCCCATATGGTTTAAGTACGTTAGTGGGAAATTCAACCATTTCCCCACCTCTTCACTATTCTAAACTGCCTGAGCAGACAGGTAGAGCATGACAGCAACTCTCACCCGTCCCCACAACGGGGCACAAATAGATGGGCGGATGGGCCTTCCTTGGAGTGAGCCAGAGGAAGGAGCACAATGTTCAGCTGATCTTCTGGCCAAAATCCAAAGCAGAGAGTGCTATTCCGGCTGCCATCTGGAAAATTTATCCTAAGAGAGCTGTTGCAATACTGTGATTGCCTTGCTAGCTCATGTGTGCATGACTTTCACCTCTAGCTTCACCTTCACCCCTGTAAAAGCCTAGTTAGTCATTTGTGGGGTGAGTGTGTAGCATAGGCAGCCTGAGAGAAGTAGTTTATTGACGGGAAAAGTCTAATTCTGATGTATATTTACACACATGCTAGCTCTGCCCTGATAAAGAAGTCGTATTAAGCCAAATAACATAAAAAGTTGAAATGTTTCTGTAAAGCACAGCTGTCTGAAAGGGGATTTTAAACTTCATTCTTCCTACTTCATTTGTCTCTTTGGCAGCTCTCCCAGCCTGGTCTCAAAGCAACAACAGTCAACTTATGACTGTGATAGACTGTTCCAGTAAAACTCCTCTGTCTGAGCCTAAAACTGAGCATCTCCAAGAGATTTATATTTTATTTTTTTTTGAATGGCAAGTGTTAATACAAGCAGAAGGACTTTCCAGACGCTTTCTTAATTAGAGTTCAGTGTCAGGACTGTCACCCTCTGCTTGGTTAGCTTGGCACTGATGTACGGATGTCTAGTGACAAGAAAGTTTGAGGAAGGATTAGAAAACATACTCAATGAGGCTGAGGGTGTCTGCAGAAAGCGTTCCTTGCTCTCTCGGTGATGGGTGCGAGAGAGTGGGCCGCAGCTGGGTGTCGTGTGGTGAGTGCTGTGCTGGCTCCTCTGCATGCCGCTGGCTGCTACTCTGGCTCCAGCCCAAGGTTTCTGTCCCCTGCCACCATCGGGACCCTTGTCGGGAGAGGTAACTGTGCAAGGCAACATGAGCATTTTATGGTCGGTACAGATGGGATGGGTAGAGCAAGAGCTTGACCGGGTCAGGGCTTGCACTTTGGTTCCCCTGTGGGCGAAAGGTTAAAGCTGTCAGCGTGCAGTTGTTATTTTTTATTATAGTTATGTCTACGCCCTTTAGAATGTGACTGGGACCTTGATATGCCCACAGAGAGTAGGATGTGAATTTTGGAGAAATTATGTCTAGATAACAGTCAATAAGCAACACCAGAAGAACAAGCCAAAAGAAGGATTACAGGAAAATGACAAAATAATGTGTTTAGTTAGCGTAGCTAATGTATGATTATTATATGAAATTTTGCCACTAGAAACAATTATAACTGTCTCTAAAGTTGGAGTCACTCAAAATTGTGTAGACTCTTCAGAATATCTACTCTTGATGTCATATTGATGAAGATAACTTCTGCTCAAAAAATTTTGCATATTCTGATTCCAAGTTATAAATCCCATTGGACAATAATCCTATATAGTATTCTGTGGTTGTTTAATGGTTCTCTTTTGCTGTAATGGGTGTGTGGAAAAGAACAATCTTTACCATCCTCATTTAGGCATTCAGTTTAAAAATATACATAGCTTTTCAAATCCTCATAGCTGTCCAGCTTTTTGTTGTTGGGTTGGGTTTTTTTGTCCAAAAGCAATTATTTGGAACCTGGAATTAATCTCTGTGTTTCCTAATTTTCTTTTTCAAGTATGCGTATGTTTCATCATATGCATTTGTGTGTTTGTAATATGCTTCAGAGCATACAGTTGCTCTCTGGTTTTCACACTATATTCGTCCTCCTGGGTGATTTCATTTGAAGTATTAAAGAAGCCACCTATAATTTTGTCAGTGACGCTGTTAAATTTCAAGTCAACATTCAGAAATTTTTTTGTTTGGACATAACTTTCAAATACACATGCTCCCACTCACAAAAGCTTTGTGATTTATTAGTGCAATACTTTTGTTTTACAGAGAAACGCAACTATGGTCAGCAAAACAACCACGCCGCTGAAAATGCTGTTGGTTCTCTTGCAATAGCAATGCGAATGCAGGTTAGTGCAACTTCAAACATTGTAAATTTGTTGCTCTTTCTGTGAATTGTAGAAATTGCTTCTACAGTTTAGATTTTAATTTTTGTTCTGCTCTTTTGAACATCTTACCTGCCTTCCGTTTTTAATCAGCTAGTTAGGGTGACTCATGCCTGTTACATTTAGTTAGAGAAAGGTAAATTAAAAGTCAAACATGCCATAAGTCTGATGATTACAGTAAAGCTTGGCAGAAGCACTTGTATCAGTAAACTAGTGTTACTTATTCTGGTGAGACGGTGAAGATTAATTATATCTGTGCACGTTTTTGTGACATCATGATAGAGGGTCCAAAAGATTGTTTTATGCTGAAGCAGTATGAGTCAGTCAGTGAACAAGTAAGATCTTCCATTATTTTTAAGGTTTGAGAGAATAAAATTTATTCTCCGTTTTACCAGAAGAAAATGGCTAAGTGCCTGATTAGAGGCTTTGCTCAGCCACTTACGTGTTAATGGTCTTGTCTCTTTCTGAAATGAGGACAAACAATAGGACAGTAATGGTGCAGTGATTAGTTTTTCTTTCATTCTAAAACTATGAAATGGAAAGATTTTTAATTTTGTTTTGTTGTAAGGCTTTGCCATGAAAGTTATTTCAACATAGTCGTGAGATCGTTTGAAATTAGTGTTCAGCATTTATGGTGCAGCTGGTGTGTGCTGTTTTCTTGTTTAAAAACAGAACATGGTAAAAAACGCGGAGCGATGGATCCAGTCCCAGCAGTACAGGAAGTGGGACCTCCGCTGCTTGAAACTGCAGCCTCTCTCCCCAGTGCCCAGGTAATAAGTGGGTTTTTTTTTTTAATTTAAAAAAAAAAAAATAGTAGGCAAATGTTGACTGTGACAATGAACGCAAAAACGGTCTGTGCCTGATTATTTTTAATCTGCTTATGTGGACTACGTGGTGTGCCTTTCTGTTATGTGCCTCATTGTGACCATGTCCTTCTGTTTCCCATCAATTTTTACTTTTATGATGTACATTGGAGCCAAGCTTTATTTAATGAAGACCTAAAACTGGAAGGTTTCATTGAGGGAGGGAGGTGAAGCCTTCTGTAATGTCAACAGGAATACAAAATACAAGTAGTTCTTAATCGCTGAACTCTAATGTAGGAAGGTGTTTATGGATCTAGTTAAGGCCCAGTGGTTTCAATGGCATTTGGTCTTGTGTTTGTTTTCTTCCTACAGTAGAAGTATTTCCTTCTGCATTAGACTTTTAAATTCCTGTGTAGATGTGAAAAGCAGGAAGCATATTTATTCTCGTAGCCAGATCTTTTCAATCAGTTCCTGTTGTTCACCTCCCAAGGCCCATGTCTGGGCCGGAGGGATTTTGGGTCTGCCTTGGCACGGTTGCTGACATCTCCGACATTTAGAGCAGCCCGAGCCCTTTGCTGTGCTAAAGTGCTTTACTGTGTGTTGGTTGTGTTGGGTGACAGAAAGAGGAACCAATGGCTTTGAAGTGAGGTTCTGCCCTGTAAGAAAACTGAAGTTTTTGTGTGTGTATTTGTATGCATGCTTATGGGCCACGCAGGTGATGAAGGGACTGGAGCACCTCACATTAGAAGAAAAGTAGAGAGAGCTGGGACTGCTCAGCCTGGAGAAAAGAAGACTCAGGGCGATCTCATCAATGTGTATAAATACAGCATATATAAATATAGGGGTACAAAGAGGACGGAGCTGGCCTCTTTTCAGTGGTGCCCAGTGACAGGACCAGAGACAGTGGGCACAAACTGGAACACAGGAGGCTCCATCTGAACATCAGGAAACACTTTTTTACTGTGAGGGTGACTGGCACAGGTTGCCCAGGGAGGCTGTGGAGTCTGCTTCCGTGGAGATACTCAAAAGCTGTCTGGACATGGTCCTGGGCAGCCTGTTCTACAGGGTCCTGCTTGAGCAGGGAGGTTGGACCAGATGACCTCCAGAGGCCCCTCCCAACCTCAGCCACTCTGCGATTTTGTAATTCTGAATCCCACTGCTGTGTTTCTGGAAAGCTGTAAAAAAATGTTTTCTTTTCTAAGCACTTTGATTCGGTTTTCACTGTCACTTACAACAGTTTAATGGGAATGGATGCAATTGTAATTTGAAACAGAGATGCCAAAAGAATGAGCTTTCTATTGTACTTGAGGGCATAAGGGGGAAAGAAATGTTTGAACATTTCCTGGGCCAGCGTGTAACATTTCTAGAATTAAAGCCTGAAAAATCTATCCTTAAATAATACAGTTAAAAGGTAGATTAAAGCTTGTGATGTCATGAGAGGGATATTTATACAATTAATATAAAATGGCATATAATATAACCAGTAACAGGACTTCCATTCATTTGATAACTCTATAGCTTTATGTCTTTTTTCTTTTAAATGTAAAATAGCTCATCAGATGGAAAGCATCCTGCAATAAAATGTAATCTTACAGTAATACACTAGGTTGTGTGGAAACACATGGAGTTTTCATTGAAAACGGGGCAAAGCTGCTTAAGCACTAAAACTGGGAACATCTGCTTTTTGATTTCTGTGAGATCTGGGTGTTAATTGAAGTATTTCCAAAGAGACTGGAAACGAAACAGAAGATTTTCTATTTTCTTACAAACATACAGCAAAAAAAAATTCCAGCATTGGAATTGTAGATGTAGAGCCTTCCCTCATGTTTTAAATTTTCCTGTATTTTGTAAATTATGACTTACCATTGCCAGTGATGGACTTTTTGCTTAACAATAGCAATTCTCTTTCATGCAGAAGAACCACTGTTGCACATTTCCAGCAATATTGAGTAATGTAGCTTACTGAATAATTCTGGTATTTCCAACATAGAAAATGTATTATCAAACTAAAAGAGCTAGCTGCAAATGTAGACTTCGAAATGCTAGTTATAATAAAATCTTTAATTTCCTGTGGTTTAGAAAATACTTTTACCAGAAATAATAGACTAGACATAAACATTTTGTATGTGTTGTTTAGCCTCAGTAGTAGTTGGAGCATAAATGTCAATTTATTGTGAAATTATGCCTTTTATCACTTAATTGCATGTACCAGCGTGCAATCTGTCATTAAAGGATTTTAAATTGTTAAAAGGCTGATTGCCTTGAAGGTTCTTGAGGGAACTTCAGATGGGAAAATGACAACAGCAATGTTAGCATCCACTGTCAATTTTACTTGACTTCTAAAATTATCTGTAATTTATTTAGCTAGATTTTTTTTACCTTTTAATTTATGTATAAGTGTATAGCTTGGTCAGTTTTGCTTCTTCCACTTTTTGCCAGTAGTGGTACCTGCAGGGTGGGAAAAGCCTCGTTGTTTTTTCCGGAACTCTGAGGAGGCGGCGTTTGTGGCCCAAGAGGTGAGGGAAATAGAAGGCCTGAGATTGCTGCAGGGAGTCTTGATAGTCTGGCCTGAGATTTGAAATAGTAGCTTCTGTCTTTTAGTAAAGAGGCTGATAAATTTAGCAGGAAAAAAAAAAAATAGGCAGATTAACTTTCTGTCATATTAGTCTACATCCTTCTCCACTTGCCGAATACATCAATTGCTTTAATAGAAGAATCGTCACCTTACAAATTTTCCTTGGATAAATCATTAAGGGACCACACTGTCATCAACCTACCGATATTTTTCTGTGACTCAAGTTGTTTTTATAGAGAGAGTTCCGAATGAAAACTTTAAATATTCTTTCTCATGTGATGTTTGTAAGCCACTCCCTTTTGTATTCTTCATACATTTTTATGGATAGTTGTGTTTGAAGTAATGCGTAAGAAAGCCAAAGGTATATCCTTTTACACAAGAGGATGTGCTTAGTATGTTGTCTTCAAAGACGTATGTCTTTGAAAGAAAGCAGATTCCAGGTTAGTATATGCAATGAAACGTTCTGCAACTCAACCACTGAGTGCTGTGATTGAGTAGCTTCTTGTCCTGTAGTACTGGATTACGTCAGTGCGTGGACGGATGATTTCTGGGTTTCACTTAGCTGCTGCAGGGTGCAAAAGTGGGATAGTTGAGAATGAGAACTGAAAGATGGTCCCAGTTTAGGATTTCCTCAAAAAATTGCAAGCAATTAAGTTGGCATAAACTCATCATTTGCTGGTGGATGCAAGCCAGCCGAAGTCAACACATAGAGCTGAGATCTGGCAGTAGTTCTGTGTTCATCTGTGGATATTTGAGGTCTTGCAGACTGTTTGAAAGTTCAGGACATTAGCTTTGATGCCATTGCCAGATTCTATCTTAAAAATGTTGTAATCAACTGAAACTGCAGGAAGGAATTTAGCCTACTTAGGCTAAAAGTAATTAATCTCTTGGTAATTTTTTAACTTGCTTTTGTGGTGATGTGAGTAATTCAAAGCCAAAGGAGACAACTCCTCACATCTTGTGTGCCGGACCCTGGACTTTACTGACATGGGAGCTTGCAGCTGCTAAACGCTTAAGTGGACATAATAAGGGGCAACTAAGTCGAAGTCACAAATGAAAAATCCGTGAAGGAGTATTAAATCCAAAGACCTCAGGTGGCCTAGATCAGGAATTGCAGATGCAATAGTGTCCCCCAGCCTACAGCCACCTCCTCTCAGGCAGTTCTACCATGTGTGCTTACTCCATGCTTGTTCTTTTGCCTCAGCTGCCACTCGCAGTCCTTGCTGGAAATAGTTTATAAGCTCACTGGACTTCTGACCTGAGCCCTGTGCATTAAACTCCTGCTGTGTGGCCATTTTCAATGTAGCTGTGTTTTAGAAGTCGCATGAGTTGCTCTTCCAATGCCTCGTTTCCTTTGGTGCCCTCATGGGTGAGTAGCGAGGCTTAGCGTGCTTGGTGGTACCCTCTGATGAAAGGCGCTACATGCACAAGCATCAGGTTTAGCTAATGTGTTTATGTGACTGTTGGCCAAGGAATGTATGTGCTTTTGAGTAAAGTGTATGTGCTGACATATACTAGGAGGGAGGAGAAGAAAAACAAAACCAGAAACATCCATTCCAGTGGGACACGCTTGAGCATCCAGCAGGAACGTCTCTAGCTTAATATGAAAGCATTACATAATATTTGGAATCTGATTAAATGAGAAAACTCTGTGAAACTGTAACAATTAACAAATACTGCACGTGATTTCCAATATTGTATTAGGTGTTAGCTAATATTTAGGTTTGGTTAATAAAATGTGAGAGAGGATTGAAAAACTGAATACAATAACCCCATTGTTGGAGTATTTGCTGTTGTTTTGTGCTCTGTCGTCGACCACCTAAGCTGAGAGAAATCTCCTGGCTCCTATTTGTTTTCTTTTCCAGCGATATTGAGATTTCCCGAGCACAGAGTCCAAAAGCTGTTGATGTACTTGCCAAGGAGATAGGATTGCTTACAGATGAAATTGAGATCTATGGCCAAACCAAAGCCAAAGTACGTTTGTCCCTGCTGGAAAGGTTAAAGGATCAACCAGATGGAAAATATGTTCTAGTTGCTGGGTAAGAATGCACAGTAATGTCATTAATGTCCACCCTTTCCACTCATATTAATATAAACACGCAGCTTACGTCTTCTTTAATACACTGCACAAATAAAAACCCTGAATGTTTTCAGCTGTATATTGCTCTTTTCTGAAAGCAAGCAGTTTAGGAAATTTTTTGAAGTGACACAACTTGTCCTCCAAACTGTTATTGCTGAAGTAAAGTATATCTTATAAAAGGTAGTTTGTTCTAAGCTTCTTAAACGTTATCTGTTGGTGTGTGGAGTTTTTCTTACTGTTTTATCTGAATGTTTAACTTGAATAGTCTGTGTGTATTGTGGCTGTTTATAAACAAACTTTACCAGAAGCTACATGCTAATCTGTTGATATTAACAATAAATACTTTTTTTATTGAAGAACAGATTACGAAGTTAAAAAAGCCATGTTTTTTCTCTGAAATGTAGACATGTCTCCAGGCAGGCTTATTCTGCTCTCTGTTCCCACGACTGTAGCAAATGCTACGCTCAGCAGGAATTATGCACTTCTCTTCTGAAAAGCTACAAGTTTTCTCTGCATTCAGTGACACACCATTTTTTCATTCACCTTATTTGCTAAGTGGAAGCTTCTAATTGTGAAAAAACATGTGAAGGTTTTCATTATTATGTAAACTGCAATGTGTTCTTTATATTTTGAATTAATCTATATCGTTGCTTCCTTGGGAGTAAAACCGATCAGGTTTAAAATATAGCTTTAGGCTGATCCAGAAGGAGAAGGCTGTTCTCAACTGCCTTGATCTACCAGTTCCTCAGTCAAGGTAGTGTTTTGCAAACTGCTTTACTGCGTTCCTGTGGGGACAGCCTGGATTTCTGGCACTCCCTGAGATGGAGCCGTTGTAGACTGAGAGACCTGATGTTACAAAGCTGAGGCAGGCGAGTTATGAAGCTGTCTTCAAAGCGGTGTGGTAGAACTGCAATGTATAAAGATGTTCCTGGAAGACGTTGGAGGAGTTGTTTAAGAAAAGGAAATAATAGCTGGTTGAGCCTGGTTTCCTTCGGTTAGGGTTTATTTTGTACTTTGCTGCTTTGGAGAAAGAAAAGCAGATTCGGCATTTGGCTGAGTTTGAAGAAGGTTGCTACCATGTACTTCAAGGGTCGTGTTGTCAGCGGCAGCAGCTGGGCGCCATGCTGCAGGCGGTGCCAGGCTTCAGCAGCAGCAGAGTCTCACAGAAGGAGGCGTTATTTGAAAGTATTTGGAGGCGGAAGACAGCATTGATGCAAAGTCCCTTTCAGGTGGTTTTTAGCTGTGTCAGATTGTATGCACCAGCGCTTACGTTTCTTCACACCGCTTTGGCTCCTAGTCTTCTTCAAGAAAGGTATCTCAAGCGATTGTCTGGGTGCTGCTTTGCTGCCACAGACAGAAATGTATATACACGTGGAAGAAATGGGGAAGTTTTGGCTAGCAAGATGAAAAGCTGGCAGCAAATAGAAAAATGGTAACTTCTTAAGTTTATGTGACATGTATAAAGGCTGAACTGGGTTTCACAAAGAAATGGCTGGGTTTGGTACCTACACAACTTGGTTATGCAATATGTTGCTATTTGGCACTTCCCTGAAGTTACTGCATTTGGTGGGGTGAGTACAAAAGCCACATCTGCTGCGCAAGGAGTGCTTGGGCGAGGTGGCTACAATAGTGGGAACGTTCTCTTCTGAGGGAGTTCAAAGTTTGACTTTGAAATATTGTACATTTAAAATATATATATATTTGCTGAAATGACTGTAGCAGACAATGATTTTAAGAAAAGTGGGGAACTGCATCTGGTGGGGAAATGTTCCGTACAATGAAAACCGGATACCACTCAAGCGTGGACATTGGGGAGTGAAATAATGTCCTCGGTTGCCGCCTTCATACTCTCCCTGCCAAGGCAAGGTGAACCAAAAGCTGCTATTTGAATTATTATGTTTGTTCACAATAACCAAAGATATTTAAAAATTCCTTTAGAACGATGCAGTATAGGTCTTCAGAATAAGTTTTTGATGCTTCAGAGGAAACATTTAAGGTATACGCTTGTACATCAGGGTATTTGGTCTGGTGGAAATATTTATTATGTATGATGTGAACTTTTCATATGTGAAAGGAGTGAAAAGTGTGTGTGTGTGTTCAACAAGCTGCTAAATCTCCAACCTCTACCCATGATGCAACCAGTGATGTTTGTGCCTGTAATTCCACAGTTGGGTTTAGATGTTTCATGATGTCTAGGAATTATTCCTGATGTGCTAGAGCCCAAACTTGTTCTGAATAGCAGAATGCAACCACATGTACCTTTTTATCTCTAAGGATAGCTATATTTATTACTTTTTAAAAAGTTGCTACTAACTGGAAAGTCTTCTTTGCACTTTCTGGATGCACATAAATGCACTGAAATGCCTCATCCAATACGTACTTTGTATGTTGAAAAATTGCAGTTTGATTAACAGATCATCTCACTCAACAATAGGGTGAAGACTTAATTTATTCATAACTTCCATTTTCTTCTGTGGGGAGAGCATTCTTTTCACTTTTTTTTTCATTCTCACGTGTTGTAGGGCTCATGTTAAGACACCTTGGGGTCAGAGCCACGAGTTATAATTAGCTCTTGGGCATCAAATGCCTCTATAGAGGCTTTTCGTGTGCTAAAACCCCTCTATGTTGTAGGATATGTTAACTCACACTGCCTCCCAGTCACGGCAAGCTGAGAGCATGCAAATGAACGAAGCTTGTGCATGACCCAGTAGCTAAGTTTGGTGCCCGGTGTAACTCAAGTCGTGCATTCAAGCATGTAGATAGCACATTCGTAAACAAAATATGAAACTACATCTAAAATTTGGTAGACTGTGTGTGTGTTCCAGCATTTTGTTTTTAAGTGCTGTGGCTTTTACCAGTTAATTCTGGAAATTTGTTCACTTCAAAAACGCAAGCTGAGGAATAACAGAATGTGGAAAAATTATGAAATATAATGCTGCGCTTAGTAAGAAGTGTGTTGGATTTTGAATGCTGGAAAATATAAAATCGGTACTTCTCACCTAACTTTAATAGATTGTTTTGTGATGAACTACCTTTTCTGAGAGCTAAAAATGGAGGGAAATAAATACTAACTTAATGCTTGTACAAGTAGTATGAAGGTAAATATCTTAGGGACAGAATTTTCAGATTTAGAATTGCTGTTTACTTCTAATGGGTACATAACTGGATTGCATTTCTGCTCACGGTATTTCTTGGGCCACAAGGTGCTTAAAAGAAAAGAAAAATGGTAGAAATAAAAAAGAGGGAAGAGTAAGTGGGGAAAATACCACTGCGTTGATGCACTCAAACATCTGACAGTCCAAAGCAAAGTCATGGCTGAGACAGTTTGTCATGTATTCATCATGTCATGGCCCAGCTTCTGATTGGGATTGTCTTGAATGGGCCTTTGTCAGCTTCTGAGAGTTTCTAGTTGTGGATTCCTCAGTCTGTTCCTGGCTTTGTTCAGTCATTTTAACTTCATAGTGATCACTCTGCTTTCATATCTGGGAGCTCCGGTCCTATTTTGAGGATGCCACTGCAATGTTGTCGTAATCTCACCTCGATGAAGTGACAGGAGTCACGATTCTTTGCTCAGAAATAAATTTCTGACTGTGGTAATCTTGGATGGGAGATGTATGTAGGGGAAGCTGTCATTTGTGGGAACTCGATTGCCCATGCCCTCCGTAGCTAGACTTCACAGGTTTCCATGTGGATCACGGGAATGGTGAACTCATTAAAATCGTTGAAATGGCTGATACTGATGATTTGAAGATAGGGCATTTGAAAGAGGAGAATTGTCACATATCCAGTAAAGTTCTTGCTGGAGTCACAGTGGCTGGGGTAGCTGCGAGGAGGTTACAGCTGGTGCAGCGTATCATCTCACTGTTTGTTTATTTTCTCTTTGGGAGACCTCACGTAGCTTTCCCACAGAAACAGCTCCACTGTAAGCTAATGTGATGTATAACAAACAAACAAAAAAAAGTCTGCATATTCTTATCTCTGTTTTGATATACATAAAGAGAGAAGGCTTTCCAACGTTATGGAAAACTTACTCTGCCAAGGAGCTGGTGACTGCTCGGTAGGTGGCAAAGTAAGAAGTTTTGAGGAGGAGAAAGATTGTGGGATTTCTGTGTTTAGATTGAAAACATATTAAAGAAATTTGAAGAATAATGCAAATGGGAGTAAAAGTCTCTTGACGTTCATTTAAAATTTAGTGTATTTTAAAGGAAGCTTTTTTTCCTAGATTTGCATAAGGTCAAAACACAGCATTGCACAATTGAGCTAAAGTTAGCCGTTAGCAGTTGTAATTTTATACTCATGCGAGCGAGTGACCTAAGTTGCAAGAGCGTAGCCTCAGTAGTGTAGCCAGCAAAAACATCTCAGTGTGCACAGAACAGCTTAAGTGGATTATTTGATTTATAAAAACTGATCAAAGTAGGCCAGGTACAAAAGGGAAGATGTTTAAAATACCCTTTCTGAGGAAATTATTGGAATAGAAATTTCTTTCAATTTCAGGCTGCTTTTTTTGCTTTTTTACTTTTTTTTTTTTTAACTAATATTTAAAGCTGAGGTTCTGGTAACTATTGAAACTATTAAATAACTGTTTAACTCTTAAGGTTTATCCTCTAGTCTCGAGGCTGCTAATGAGGCTTTGAGAATCAAAGGTGTCCTGCCATGTAAGGTGTCCTGTCTCATGTAAGATGAGAAGTTGAAGGTAGGCAAGTGAATTGTTCAGACCAATCTGGCTTCACTGAATAATGTGATTTGCGGAGTCCTCGCGTTTTGCTAATTCTGTTAGGTGGAAAGACACTGAAAAGTCAGATTCCTGGTTTTGACTTCTCAGGGGTTTGTGCCTGTTCCTACCTGCTGCAGTGGACAAGGTTTCTTGAGAGAGTGTCACTTAAGTTCGGTAGATTGTTTATGGAAGTTTGGTTGATGGTTTTCTTCCTCCATCACAGCTGCATTTAGACATTTGGAGCCTTTAGATATTCATCCGAGTAACTCTAGTTCCAGGAAAACTAAGGATCACAGGGCTTCTCAGGATGGAGAAAACAGAGCAAAATGAACAAACCCACATGAGGAACACATTGAAAGTGCAGGCTGTTGAAGCCAAGCAGATTTGACAAAGTCAAGGTCCTGTCTGCAAAGACATGTCCGTTTACTGCTGCAAACCGTTGTGTGCTTGCACGAGTACACTGGTGAAAATAAGCTTGTTCTGGTTCATTTTTACCCCCACTTTGGTGGAGGCTGGTTCTCCCAGAGTGCCACGTTCTCCATAGGGATGTGGCTGGTGCGGAGTATCAATGTCCTGGAAATTCAGCAAAGGCAAGATCCGTTCCTCCCAGTTTGATCAGTGAGCAAAGGTGTGTTTCTCTTTTTGTTCTCTGGGAAAAGGTCTTTCTCATAGAAAATTCCCAGTACTTTCTGGCTCATTGGGCATAGCCATTTTAGAATAGGCCAGCTGAGTTACCAGAGTATTTTAGTAATGCGGCACTTTGTTGTGTGTATCTTCTGCAACAAGTAGATACCATTCTTCATGCAACTACTGACACGCTGCGTCTTTACTTTTACTTGTTTCATTAGAGTTGTAAAGAGTCCCTGTGCTACTGTGCATGCCAGGTCAGCCCTCTGCCGTGTTTGGAGCTGCACTTGAGTAAAAAAACCTAACGGTGGTGTCTCTGAATTCTCTGGAACGTGAACTTTGTGTGGCCGATGTTCAAAAATAAGAGGCAGCCACCAACAGGAATCACTGCAAATACAAGTTGTTCTGTTAGCAGTGCAACTGCTGTGTGCTGGGTTTGTGGGAAGCCCTTTACTGGTAACTTCCAGTAAAGAGTTACAGGTGTCTGTAGTTTGCTTTTTGATGTGTGTGTGTGTTTTGTTGTTGTTTTGTAAATAACTAACAGCTTAAAGAGTTATTATCTTGTTAAGTTTTTGAATGAGTGCAGTAATGCCTTAAGATTACTCGTATATTCTTTAAATCGGGCTTTAATGCTCAGGAATAAGAGGATCAAGTAAATGAGATTAAGGCAATAGACAAAAGTGAATGAAACGGTAGAAGAACCAGGGGCAAGGAGAAACCGTGCTAATATTTGAATGAGTTTTGGGCAACCAGTGTTAGAACAGTAGTCAGGAGGGTGAAACTTAGTGAAAGTGAGTTAACCTGGCTGTGGTGCTCTGAAAGAAGCATCTTTGTACGAAAGTAAGGATCCTGGGACAAAAGGGAGATGGGCAGAAATAATGGTGGGAAAAATGGAAGCTATCGTTGTAGCAACAGTAAAACCGTGAGGACTCGCAGTCTTGACAACGTAGATATTAAAAAGAATGCGCTCTTCTAGGAGCTGCAAAGATGGAAGTAAAAGAAATGAAGTAACATTCTGTGCTCCTGCAGTCGATCAGAAGGAAATAAGCAGGCATAGTACAGATAAAAAGATGACAGGGACCAAAGCCACTTTCGAGTGTAGATAAAGTGGCTTTTGAGAGTAGATAAAATGGATTCTTCTCAGGATATGCTATAAATCTCTCACCTTTTTTTTGGCTCTATGTGAATATTTTGCTAAAAACCTGTGAATTCCCTTTCAAGTCAAGGGGAGGGCATTCTAGGAAGGTCGGATGATTAAATAGTCCGGAGAGTAAGTTATTGACAATGCTTTAGAATCAGATGGTTGGCAAACATGATGTTACAAATGTGGGAAAAAATGACTAAAAACAAATGCCCAAATTAAGTAACCCAGGTACTACATGGTCATACAAGAGTAGTTCAAAGCTATCAGTAGACAAACTACTATTTCTGAAGAGTCTCAGTTCAGGGAATCTGTTACAGATGTACTAAACCCCATTGATTTCACTGGAACATGAGTTAAAACAATACTTACCTGAAAAAGAAAATTCTTTCCTAGAACAGCATAGATGATGATGTTAATTTGGCTTGCCTCCTATTGCCCACATTTTTCTGGACATATCTAATGTAGGCTTTTTTTTTTTTTTTAACAAAAAGCCCAGGATCCGATGATGATGAGGTAAAAGATAGGTTTGTGACAAGTTAATGTTTTTCATGTGTTTGCATTTTGTGTTACAAAGAAGGGCTTTTGTCAGTCTGTGAACTAACTGAACTAAACTGAATCTTGAAGGCAAGGAGACAACACGAATGTCTTCTCGCATTTGACAATTTTACTGATGTTTTTATGCCATTTGAATTGTGATCTGAGGATAGCAATATCTTGGAAAAATTACTACTTGGGAAAGGAAGTGTTTCTAATTAGAGCTAGATGTTTTAGCTCAAGTTTTGAAGAGGTCATGGGATAAGGGTTCCTCTTTGACTAGGATGCGTGTGGATGCTTGTATTTCCTTGGGAATGAACATTAGTTCTTAACGTCAGCTTCGCTAAGGTACGTACTTCTCTGCAGGTAGTAAAGTCTGCAAAGATGTGAATGGTTACACTTCGCCAAAAAGTAGGACTTGTGTGAGAGTGGTGTGAGTGGAAAAAGGACTGGGTCAGAAGGAGAAATGCTGTGCCTCAAATGAATCATTTGAATGCATTTTGGAGATGTGAGATGTGTTCATACTTAAAGAAAAAGGAAAAAAAAAACCAACTCAAGGCTCCTCCACTTTTAACATGGATCATAAACAAATGTGCTGATTTCGAAAGCAGGGAGGACATCACTTTAACTGAGGTGTCTCATCCACAGAAGACTGATGAAGTTTTTTTACTTGCAAAATCAGCTGTCATTGTCCCTTTGTTAAAGGGATAACTGGAGGTTAGAGTCTTGGCTCAATCATGGCCTCGATGTGAGAGTCGTAGCATGAGGGTTTTGAGCTTTTGTATGGGAGGTTGGACTGTGATTGTTATTGTCCCTCATCGCCCTTAAATCTACAAAAATATGAAACGTAAGTGTGAAATAAATCATGTTCAGTTGAATATATTGACTTTTGTGTCCTGTTTTATTTAAAAAGCAGATGATCTGTCATTGTTGAGGGTTACGATGACATGGAAGCTGGAGGATAGCTAAGCTCTACAAACAAAAGTGTTGATTATTTAATTTTAAATATTAAATTATTTCATTCAAAGTTTGAGCAGTGGGAATAAAACTTCTCATGCATTACTACAGAAAATTATTAATACATGCTCAGAGTATCTTGATGGATGGTTTGTTAATGAAACTGGTGAGACTTTTGTGCTGTAATAAAAATGTCTAAATTCAATATATTCTTTTTAGAACTTTTGCCAAAATAATCTTCTCTTTTTCTGCTATCATAGTAAATTGCTTAAATAGAAGACACATGTATATTAGCATTCCAGCTTGAGCTAGCGGCTAACATTGTGGCTGTATTTTTGTGGAGATAAAGTAATCTTGTGGAAATTCGCTGTATAAATATTCTCCATTGAAATCAAAAGCTGTAAGTTCTGATATCCTTAGCGAGGCTGACATCAGCAAAGAATTTGATTAATCTTTTTTCTTGTTTTGCTAGAATAACCCCTACCCCCCTAGGAGAGGGGAAGAGCACAGTCACAATTGGTCTCGTTCAGGCGCTTACTGCACACCTTAACATTAATTCCTTTGCTTGTCTGAGACAACCTTCCCAAGGACCTACTTTTGGAGTTAAAGGTAGGTAATATTTGCAGACTCTATGACCTCTTTCAGATTAAAAGGAAATACTCCTTTTTGGGTTTTGCTTTTTTTTGCTTTTTTTTATTTCCTTAGTTACTTCACTGTCTCAGAGGATTGTCTGAATGGTAGCATAATGGATTTTTTTAATAAGTATATAGCTAATAGATAAAGGTTTCTTGCACGCATCTTCCCATGCAAGGTTCATATCTATGTTCATGTACTTAATGTGTATTGATAAGGCAGATAAAGCCCAAACATAATGAAAAGCTTGTGTTAGCCAGGAGGAGTTTTGTGCAAGTACACACTCTTCCAGCCACTCCTCTGCTTGGAGACTCTCTAAAGATGTCTCTAAATGTTACTGCTTAATTCTTCTTTGAGGAGGAGTCCTAAATCCACTCGTATTGATTGGAAATGTCCAAGCTAAGAAAGCTGGCAGTTATGCGTATGGTTCAGCTATGACTGCATCATACGTTTGGGTAGGTCTGAACCTCTTCTTTCTGTTCTTCTGAGTTGTCACCCCTATTCACGGGCTGCTGCCTTTTTGCCTAGAAACCCTTTAAGAGCCTGAGGGCCAGGTAAGAGCCAGCCAGAGTTCAAGCCTGTCTTCAATGCTGATAGGAAGTAATGCAATCTTTTTTTTGCCATTTCTCAGCTGAGATTGGTGCCTAACTGGGCAAGCACTCCCCATCTGCTCTACTTTGCTTTGCTGAAGTTTAAGTTAACAAGTTTGATTTCAGCTGGAAGGCTCCTGGTGCTTGGTGCTTCTCAGCCAAGACTGGTGCATGTGAGTGCTTTAATCCCTCCACTCAGTTTGCGGGTAGGTTACAGCAAACTCCTTTGCCTGTGCCCTGAGAGGCAGTGGGAAAGGAGCGCTCTGGCAGGGGTGTGAAGGTTTCGTTCAGAAGCAGTGCTTGCTCGTGACTGCTACGTCTTCCCACCCAACAGCTGCATGTGCATGACTATGTCCTCAATCTGGGCAGGAGCAGAGGGTGGCCCTTACGTAGCAAAAGTCTGGGCCAGCCGTGATGTGTGGACTTTCACTTCAGATCAAGAATTCCCTTTTTACTGCCTGCTGAAGAAAACCAGTAAGGTTTAAGGAAATCCTGTTTATTTTGGGTGCACCGCTGATCCCCTAATATAAATTAAAATGCTGAGAAATGTGTCATCAACACTGTGTGTTTCACTTTGAGTGTTTAAGGGTGGTTGGTTTTTTGCAAAACCAGTGCGAGTCTGATGTGACCATATGCCTTCCTGTGCAGGTGGAGCAGCGGGTGGTGGATACGCTCAATGTAGGCTCATGGAGGAGGTGAGACAGCGTGGGAGGCAGCAAGTCCCTGTCCCTCTGGGAGGGGTGGGGAGGTCCAGGTGGCTGCTGAAGCACTTGGTTTGTGATGATGGCCTGCCTGGAGAGTGAGAGTTGTACTTGCCATCTCCATGTGGTCCTTGCCATTTCCACGTGCCTGTTGAGTGATGTGGAGGGGCTCCGGAGTCAGGGTGCAAAAACATTGCACAGATACTGTGCATGTTTGAAGCATCTGATGGATAGCTGAGATGTTACCTGAGAAGCTCGACGGGGCCAATGGCCGGGCAGGGCTTTGGGGAGCTGGAGACCAGCCCCGCTAGAGCATCGCTGGGGCAGGCGCTAATGGCCCTGGGGGCTGATGTGGGGTCCTGGGCCGTGGGGGAGCCCCAGGGGGCTGGGCCGGGACAGCGTGGGCTAGTGGTGCCCCCAGGGGCCTGGCACTGTCGAAGTGAAAGAATTCTTACCTCTAAATGAATCTTCCCTTTACCCACCTGGTAAATGGATTTCAGTTGAAGGTGATGTCATCCCTAGCTCTCTTTGAGGTCTTCTGAAAATCATGAGCCAGCTTTGGAAGGAGCCGGCAGGATGCATGCCTTCAAAATACTCTCACTGAAAATATCGGTGCTCTGACTGAAGTGTGCACCCTTGCCTAGCACAACATTCACGATGTAAAGCTAGGTGATCCACGTGGTTATGGACAGGCTGGGTCAAGGACAGAGATGAAATACAGATCGTGTGTAGTGTTTCTTGTCATTGGCTGATGCCATCTGAGCTGGGTGCCTTCCTTCGCCTCCCTCCCTTAGCTGTGTGTCATGGGGCTTCAGCACGCTGCAGCTGACAGCGGGGTTTTGTGTCGGTTTCCAGCAAGCAGATGCTCCGGGCAAGGGGGCATGTAAGGATAGTACAGCTAAGCTTCTGCGTATGTATATTCACAGTGCTCGTTTGGAGACGCGTGATGGTTTCACCCCAAAAGAGTCTAATTTAGAGCTCAACAAAACCAAACTGATGAAGTACCACCTTGAAAGTGCGGCTTGTGTTGGTTACAGTCAGTGCCACAGTGCCATCAAAACTGACCTTCCGCTGCCTCCTGTCAGAGATGCATAAAAAATACAGCACCTGTGTAACACAGGTCCTAAACTAAATCTAAACTGCCGATTTCGGGTTTTTACAAAAAACTTGGTTGGACAAACTTTGTATCAGCAAAGCTCATGCCTGATCAGCGACAGGCTGCTCTCTCCTGTGGCTGGCAGAAAGCTGGCAAACACCCCCCAAAGCCAGCACAGGTGGTGTTCTCGGGGGGATTCAACAGAAATCCCCACCTCTGGTCCGGGTCAATTAGTAAATACTGACAGTAAACTGATTCAGTATGAATGATGTGGAACTGTAGCCCTGGGCTTTTCATTCTTGGATCATTTAGCAAAGAATGAAGACGTTCATGGCTTTGTTTGGTTAAACTAAGGGTAGTTTATCATGTACTGAGGTGAAAACAAGTCCTTCCTATAGCTCAGTGTATTTTCAGCCTGATAATATTTCATCTGCACTGATAGGTGACTAATCGGAGCTGCAGCCTCAAGGACATAGCAATGATTGTTGCTGCTAATCTGTCTGAGATTAATAAACTGGATTAAATGGTTTCTTATAAAAAGATTTTGGTGTTTTCACCTTCTAGTTCAATCTTCATTTGACTGGAGATATTCATGCTATAACTGCTGCAAATAATTTGCTGGCTGCTGCTATTGATGCTAGGATCTTGCACGAGAACACTCAATCTGATAAGGTAAGAATTATTTTCTGATATCCACATGACATTTTTTTCTTTTCAATTTTTCAATAAACTGCATTTCAAAGCAAAATAAGTTGATTATCTTTTTACATTTTCACGGTGTGAACAGAAACTGTTGGTGAAGCCATTCTATGCTCTGCTGGGAAATTTTTCTTATAGAATATATTTTTCTGGCAAATAGCTGCCATAAGGTAGTCTTTGAGATAAGGATCTTATGCCCAGTACATTGCCAACTATTTCAGACCGTACTAAATAGTCTAATAAAAGATTTCTTTCTATATATATAATCTTATTCTTTTTAATAATTTCTAAACTCCTTTTAAAGTTAAAAATTACACTTCTGATGTATAGTTGGGTATGATGTACCTTAAGAAGAAGGGGTTGTGGGGAAATAAACCAGATCCTCTTCTCTGCACTAAATCTGTTGTGCTCTTAACACAAATGTTAACGAGTCTGTAAAGGGAAGGGAGAAAGTAAAGGAAGGAGCCTTCTTTTTAGGCTACAGTGTTAAAACTCAGCAGGCTTGTCATATCCCCTCTATTTGGTATGACACAAATGTGCATTTAGGCCGGTTTGTAAATGGTAGTTGTAGTTTTGAATAATTTGGACCTTGGTTAAAGTTTTAAAGGGTTCTCACTTTCAAAAATAATACGTATATTTTGGTGAAACTTAGTAACACAGTAATTTTGGTAATCGGATTTAAACTGTTAAATCATAGGCATTGCTCAAAAGCCTACCACCTTCTCAGGATTGTTTTTTAAATCGCTAACCGGAAGTCCACAACTGATGTGGTTGGGAAATTCCTCCTGAAATTAATCTGAGTAAAATAAAAACATTATCTTTTTATTTAACTCATTCCTGGTTTTAACTTTTTCTTTCATTAACTTCTCGTGGGTTTTTTTTTTCTAGGCTTTGTATAATAGACTGGTTCCAGTGGTTAATGGCGTGAGAGGATTTTCCGCTATTCAGCTTGCCCGCCTGAGAGTAAGTTGCTAATATAGCCGCTCCTCAGTTATAGTGTCTCTTCATAAAACATACTCTCTTGTGCAACTTGTTTAAAATTCTTGGTATGGGACCGAGTTTGTATAAACCTCCCTCATGAATTTATCAAGTCCAGACTTTTTTCTGAAAGCATCGTCCTTGAAGTAATAGGATCTGGGTCTGATATTATTTTCATAACTAGCATTTTTGCTATTCTTTTCTCCTGAAATAAACCAATAATGTTTTTAAATGCTGTGTCTTTCCTGATGATATATTAAAGTTAGAGGTTTTTTAAAATACTTTTCCTAATATGGTAAAGTCACATTTGAAACCTCACGCTCTTTGGTTTTGCAATATTTTCTGGTTTTGAAAGTTTATTATAGCATATACTTCTGGGGTTTTATTGATGTCAAATTGACAGAGGAGTACATTTGTGTGCATTGTATATTTTTGCATCCCGTCTTGCTTCCTGAGTGCTTCCAGAAGAGCTTCCTAGGCAGTTCATGTATGAATAAGGTCTCTGGATTTAAGGCTGCCATTTTGATAAATAATGAGAGAGCAACGCAGTCCACTAGCAGAGGGGAAGGAGAATATGAGCCTCTTGAATATGACCCTGAAGGACAGCGTCAGGCTTCTGCGTCCAGTTCCATGTTTGTTGTTGGCTTTTGTGTCCTGACCGGTGGTGTTTCAGAGTCACCGGATGGCAGTGGATAGCTGCCTAGTGCGCGCTTGGAACTGGGGGGTGGAAAGGAGGAGAGAGGCAATACCGGCTTCTGCTTTGGAAAAATTGTTTCTCATAATGTGCTGCTCACTTGAATGCCGGTAAACTAAAACGTGGACGACGCCTGCTTGACTCTGTGGCAGAGCAGATCTCACAGAATTTTCCATCAGAATTTTGGGGTACTTTCGTTTTGTCCTTGTTCACACTGTGTGTAGGGTAACGGCTAGGGGAAGAGGGGAAGCGTTTAGGTAATTCACGACATACCGACTATCTCTGCTGTTGAAATGGATTTCGCTCTCTTCACATGAGCTGCAACTCAGTAAAAAAAAGTTTGGCTTTATAACATTCAAATACATGCACCATAATCTCCAATATAACTGAATTATTTTGCTGTGAATTATTTTTACTATAAGGGTTCCTTATACTTAAAAAAACCAAAACAAATGTAAAAGAAAAATCTTTATGGGATGGGGTTACCTTTTTTTCAAAAGAGGATTATTAAGGTTGAAACTCTTCCCTTACATGTGTCGTTTGGACTCATAATTGCAGAAGATCCATGCAAATTTTTTTTTTTTATTTTCAAACTCCTTGTCTAGCATCAGGAGCTACCTTTATCGTTCCCCTGCTCCTCAGCTTTTTTCTCTTTTACCCAGTAATTATTAACCTAAGACCTCCTTACCTTACCTCTTCTCTTTAACTGCTTCTATCCCAGTTCTCAAAATGATGTCCCCAGCTTTCTAGAAATACCTGCTGGTTTAGATACGGAAGTAACTGTGGTAGCTCTTGGAAACTGAGTATTTTTGCACTTTTAGATTTCTTTTATTTTCAGTCCAGAAGTGTAAGCATGTTGGTTAATTCACTGAGGAATGCTTTCTAATGCCAGAGAAAATTAAGATTTTTTTTTTTATTTTTTTTTTTTTAAGACTACAGTTCTTAAACACAGTTTACTGATCTTCATGTAGATTCACCTCAAAACAGATTTGATGTCGCTGAAATAGTGAATCTGTAGAAACCAGGAGGTATTGGCTCATTCATTATAAGTGACTGAGTTAATGGATGATGGGCTCTTAACGCCGAAGTTTTTATTTCATTCAAAAATGATTCACACAAGACAATGCACGGGTCTTTCGAGGATTTTCACAAGCTAGAGCAAGTGATTAATTATTTTTTTTATTAGTAACTGATAATGTTGAATTTTCTCTTTGATTTACATTAAGAGTTTCTTCTGTGTAAGAAAGATACTGTTTATTTAATGGCCTATGAGTTTTTTTCCTTTTTCGTTTCATTTCCCTACATTTGTCTGCATTTGTCCCTATTTTAGTTACAGGTGATTTCCTATGTGTCTTTTTTTTTTTTTTTTTGAATAGTTTTGGTCCTGACATGCTTCTTTCCAAAATGCTTGCTGAAAGTGGCAGTGATAAGCCAGAGCAGCTATACCTGTTGAAGCAGAAAAGCCACTTCATTGTGTTTCTTTAACTTGTTTTTGCATAGAGGCTGGGAATAAACAAGACTGATCCTGGGACTTTAACAGAAGAGGAGATCAGCAAATTTGTGCGCCTTGATATTGATCCATCTACCATAACATGGCAAAGAGGTATGTAGTCAGAAAGCCTCACTTCAGCTTGGATTTAATTATAACTTATTTCCTAATTTGCTTAATTTTACCTGAATCAGAGCTGTTTCTGTTCTCTGACTGTAAGAACAGGCCATTTGCAAGTGGGAAATGGGGGTGCGTAACAAATTTGGGTGCAGTATATTGCTCTAAACTTGCTTAAATATCTGCAGTAACTCTGAAGACTTTGCTAATATTCTGAAGGATAGGTTGCTCTGAGAGTTTAAGTACAATCCTTGTCTCTCTTACATTAGGTAATACATCTTAAGACGTATGAAAGTGTCTTTTCTGTGCATCTTACAAATCTTACCCATTCTTTTCTTAACTGTGTCTATTATGCTTTTAGATTATTTGTACTTACTCGAGTTTGGTCCCTCACTCTCAGCAGCCCGGGTAGCTCAGAGGCTAAGTACGCCTCAGGGATTACGTGGGGCTTTTTTAAGTGTCTTGAGCTGTTTGCTTTGTTAGGCAGAAGTGGAAGATGTGCTACGGTTTCAACTATGTATGCCAAGCAAACCACTCTCACACCCTTCGACAACTCCCCTCTGCACTTTCCAGTTCTAGTGCCGGGTTAAATTTCAGTGTTTACCTCAAGTTCTGTATCTCTCTTTCTTTTTTTTTTTTTTTTTTTAAGAACTTAAACTCTGCATAAAGTTTTGAGCTAAATTTCGTTGGATTTTATTTTCTTCCTAAATTCTCAAATACCAAAGTTGTTAGTTCAGATCATTGTTAAGTGGAATGTATTGTGATGCTCAGAGAAATAAGGTGAATTTATTGAGAAGTGTGGAGTCTTGGCCATGCTTTACTGTGCCCTTTGCATGCACGTCATCTCAGACTTGGGATATTTTTCTCAAGGTAATACTGAGGGATGTGGCATAAGGTGTTTTTTATTAGTCACACAGCGTGTCTGCATGGAAGAGACCTGTATTAGCATGAAGGAATAATATAAATATTTAGTGTAATATGACTCACGTTTTTTATCAGCACGGGTTTGGGAGGAGGCAACACTACTCAACCGCTGTTAACCTCAAGTGAGTTATTTAATGTATCTCAAATAATGTTAGTGAAATTTTTATTCCACACAATTCTATATGATGTACGTATCTTAAACATTTCAGAAAAAAATGGTTTTCAGGACTGTTTCAGATAACTTGGAAAATGTTTTATTTGGGACTCTTTCTGCAATCCATGTGTCTGTGAAGCTTGTTACATACCAGGGAATTTGTAGGGCAGAAGAGAAAGCTATCGGATTGTCTGAAAATCAGTTTTAGCCAGGACCGGTTTCCTTAGAAGTGTCACAAGCTTGAAGTTCATTGTCATCTTATACGAACTTGAACAGGTACAACATACTGAAAAGAAGGAAAGCTTCCCCCTGCTTACCCTTCCCCTGGTATTCAGATCCTGTTTATATTTCTAGAGGATAAGGAAGTAGATATGTTAAACCTAACACTTGGTTGAACCTAAACTTTCCTGAAACATTTACTTTGGGTAAGGAAGAGGGAAAATTTGGAGAAGGAAAAATTGCGTTTGTGGGAAAACCAGTTCTTTCTTATTTTACGACTTCTAAGTGCAGCTATTGGAATCTTCCTGGGGAACGAATTCTGACCATGGTGAGAAAGGCAGTGTGTTCCAATGACCAGAAAGAGCTGCAGGGATAGTTCCAATTTCATTGTTCAGATTGCATGATTTCACTAGGAAGGGCTAGATAAAAAGCAGCCCGCTGGCTGCCCAGGCTGGTAGGAAGGCTAATTCCTGCTCTCAGCAGTGCCTGGGTGGGCACGAAAGACGCTTAGGTCTGCTTAAGACTGCTTGTGAGACTCAGAGGAGAAGGGGTAAGTTTGTGCTTGAGAGATCAGCTTGGCATATGGCTTCACGGCGGCATATGGTACCACAGCTTGGTACGAGGCTACTGCTTCCATGTACCAGGCTCTGTTTGGCAATTTCTGCCAGTACTGTAGTATTTTAGAGTATGACCGTATATAAATAGAAAACAAAATGAGTTAACCAAATCTGTGTTGCACCATCCCTTAAATGGAATTCCTGAGGAAATTAGGGGCCTAAATGCCATGTAGTGGGAAGAAGGCACGTATGGTATGTACAACCGCCCCATGAGAAATGCCCAAGAAGGGGAAGTGGCTTAAATCTTGCTTTTCTCCCAGCTCACTCACAACCCTCAACTAGGGTCATGTAGTACTGAGATTCGAAGTCCCTCTTGTTCTTGGGTAATTATGTTGTCCTTTTCTGTACAGATGAGTTAATCTCCAAAAGCAGAAGGAAAAGGGGGTGGAGGTGATTTCACTGACTTTCAGTACAAACAACTTCTCCGGAGGTTCGTTGGTTCTCTGCCTCTAAATGAACAGGACTCAGATCTACATCTACCAGAAGATTGACTCGATTGCCAAGCTACAGGCTGAATTGATCAAGAGTACCTTCCACCCTTTCTTTTAGGGTTGGTGCAAATTGCAACATTTGTAGGGCTAAAGAGCCTGTAAGAAAGAGGGATTTTTGCATTCTGTAGGGATTGCCATTCATGGGAAGGAGAGGTTTTGGAGTTTGGTCTCATTTTCTAACAAACAGAAACATCCTCCTGATGTTTCTTCCTAAGAAACATCTTGATCAGTTCTCAGCAGATGAGAGCGCTCTTCAGTTCTTCTCTCTTTTGGTTCCTACAAAAGCACATTTGAAGTTGAGTGTTGTCAGTGCAGAATTGGAGAACTTGGCTTGCGATGATTGTTAGTGAAGTTAGCAATTCCACAGGATGGTTTGGACGTGCCCTTGCAATACCAAAAGTGTTTCCAGGTTAGAAATACAATTGTCTGAAATTGAAGTTGTGTTAAATAGCAGATGGTTGGTCTTGGCAGTTGGAAAAAACTTTCCTTTGAATGCTATGCAGCTGAATGTGGAGTTAGTTATTGTGATGTCCAATAAAGTAACTTGTCTGGAAGAACTAATCTGACAACATAATCGTCCTTTAAAAGAGAAACAGACCAACTCTAACCTGCAGCATGCAGTCTTAAAATCAATTCTTAACAAGTCAACAAAGCAAATGATTTAAGGTAGGTCTGAGGTGCATTGTACCTACTAAGACAGATTTTTCTTATTTAGGTAAAATACTAATTTGTATGTTAAAATATTAAGAATCTGTTAGCTTCAAGTACTGTTCAGAGAAATTGTATTTGAGTTATTTCAGCCTGTTGTCTAATGGTATCAACTAGAAGGGAGAAACCAAGGCAGTGCTAATACTAACGTGAAGGAGCGTGGTTGTCTGGTTACGCTGTTCAAGTGGCTGAATCTTACATGTATAACGACAGGTATGCCTGGCAAAACATCCACATCCGTGAGTCCTTGTTAACATGTTTTGCTTTTGCTATTCTCTTATTTCAGTGGTGGATACAAATGACAGATTCCTGCGCAAAATAACGGTTGGGCAGGCAAAGACAGAGAAAGGATTTGTCCGTCAGGTATGTAAAGGCAGTTAATACATCTCATTCTGGACAAGACTTTGCTTTAGAGGCTCTGAAAGGTTTCTGCAGTTCTTTCAGCATACTTCATTGAATTGCAATGCTAACATCTGTTGCTGTTGTATAGCATTCTTGCAGTGAAACCGATTGTGTCAATGAGTAGCTGAGTCTGAAGCTTCAGAAACAGAAACCAATGCATATTGCACAATGTGTTGAAAGCACTTCAAAAAATTGCACGTTAGGGGTTCAATATTGTCATCCTATGAGTATAAAAGGTGCCCCTATGCCCTCTAAAGGGTAATATGTATCACTTTCCTTACTTTAAGTCCATCAAGCTATTTATGTAGTATTTATGTAATTTAAATGCAATTTAAAGATAATGTTAAAAAATCAGGGGGAGGAGTGGATCATGTATTGTTGGTCTCATTGGTGAGGACTGAAAATGACCATTAGCTTTTTATTCAGAGTTTTCATTCCCTGTCACACATCTCAGCTTTGGGATCTAAACTGTAAGAACTTTGAGAATCTGCTTAATTTTCGTATGTGGGCTTGAAGGGGTAGTTCAGAAAATGAGCACGTATGTACTTTTCAGCAGTGTAAAAAGCTAACCTACATTACTGTATGAGAGCTTCTGGAAGTTTATTAAAGAACTTAACTGATAAATGGAAAGCCAGACTTTTCCAACACTATCTGAACAAGCGATCCTGGTGTTGTGTGGGTAAATCCATTTCTGAAACGATGCAGTGTGGAACAGCAATGCCAGGTGGAACAAACCCATTGTGATGATGTGGAGTTGCTCCTGATTTGATGAAGATATTGTAATCTAACACTCTGGATCGTGAAATTCATGAAGTTCTGACTATTTTTAGGTGAAGTAAATAGCTACTGTGCTAGAGATAAGGCTTTCATTCATTTTGGAAATCCTGTCTTTAATTTTTCTTTATCATTTCAGACCTCTTCTAGGCTTTGTGCCTAAATAAAGAGACCAAAAAGTACTGCTAATGTTTTTGCTCAGTTCAGCAGGTAAAACAGTTGAATTGGAAAGAAGAACTTGAAAGAGAAGTCATAGAATGATTTGGGTTGGAAGGGACCTTCAAGATCATCTAGTTTAAATCCTGCCCCACCATGGGCAGGGGCACCTTCCACTAGAAATGCTCGCTTGTTTTGGTTTTGAACACATGGGGTAGAGACTTTTCTATGTATAATTACAGAAAACTCAGTGTTAGCTAATACTCATCTTTGATAATGGGCTGGAAGTACAAAATACTATACTTGGTACAAGTTCCCTCAACACTTGAAATGTTTTCTTACGTTTAGATTTGTTTCAGTGACTCAATGCGATTATTAGCGTTGAGCCAAGTTCTGCCAGCCTTATTGTGCAGCATTTTACCACTGTAATTATACTGCTGAGTTAAATATGGGTTGTTTTATTACGGAGTAGTCGTTGACATATGGCAGTCAAATGTTGCTTCTGTACTGTTTTGGCTAAAATGACCTTGATGCATTCAGTTTTGATGTGCTGGACTGATGCACATCCATTCACACTTTAACATGGACTTAGTGACTCAAGAAATAGAGAACGGTTAGGAAAACTCATTTCAGAGCCTAGCCAGAGATCCAGAGAAAACAGAACTTCATAGTTAACAGATGCATTTTATAAATATTTGGAGTGATGTTCTAGCACTCTTAAAATCAATGACACCTGTGTAAAATGGCAGAGCACAGCAGGCACAAAACTCTGCATTTTAATGAACAGGGATGCTGTGGTTTCTAAAGAGTATTACATGACTGATGCCCTTGATCCTGCAATTGAATCCATGTGGGTGGATCCTTTCATCAACAGAGAACTGACTTTACAGCTAAGGCTTCTGTCAGCACTTCATAGGTGTATAAAGCTTATTCGAGTTAAAATAGCACCTGCTACTGCAGTCTTTTGTGCCTGGTTTTTTCAATTAAATATTATGTCACTCTTTGAGCATCTACTTGGGATTGGTTTTCCCATCTTTTTGTGTTTATATAATAACAATTATACTGCAAAAAAATTTTTTTTGTCTCCTGATAAATATCCTGATAAAGTTTGATAATATTCCAATATAGGGGTTGGGCATAGATTTCTCAGGCTTATTTGCTATCTTACCTCTGCTGCAATGACTTACCAGGGGCATTCTTAACTTCAGAAAAGGTAGAAGCATCCACGTCATCACAACGCTAACAGTGTTCATTGTGTACCCAGCTGTTCTGTTAGGTATAGAACTGCTTCCAGGGAATACAGAAAATCTGCTTTGTAACTTCAGCATTTCATTTGAATCCCCATGCGGAAAATCTCAATTACAGAATTTTTTTTTTTTCTTTTCTGTGGTATATATCTCTCCCTGCAGAAAAATGCTCGGGTGTCTTCAGAAGTTTTGACTAACATGCAGGTACATAGAGGTCAGCCTGAAAAGGGCTGCTCTGGGCTGTAGCTGTCAAGACAACTTAAAACCGGGAACATAGGTTAAAAAAGGGCAGAAGCTGTTAAAGTACTAGGCAGATGGGTAGGAATGGTAAGGTATATGTTGAACAATTCTCTACATAGATGCTTCTTAAAAACAGGCAAAGCCATCAATTAGAACAGATTCCTCTGGTATTAGTCAGTATGGGATCCATCTGGTAGAGGTCTGACATAGAAACAGTCCTGGGGGCTTTTTTTACATAGATTGCAGTAGAATGTCTATTACGAAGTTTTTGTATAAACTTCAATTGCTGGAAATAGAGAGATTACTAAAGAAGCCGTAGTTCTTGTTCACCCCCAGCATCGCATTCCTATCACGCAATAATGCATCGGTGGCCTTGCCTTTCTTCTCTGTTTACGTTCTGACAGCACACGTCCTGGGCTTTACTAATAGGAAATTAGTACAAATACTGCTAATGTGTACTGCAAGCTCTTAAAGAAAAGTAAGGACCACGGTTTATGTTGTACTGAAATACTGCATAGTATGGATGTATTTCTACAAGAGCAATAGAACTGATGCCAGATACAGTTCTTGGGGGTTTTTTCCAACTTATATATTTGTTCATTTAAAGCAAAAAAAGGGGGTCAAAGATATATTTCACATTATCATAGGTCAAGCACAAGATCTAGCAGCATAGACTCTAAATTTTGAGTTTATGTAGAAGAAGAATGATCAAATGTAACAAGAATGTTTTTGAAACCAGAATAAAAAACCTTTGGAGAGCATTGCAGAAAAAAAAACCACAATGCTGTGCTCGTGCCAGTAAAGCTCGAAACACATCTGGTGATTTTCTTTTTTGCCACAGAAAAAAACTCTTGGTCCTTCAGGGAGCTTCTGCTAAGGATAATGTGAGCCAAGGGGCTAAGCACTCTGCAAGACTCTGATCCCCAAGTAAATGAAGTGTAACGGAGAACATTAATGAGGGACTATAAACAAAGTGTTTGAAGTTACTCTAGTCTGAGTAATCTCAAAAGCTGTGGGTTACAACTTAGAACTTGTTTGAATTCCAGTGTGAAATCTGTCTTTCTTGAGTCTATTCCTGATGATTCCCCGTGAGTATTGGACCTGACTTTGATTTGGTTCATGATTCTCATTCCTCTTTTACAGGCTCAGTTTGATATTGCTGTAGCAAGTGAAATTATGGCCATCCTGGCGCTTACCACCAGCCTGCAAGATATGAAGGAGAGGCTGGGAAGAATGGTGGTGGCTAATGACAAGAAAGGAGAACCAGTAACAGCAGAGGATTTGGTATGTTCAGTGCTGTAGACCTGTGAATAACCTCTGATGCGTTTGTTTTGCCTCTTGAAGCATTAGAAAGGCAGGTGCGTGCCAAGGATTTTGCTTTGAACAGCACAGGGAGATATCGAAGAAAAATCATCTTCTGGGCCAAAACTTCCTTGCAATGAGAACAAGATGTAGAACTCATTTCTCCAGCTCTGGTAACATCTGGTTCAGGAAGCCTCTAGTCTCCATAACCGACTTGGATAGTTTTCTGCAATTCTTGAGGCAAATAAATTTGGTGCTGGAGGGAGTCAAGCATGCGGGCTCCTATTTGAGAGAGCTGGTAATGTTTGCTACTGTTCTTGTAAAGTGAGCTCAGATGTTACAACGATAGTTACCACTTGAATGATTATACTATTAAAGCAGAATGGAAACAAGCTATTCTGAACTCATAGGTTGCTGATAGTGCTTGGGACAGGGTTATCTCTTTCCATCTTCAAGACTTTTTCTTCCTTACCTTTCTTAGTTGCTGTTCCCTCATTCCCTACTTCAGCTTCTGAAAGAAGTCAATACGTTCTTCCTTTATATCAAATTCTAGCCCTTACAGCCAGGCTGTGAGTCAGGAAACAGCGGCTGGAAGCTCACACATGTTTGTGTATGGCAGTTCCTGGTGCAGCTAGAAGCTACCAATTAAGCCTTGCAATCCATCTCTATGCCAGGAGCAGGCTCGCTGTGATTGGCACTAGTTTACCCTAACATTACACTACTTGAATTCTGAAGCCTAATTGCTAAATTGAGTTCATATTTAGCAGATTGACGGCATACCCTAATTACAACAAATAGGGTATTGCTTTGTTTTTATGCTTTTTTATCATCTAAATATATCCTCATAGTGTCTGTGATATGTCTTGGAGCCATGCTTTCATGCCACCCTGCTGGCAGTGCCTGCCTGTATCACACAGACTGTGTGTGTTTTTTCCTGTTTGTTCCTTTTATGTGGACATCTGCACAAACTTACTGCATTTTTAGAATGAGCAAAGGAGCCAGTATCCTGCCTTGTCAGCAAAGATAGCGAATCCACAAGCCAGGAACACCTTCACGGCTTTAATGGATTCCAGCTTAATAAGGAAATGAAAACATAGTATCTAGTTTGCCTGGATTCAAGACTGAAATTAAGGGTACCAAAATTTCTAAGTACAGTCATCATTAAAATTCAAAGCAAATCAACTACTCCCAATTATGCAGGAGACATGAAGAACTGCATTTAATATTCTAGCTGTTGAAGTTTGGATTTGCCTTTTCAATTGCATAACTTTGTCTTGGCCAAATGGAGGGGGATGGGGAATGAGTTACCTTATAATGCATATGCAAAAACTTTAACTAGTTTAGTGTCAGAATTAAAACTACATTTGAAATACGTTATTTTAATCTTGATGCTACTTTTGTATGAAGGTACTTTTAATCTGTTAATATTACAAAGCATTTAACCTGTCTTCGGCCACTTAATGCTAATCAGCTTGATGAATGAAAACAGGTGCTTCTCTGTGGTCTGTTTACTCTGTAGTTGCTTTGTGGAAACATAACGTTTAATGTTTGGGCTGAAATTATGAACAGCGCAGAAATAATTTTAAAAATGTTTCCACTGTGTCCCTAGAATGAAAGTAGTGCTCAGCAAAATGTCTGTTACTAATTCAGTTTTCTTTGGCCCTTTTTTTTTTTTTTAAAACAAAATTCCTGTGCTTAGCGTCTCAATCATTTGATAGTGTCACTTGTGCTGAACATATGTTTCTAGTTCTTTAAAGCGTTGTTCTATATTACACAATAGAAGAACTGCCCAGGAAAAAAATTCATCCCAGTGTCAGGGATATGTATTATGACCATCTGCAGCTGTGCAGCTGCATTCTTTTTCTTCTGCAGGTTCTCTTCTTCATACCATGCACAGGATGGACTTGGGTGCATATGATGATTGTGAAGTGCAGAAACTCCTGTCTCCTTTGTTGTGGAGTGTGTTACAAATGAGGATGAGAACTATGGGAAGAATAGGATGGTGATTTCATGGTTAAGGCAGAAAAATGCCTTTTTGGAGAGTCGAATTCTGTTCCTGTCTCTCTTTCGCAAAGCTTATTTGTGATGTTGTATGTGTACAAAGTGATTCTTACAGTACAAGAGGAGTTGTACATTACTCAATCTGGCTTAATAGCCAGGGGCTAAACAGCTGAAATCTATGAAAAAGAGTGAAACACCATCAAGGACTTTGAGCCAGGAGAAAATACTTTATGTTGTCTCAAGTTGAGCATCGAAAATTGGTGAATACTTTTGAGTTTGATCTTTGTGTGTGCCGGTTTCTCTTCTGAAAACAGGAACAATTGTTCATTTTCACAAACTTATTAATATTGGTGAAGAAGTCAGATGCTGTGGTCTTGGGATTTAAGAAATGTCAAAAAGGAACTTCGTAGTGCGTTTCCTTAGTAAGATCTCTTTATCAAATTAAATACTGGCACAAGGGGAGAGAGCTTATGAATAACCGTACTGCACTTGTGAAAGTGTACTGTATAAAGTTGAATCCTTTGGAAACAATAGCAGGAGGTGTATAATCAAGGATCAAACCATATCGTAATTCATATGTACAAAGAAGATAAATTTCAGTTCTATTGGGTAGCATGTCATTGCTGTTCCTGTTTTTTTTTCCCAAAGGTGGTCAGTCTGAACAGCTTTCAACTAAACCTACTGTTTCTAGACTTTAAATGCTGTATCTACTCTTGCCCCTGCTGCTTGTGCTACCTATGTTGTTACTATTCTTCTGAAATCCCAGCTTTTGACCCCTCTTCATTTGGACTACGCAGGTTGTATCTCTTCCTTGTACATGTTAGAAAAGGATTCCTGTAGGATCCAGGAGAAGAGTCCAGGTGTCCAGACCCAGAGATGGTCCAGCCTGGTGCAGGCTGTAGATACAGTTGTTACACCCTCGCCTGTAAGGACACCACACGTTGCAGCTAAAGCTTTTGGGGCAGGATGGGGCAAGGCTAAGCGTTCTCTAATGAGTTTCTGTGAACTGTTTTGTTTTGTTTTCCCTTGGTTTAAATCCTGAGAAAATTTTCAGATGTGGCTTGATGGGAAGCCGTTTTCCTCCTGAATTCTCATTCTTCTTTCGAGTCAGGGCCAGAGAGGAGGTAAAGCTTTACAGCTCGGAAGGTAAAGATCTCAAGACAAGTGAACGTAGGAAAAACAATGCACATGGTTTTCGCATGCTCGAAATCCAAGAACAGTTTGATCATTTTGACTTCAGTTTTCATAAAACAAAATCAAGTTTAAAAGCTTGATAGCTCATAGCCACTTGACATGGAACATTTTTGCACGAAGAACTGCAATTGCATATAGTTCTAACAAATTTTAAAGGCATCTTTATCATACCACACAACCTGAAATAATGGGTGGTGGTCGGTCGTACCTGTCACTTAAAAAAGTTCTGGGTTCATGTTTTGTATATGCTACCCAAATTGAATTTATGCAAGTTTAAATGTTTGACAGTAGTCTTTAGTTCATTGGAATCTACGTGAACCAAAACCACTAAACCCTTCTCTGTGATTTGTTTCCAGATGTACACACAATATACTTCACGGAAACACAATTGCTCTTAATTTTGACTTTATATGCAATACATTTATAATAATACAATAGTAAAACCTAAAATACACATTGGCAGATATAAACCAGATGCAGAGGCAGGCTAGGAGTAATAGAAAAAAGATAAATTGAATGTTTCATGAATTGAGAAGACTCCTTCCACAAGAGTAATGGATTAAATATCTATGCTCTGTAATGGAACATACAGAAGTCTTTGCCAAAATGTGGTGCTCATTGTACAGTATTTTGAAGGCTGAATTGCTTTTTGGCTTTTACAGTGTAGTAGAATTTTGATGGACACATGCCATATCTGTGTGTGAAATTAAATGGGTATGTATGCCTAGATCAGTTTTTCAGCAGCTATGAAAAATATTAAATAAATATGTCACTGTTTTTCTAAAAAAGATTTCTTCTTAGCTTACTTTCTGTGCCATGCTGATAAAAAAAATAGCCTCATATTTACTTTTAGAAGTGAACTGTCAGCTGAATATATTTTGTTCTCTGGTTCATCAGAAACATTGTGTACATACTTCACTTTCAACACAAGTCGTTGCAGTTCTCAGCTTACGGTTTAGGGTTTAGTTTTTTACAGAACTGATATTGCAGAAAAATATTATCGTTTTGTTAGAGACTGTAGTTTCAAATGAAGGGAAGTTGCAAGTACCTCATTATTTTTCTTATGAAGAAAAGGGTTTTTCTCTGCCCTTCAGCCTGTGTAACCCTTATTCATTTCACAGTAGTTACTCTCAATCACCTTCCTTGTCATCTAATGCTGGCTTTCATTTCCACTCTTGATAGACTTCAGAGACTGCTCCACTGGAGGTTGCTTTGAAAGTATTTTGGGTTTTCATCTGTTTGCCTTTCGTGTGTCACGTGTGTAATTTATTTTGTGCTCTATGATCTTTGCTGTCCTGGGGAGCGTACCTGCCCCAACGGCTGGTGGATAGATGGAAGGGGTATTATTTTCAGAAGTACCTGGGATCAGTTCCAGGAGGGAACCCAGGAGAGCTGGGTGTCCATATATATTTGATTCAGAATCCTACTTCTTTCTTCTGACAGCAAGTTAGTGGAAAGCTGATGATCCTTGGGCTCTCACACACTTAATTGGGTGTAAACATCTAAGGCTCTAATTCTTTTAAAAAAATTTATCTACCTTCTTTAAACTGGAAATGGGAACCTGATTCCTTAAATAGCTTTGAGAATCAGATCCGTGACTTTGAGTGAGTTGTGGGAGTTGTTTGCTAGCTGCTTGGTGGATTGGGGTTATGAAGGAATGAAAACTTTATTCTGACAGTCATGTCAGATAGATATGAAAACGTTATTGGCTGTTTAGCTTTTAAGAGTTGCTGTTGACGCCAAACCTGTTTAAGAACCCTGGAAGGCAGATAGGCATGATGTGTGCTAACTGGAGTCCTCGCATTTTTTTTTCTTTGCTTTCAGCTTTAGATATAATGAGTTGTTTTGTCCAGAGTGCATATCTAATATGGACAGAGTTTCCCAAAAAATTAAAATGCATAGATTTTGCTTCACAATTCTTATCAGATTGATGCAGAACTGTCAGAAAGCAAAAGAGACAGGATTTGAGCCATTATTGTCTAGGAGGAGGAGGGGAGAAAAAGGTGTCCTGATTTTGTGTGTTGTTTTTTTTTTTTCTTCCCCCCCCCAAAGCCTTCTTTCCAGTCAACAGGGCTTGGGTCAGCAAACAGCTGTTTGTGTGCTTGCATTGACTGAGCTGTTGCTCTCATCCATCATGAAGCAGACAACGGAAACCCCTAATCAGGTAGCTACAGCATGAGTTAACCCTTGTCAGTCCTCGGGCAGGTTTCCCAAGAAGAGCGTCAGGGCTGATGTGTGGCTGCTCGCGTAGTTGATCTTGCCATTGACCAGTTGGAAGATCCGATGTAGAGTTTTCCACTTGGCTTTTTTTTCTCAAGAAAGTTGAATAGCTATTACAACTGCCTTGTACGTGGTAAGACTGTAAACTGTCTTTGCACTCAAGATTATCAGCAGCTGTTTCTCTTTTAGCGTAATGATGAATAGCTTATGCTATGTGATGATGGAAAAACTGAGATACGGAAGAAAATGTAAAATTAACCAATTTTTCCTTCGCATATTTCTATTACTTATTGCCTCCAAACTAGTGTGCGTACATGGTTCTGCTTTCCATGAGACCGAAGACAAACAACTTAGCTAGCTCTTACAGTTTTTGTGTTTCTAGCAACTAGTGACGAGCATCGTTTCCTTCAGCTGGGGGTGGAAGGGGAAGAACTGTGCATCTGGTCTGAGAAATTCTGTCCTAGCTGGCTGCTCAATTGATGAAACAGCAGGAAAAAAAACTAGGCTTATAGATCTATTCACGATTATATTGCAAACTTCGGTGCTGTTTTTTGGGGTTTTTTTTAAAGAACATATTTGTTTTGATAAATTAGTAGGATTAAAAACTGGGGTATAATGAAGAGATTGCTAGGATTGAAGTTTGTTCCATTTCATGTTTAATTGTTAGAGTTGGGACTGGGAATTCACTTTTTTTTTGTAAGTGCTTCAGATTTGGAAGTGAATCAAATTAGTTTTATAAAGCAAATTTAAAATTTAATATTCTAAGAAATACATCCACTTCAGAAAGACTTTTACAAATTACTAAAATACAAGAAATCTAAGGCAGTAACAGCGGCAGTTATTTTTACATGGTCCTAAAAAGAAAACTCATTTATGGATAAAAATTGGGAGTTACACTTTATTGTAAAAGCAGAAAATTTTATGGGGTACTGGTTAAATGAACCTTTATGAAATATTGTTTGTTGAGATTTGTTCTGCATTTTTAATTTCTTTATCTAAAATAAGGAGGTTATAATCTTACAAATCTTACCAATCTGTAGTTATAAAGGAGCCTGGGGAAGTGAAAAGCGGTAATAATTTCATTTATTTTTTTAAGATTTTTTTTTTTTCCTTCTATTTATGCTGTCACCTTTGGGTTCAAATGAGAGTAGTTGGATACAGGTACAACATAGCACAAGGCTGCTTCCATGGAGATGATGGACCCTTGGCCATTTTGACAGAGAGCTGGCATGCTGGTGTTTCCTTGCGTTTTGATCCTAACTTCTAAAAAAAAAATAACATATGAAGAAACAGAAATTTATTCTGTACTAATGCAGACGAGGGAAAAGTATATTGTTTTGCCAACAGTTTCTCTTATTACCTCTTTGTGGGTCTACTGGGGCTTGTAGATAGTGGAGGTTTACAAAATGCAAAGAACAAAGGAACATCTTTCCCTCGTCTCCCTCCTTCCCTTCGCTCTCCCCCAAGGAAACACTTGCTATGCTTTAGTAGAAACCAGTTCTACTATTTTGGTTTCAATGCATTTTTATTCAAGGCCAAATATTCTGCCTCGTTTTCCTCTGAAGTCTGTGTTCAGATGTGATGCTCAAAAAGGGGAGACTTGAATTTGTATAAAATACTCTACTTATGTAACGACCACATACTTTTATGTCTCTCATTTGTTTGTCGTTCTGATTTTCAGACAGAGTTTGATTGTTGAAACAATCAAATGAGCCACTGCTTACAGTACTACTGCATTTTTTTTCTATCCGTGATCTAGTTCTTTCAAAACAAAATGCATTTTCTTCTCAAAATCAAAGTAATTTAGGAATAAATTGAAATACATGCTTGTGTTTTCTGGATAGCACTCTGCATACAGTTTGATAGTGCTGTGCACACTTTCTAGCCATTTTTTTCAAAAATAGGCATGGGATTTTAGTGTAGGGTGATGTCATGACTTTCTCTTATTTTAAATTCAGTCAGTGTGAAATTTTTACTTAATATCCAGGAAAATTTTTAGGGAGGAGTAAGATTTTTTTTTCTTTTTTTTTTTTTTTTTCACAACTAAAAGGCAGCAATTCACACAGCTCCTTTTGTCCTCTCATCATGACAGTAAGGCACCTCTGACTCTTAATCTCATGATGTCTTCGTGGTCTACCCCTAGTCAACTCTGTGTCTGCTGTCATCCTGTGTCTGTTACATATATATTTGTACAAGTCCTGAAAAATACCCTTTCTGGTAGTTGCTAGCTATTGATTCATGCTATTGATTCTGTCATGAAAGAAATACATCTGTCATTTCTTTAGGCGGTTTTAGCAAGTTATTGCCTTCTTGCTGTCTCAGGTCTCAGTGGCCTTTGCTTCCACTTTGTCTTTTGTTCCCATGAACATCCTAGTGCTGATCGCTTAATACTCTCTTTCTGGTCTCTCCATGAAATAGGAAGACTATTTACATACTGCCTTTTAAGTGTATTCAGAGCAAAATTGTCACTATTTCTGGCACGCTGTAAATACAGTATGTTAGAAGTCTTGAGGTAACATCTAAATAAATTCTTTATGCAACACTGTGTCACCGCTTATCCATTATGGTTATGAGCACACTTTCTTTTTCTCCTTTGAAGTGTAACCCTGTTTCACCTGTAAGCTTAAATGTAACTCAAAGATGTTGCACCTTAGAACTGACTTTCTCAAAATGTGGACTCTTGTTTTTTAGGGAGTAACAGGTGCTTTGGCAGTTCTGATGAAAGATGCAATTAAGCCCACGCTAATGCAGACATTAGAGGTGAGTATGGCTTCCAATGCCTGCCTTTCTCCGACTTTCAGATTCCGTATTGTACTTGCCGTGCTTCTCTCTGGTGACTGTCAAGGTTCAAGGCAGGGTCAAATCCATAGAGGCATTTTAGCAAATGTTCATTTGTGTATGTTAAATAATCAACTCTGTCTGCACTTATACCTTTTTGGTGTTTTGGGGGGATTTTTTTTCCCCTTTCTTTGAGACTCTGGCTTTAGTTATAATTTTGCCTGGTGTTGCAAGCAAGCTGCAGCGCACTGCTCAACTGCTTCTGAGCACGCTGGAAGGCAGGCTGGGCATCCAAGTAATAGACTTCCTTCTGTTTAATCTTGCTTTTCTGGGGAAGTTTCCTTATTATGTAATTCCTTTATGTGGATATTCCCATGATGATTCCCACAGGCCAGCATTTTCAGTGAAAAGTAGGGGCTTAGCTGAGGCCGTTCTATTCCCTATTATAGTTTGTACTGTTCAGAAACACAGAAGGGTCCTTTGGCCTGTTTACGCTTTTTCAAAAGATGTCTCCCAGCCACCCTATCCTGCCATAGTGCCTTCAGGGACTAAACGAAGCTTTGCTGGCCCGTGAGAGGAATGTTTTACACTTTACTCTAGTGAACTTTCTTCCAAGAGCTCAAAGAGCACAGAATTAGTACAACCCAACTTTGTGTCTGGGCAGCCTAATATTTCCTTTTCAATAGTAAGCTGAATGATGAGCGGTATTCATGGGGAGAGGGAGGAAGAAAAATGGGGAAATAATGAAGCAGTTTTGGAAACAAACGCATTTGGAGAAAAATTATATATATTATTGAAAGTTTGACCATCAAAATTACATAGCTGGAATATTTCACAATTCTTGGTATGGTGAAAAGTTGAAGGATGTAGAAACATACTAATACAATCCCCGATTGGTAAAAAATGTCTTAATTTCTACAGCATGTCAAAGTGATAATTTCCTTTTTGCTTTTGTGTTTGGACAGGGACAACTTCCTACTCTCAGGGAATATTAGAAAAATAGAATTTAAGTCTATGGTAGCCATCTTAATTACTTTCTCCTGCAAAAAACATCTGTTCTTTCTTGTGGCTGTATGAAGAATATATGTCTGTGTCAGAATTTAATATAACATCCAATAGCAGAAACTGGAGGTCACGTAGAATCGAGAATGTCACGGCCAGAGCTGTGTATTGAATCATCACTTGGGTAACAATGTGTGCATTAAGCATCAGTGACAAGGTAGCTTTGATTCTGAGCGTTTAGTCTGCATTGCTCTATTTGCAATTTGCATATGTTAGAAAAGTGATATGGTTTTGTTGTAGTGTTCTAAAACACAGTTACAAATGTCAGAAGAGTTTATTTAGATTGGTAGGCATTTGGTTCTGGGACTTGCATGATTTTTATTTTTTTTTTACCCACTGGATTTCTTGATATTCACATTTCTATGCAATAAAATTCCTGCCTTTTATGTGGTATTCTTTTCTAGTCTAATCTATGCTATGGCTGAAACTTCTGCCAACTTTCATCAAACACACTACTGCTTGTTAGGAAGACCCTGACTGCAGTATCCAGGGCTATTTTTCCCAAAAATTCGTCTTACAAAGTTATTTTTAAAACTAAAGCAGCTCAAAAGACTGCTTCATGCTCCACTCCTGCCATTTGAGTCTCAAAGACAAACTTTTATCACCCTTTGAATACCTGTTGGCTTGCAGGCTAATATAAGTCACCTATCAAAGAACAGAAATCTCTCTAGCTTATCTAAATCTTTTTCAAGATAGTGCCGTGCTTTGGCCGATGTGTGCCTCTTGGACTACGTCGTTGCTCTTGGGTAGAGATGCAATAGCCTGCTCTGTTACTGCCTGTGCTGTTGTTGCTGTTCTTGAGCCTCAAGCTTGCATCGTATCCCATCTGCTGAATAAATACCTTTCATTATTTTTAATTATTCATGTTAATAGCTTTAAGGGGTGCTAATTTTCATAGCTTCAGTTTTCTCCAAAAAAAGGGTGGGAGAAGAACAAGGAAGATATTTTGCTCTGCACACGTGAATGTAGTGCAGTGATCCACCTGTGAGTGTAGAGCCTTCCAGCATGACAGATTTTAAGACAAGCTAATCCTAGTGTACCCTGAGGTGGTGGGTGCAATAAAGTTGTTTCTGCTATAGCGAATGATGTATTTCTGATGAGTATGTGAATTGCAAGTCTTTCTTCTCCCAAACTAGAAACAAGGAGAACTGGAGCCTAAATTACACTTGAAAAAATCCTAATAAGTAACATCCAAAAGAAGAGGGACCTCTCAAGTTTCCAAAGAGGCGACCAATTGTAATTGAGCAACATAATCCTAATCCCTTCAGGGAGAACAAGTTCTCGATACAAGTGTAAAGACCTTTAGCAACAGCACAGTGACTTGATAACAGTAACATCAGAAATGATCCTACAGCACACGGATGGTATAAAATCAGAATAATATGATTACAGAGAACACACATGCAGCTCAGACTGTGTCGTGGACCTGTCCTGCAAGTAGGGATGAAACTGTTCACCAAAGCAGGTCTTCTAGATCACTTTGGTATTGTATTAAGCTGTGGAGATCTGAGGAGTGGCTTCTAAGACTCTATGAAAGGGGAGAAGAACGACCTAATCGGTAGATTTGCACGAGCTTTATATGGGCATCTGCAAGCACTGGAGAACAGGTTTAGAAGTTCATAAAAATGACCGAATGCCAGTCCTGCGTGGAACTGAACTGGCAACTAGTGTCAGTGCTTTTTTTCATGCGCAAATTGATGTGTGTGTTTTAATTTTCTGGTTTTTGAAGAGGTTTCTTGGTGGGTTGATTTCCATCACAACCGTGCTACTCTACCACGACAAGTGCTGTCTCAAGGTGTTAGTGATTGACAGTGTTTTATATGCAGGAATGACATTAAAATTTCAAAACGGGCCATGTGGAGCACGCCACCTACAATAAATGTAGGCTTCAGTAGAATTTATATCCAGTGCTGTAGAATTGAGATGATTTTGTTTGAAATGTACATAATGATTTCATAGTGTTTATCCACGTTTGTCATGAGAGATTTGTTCCCTCATGAACTGATCCCTTGATGTTTAGCCTTTGTTTAGACCATGTGTAACAGAGCAGCTGCTCTATGGGACAACTCTGTACTTGCAGGCTGGCTGCTCTGGGATGGTCTGCTCCTAGTACGTTTAAAGTGCCACTCACAGTAAAGATGAGGGAAGGATGGTAATAAGTATTGTAAACATTCTTCTAGCAGCCAGATAGCTTCAGATATTTATTGGCGTTCAGGGTTTATTTTCTTTTATTAAAACTTGGATAATAAAATTTCCTGCACTGAAAACAGTCGGCAAAATGCATCCCTGTGCCACTGTTTGTTTCTCCATATATATAGTTCATTAAGAGTGTAACGAAAACAAGTGGCAGTCTGCCGAGTGGGATGGATGGGCTGACACAGAGTTACTGAAGCTGGCCCAAGAAGACATTGTTGTCCCTGTTCCAAGGTGTGCCTGGGGCTGCCGAGATCCTGCTGGAGTTCACTCCCTTCAGTACCTAGACTGTATTTTTCTTCCAGGATTACCCTTGTGAAAAGACCATTCAAATAACTCCTCCCTTTCTTCCGGTGGATTTCAGAGCTCCAGGGGAGCATCTGTCCACGCCAGTAGTTTAGTAGTGTGTTTGGATTTCAAGGGGGCCTCTTGGCTGCCAATATTCTGGATGTTGGACCCCACAATCCAAATTTCCTTCCCATCCATCTTGTGTGGATAAACTCTTGGAAGCACAATTGCACAGGGAATGTTGTGGGAGACCCTTCTGGCCCCCTCTCTGCATAGTTGCCACAGTATGGGCTGGGCTGCCCTTTCATCATCCATGTTTGTGCTTCCGTGCATGGCATCTGCCCATCTGTGCGCTGGGCTCTAATGAGAGCAGCCCTATAGTTGCTTGCCACAAGAAATTAAGGGCTTGGAAAAGTAAAATTTAACTTAGTGAGTAATAAAACACAAATCGGAATTAATCCCGTGGATTTCAATCTGGTAGCTGAAAACGGCAGTCTTACTTATTTGAATACCAGAAAGGTAAATACGGTGTTAAAGTAAAAGTAAAATTTAAGGAAGTAAAACTTAAGTTGGTGGAAGTGGCTTGCATTTTATTCTGTATAAATTATAAGATCTTTGGGATAGGGCTAATCCTTTATTTTGCACAGCACCTCCCATTAGATTGATGCCCAAATACTATAAGAAGCTTTAGAGGTGTACATAGTTCAAGTTATTTTTTTTGTATAAATATGTAAAACCTCAATTGATATTTCAGTACGTGCTCATTAGCAGATAGGAAACAAGAAAAAAAAAATCCTAATTATACACTATGAAGTCATCGTGTTATGATGATAATAATCTGCATCGTTCCTTTTGTTACAGGGCATGATTTCTGGTTTATTTACTTTTTCTGCTCCTGTTGCACTGTTTCTTCTCTAACATGTATGAGGCAAAATTGTCTTTGGATTGTAGCTTAAGTGTCCATTTTTTGGAGAATATCCCCTGCCTGTATACATGCGTCTTCTCCTTTCTCCACTCTTGATTTAAAAAAAATAAAAATATCCCATTGGAACAAACCTGTAGTTTGACGTGCCACTGGATAAAAAGTTACTTGTCTTTGCTCTGAACAAAATAATGTATAATTAGTTCTGGAGGAAGCAATAAAACAGATGCTTGTTGTTGGTATATTTGATATGATTTGTATTCAGTATTACTGAAAGATAAAAATCTATTTTCTATAGTAGCAAGTATTTCACTACTGTAATCCAATTGTTCCAATGCTTTATGGAAAACATGAACATTTTTGTGTATGTAAGTTGTTCTCTTAAGACACTTTGCAGGGGGGAAACAACCAGCTTGTATTAAATGGTTAATAGTTTCCAAGTTGTGGTTCATGGGACTGTTGGATGTGGCCTGCAGCTGATCCGCGCATCACTGTCCTCCTCAATTGGTATTTCTGGTCAAAAATGGAGGAAGATTGCCCAGTAGGTTGCCTGAAATTTTGAGGGTTGGCAGTGCCTCCTAATACAGAATGTGTGAAGAGACGGAGATAATCTGAAGGTGTCTGCTTACCTTTTCTTTAACCAGCTGAGGATTTTTAAAAGCATTAACACAACAACGGGGATTTGTTTGCTTAAGTATTTTGTAGTAAGACAGCTGAAGTGACATCCTTCCATCTGATTGTGTATTCTGATTTGGAGAAAAGATAGCAATTAATGTATCTCACCTAATCCCTTTCTGTAGATGCTAATTTTCTAATTTCTCCTTTCCTTGTGATGCCAAAAAAGTAGCAGGGAAGCTGAGATTTGCTTACTTTCTGACAAATTTTCCTATGTCATTACTTCATTAACTCCTTACCTATCCTTTTGCTGTTTTAGATTGCTCCCTGCTACGGAGTCTACTTTCCTTGTGTATTTGTACAGTGTCTGTTTTAAGGGAATTCAGCTTTGAACCCGGGGCTCCCAGCTGCTGGGCCAGGAGTGGCGAATGCTTTTGCCATTGTATATCGGCATCCCCACTGCACCCCCAGCCATGTCCCTTCTCTTCTCCCTCTCCAGCTCTTTAACTATTGACTCTGGTCCCTCATTGCTTCCGATGGCTACTTTGCCTGCCCAGGAATGGCAATTACAGTTAGTGAGGAAAACAGGAGCAGTGTAAGGGCTGGAGTCGGGTAGGAGCTGGGCTCTATTTGTGTACCGTCTGCAGCCATGCACTCAGTGCTGACTGTAGTACAATAGCACGCCATAGCATTAGGGCATGGGAAATATGAAACATTAGTACAAGATTGGGCGAGAAGTTGTGTAAATTACCTACAGGTTGTACTGCTTTCTGTTACCTTTCTGTGACTGAAGCCAGTTTTGACACAAATGGGGTCTCAGGCACCTGAAACGTATCTACCTGCCCCCGAATTATCTAGCAGTGCTTACTCATTATATGTACTTTTGATTTATGTACAATTTTGATTAGTCTGCAGGAATATTGAGCTTGTGTTCTTATCTATCCATTAAATGAATGATATATTTTTTTTATCGTTCAGGGAACACCAGTATTTGTTCACGCTGGACCTTTTGCTAACATTGCACATGGAAATTCTTCTGTTTTGGCAGATAAAATTGCCCTTAAATTAGTTGGAGAGAAAGGATTTGTAGGTAAGTAATTATTTTGTTTAATATATTATGGTTTGTTGGAAAGTTGGCAAACAGTGATGTAAGTGAACAGGTAAAATAGCAGTGAAAGGTAAGAATGCTACTTCATTTTATACTAATATTAACCATAATCTTAAATAATCTTTAATTGAATGTGTAAAAAAAACCCAAAGCGCTTCTTCCCTCACCATGCCCTTTGTCTCAAGCATTCTTGTCACCATGTTTGAAGTTGCACAAGGTGGCTGAACCAGTTAAATGACTGGATTGCACTGAAAGAATATCCTGTAGTTCCTTGTATTAGTATTCATCTGACCTCCTTGGTAAACAGGCAGAAACCATTCCCTTTTCCTGCTGAAATATTTCTCTGCCAGTTCAGCAAACTTGGGCAAATCAGGGTTCAGGTGTCCCTGAGCCAGTGCAGGGGAACAGCAGAGGAAAGGTGGTAGAAGACAGAGTAAGACTACCTTATTTTGGTGGCAGTGAGCCATTAGATCGGTCCAGCTGCATTGTAAAACCTCACCATGAGGCCCTTGTGTTCCCATGAAAGCATGTGGTTGGGTGGGCAGACTCTTTTTATATTAAGAATTCAGCATGCACAAGCAACAATAGACACGTAGAACATGCTGTTATGGTCACAGGCAAAATAGACTTGTGGCTGAACAGTGAACTAGTATTTATAAAAATTGTTGTGTGTGTTTAAACTTCAGAATAAAATGAAAGGGGTGTTGCTACTTTGCAGTAGTAACGCCTTTGCACCGCGCAGCCATTCTCTTCTGTGTCCTAACAGCCAGGCTGGCTTACGTTAGTCCTAAAGTTGAACTTTGAGTACCTGTGGAACAATGCTCTTGAAGAGGTGCAGTGATGTGAAACATGAGGTTTCTTCTGCTAGCACCCTTAAACTAGCAGAGAAACATCTATGTATATGCTTATGGCATACTTACATAGTGCTGTAAACTATATAAAGGGAACCAAATTACTTGAAAGTACTGTTTCTATTTAAATTCATTGGTAATCGTAGAAAGAATGGGGGAGTTGTTTGCATTGTTATAGAATGCATATACTTTTTGTTATGATATGGATCAACCTGCATATTTACAGATAGAGAATAGAAAGGTTTCTTATACAAAGTTGTTGGCTAGCGAACAGGTAGATGGGTATCTTCTTACAGAAATCTTAAAAAGTAACAAAAGTTAATACCAATAAAAAAAATAAAGGATTGAAACCTGTTGTAGATCATACTGACTTTCAAAAAAACTAAAGAAATATGTCACACTGACATTCTCTGAGTAACAACAGAAAGGTTGAACAGGTAGAAATTCTATTTGTGAGTATTCGATTATCTTGAGGGCTTTCTTCTTTTTAAATAATATTTATTGATTTTCTGTTTTCTCTTTTTTGCTTGTTCGTCTTTGTAGAAGTAAGTTTATGATCTCCCTAAGTATTCTGTGCCTGGAAGCGTTCTCCATCTTTTTTTTTTTTTTTAGATGTGCGAAGTGCCCAGAATTTTTAGATCCTTGTTATGATATTATTAACAACATTAATTCCGAGAGTCAGTTTTGCTAACCTCTGCCCTTCTGATTCAATATAATTTGCAGAGATTGTTGGACATTTGCATGTAATATTTTGTTAGCCAGAGCATACTTGGGAAAAGTTTGATTCAGTATTCTGCTCTCACTTCTTACGTTTAGGTAGGAGTAAGCAGGGAAGTGCTGACCTGTGTAGGAAAATAAAGTATTGCACTTAAGGTGGTGAAACATGAGGTTTTCAAGGTAGTCTGGGCACTTGTTGGGTGTTTGCGTTTCCTTTTTAAAATGCTCCTATCAAGGAAAAAGGTTGTTTTCTTCAGTGTTACTATTGTACAGCTGAAGGGTCTGTTCATTTCCCTCTAATAAACAAACATCCATTCAACGTAAGAACGTTTTGCATTCTGAATACGCTTATTTAATAACAGAATTGGTATTTCATTGAGCCATGTTTGTTGTTATATGGCTTTGTGGAATGAAGAGCAAAAACACGTAAGGGTAGCTAACATTTTCAGGGGCTGGGTGAAGTGACTTTGTTTCTGCACTGAGCAATCTTTTCAAGTGGGAAGTTTGCTTTGTGTCATCTGAACGGAAGTAGGTTGGTGGCAGTCTTGAATATTGATCTGGGTTTTGGAGCCTGAAAAGTATCGCCTTGGATTTGGATTCCCCTCCATTCAGTGCACTGAGGGCATTTCATGCTTTTTTTTGGTCTTATCCACCTGTTTGTCTTTAACAGTCTTTTTTGCTTTGTTCATCTTTGGCCCCAGTTTCTCTGTTGGGAGACAAAGCGGCGTAGCTGCGACAGAGGAAAACCTTTGTGTGTTGCCAGCTCAAGGCTCTTGTTCAGGTTTTGTTCTACAGAACACAAATCCCCGTGAAACTGGCTTCAAAATGAGATTGCCTTTGCTCTGCTGAGCAAAGAACTTCAGCATGATTTTTAGATCCTTGTTAGATTATTAAAAGCAATAGTTCCTAGAGTGGCCTGCTTAAATAAACTTTGCAGGTAGTCACAAGTGTAAATGATTGTTCTAATGGTTGTAATTACAGTAAGCTTTATGTTTTAAAAAAATACCTTGTTTCTGGTAACTAGTCAGAACACCAGAGCAAAGACTACATTTAGCACTTGCTGATTTATTAAATACTTGCCTATCCTACCCTACGCAACTGGTCTAAAATGACAGCTACGAAGTGTGCCCTGGTCCACATTGAGGTTATGTCCGTTCCGGCAGAGAGCCCAGTGCCTGTGAAGCTACACAGCAAAGCAGTCAGCAAGAAACTCCACCGCATTCTGCTCGGTGTGGTGTGGGCCTCAACCCCGTACGGCCGTGGAAACTCGATGGGGGAAAGCTGTAGTTAGTTCAGACAGTAGGAACGCGGGACAGCCATGCTGCAGTTCTGTAACTAGCTGAACAACTTCGGTTACTCACTCTTGCTTAACAGTAAAAATCTTCACTGCTCCACATTTCTCTTGCCACTGTTCTTGTGCAGTTCCTTCTTTCCTCACGTTGGATCTGGCACTCATTAGATTCTTGTATGAGCAATTGGAGTTCATGTTTTGCCATGTAGGTTAGTTGCATAAGCTCATGAAAGAGTCTCAGAGGTGCTGGAAACAGCATAAGGTAAGTGGCAGAACTGCATGGCCGGGAGAGGCGTTTTAGGGACCGCGAGCTGTGAGATTGGCTCTCAGCTTTGTGCAGCTGCTTCCAAAGCTGGAACATAAGAAATCTGTGACCCAGTCTGCAATTAAATTAATTTCCTGTATAGTAGAATAAATACCTTAATGTGCGTATGCTAGCTCACTCACTGTGAGATGGGATGATGATACATATAATGTATATAATTATATATTTATTCTTTATATATTTATTTATTATTTACATATTTAATTTATTTTTATTTATTTCTTATTTTATTTTTACTTAAGCCATAGTTGTTTTAGAGCAGAACCTCCTGCTAAGTGTGTAGACAGTACTAAGGAGAATAGCATGGCCTGAGCTTGCACCACAGTTTCACAAATACAGATATATTTTATTTTCTGTCCCGACTTAAGCAGCCTCCTTCCTCTAGCTGCTTGTTTCCAGTCCTGTGCAACCCCTCTCTGGCCAGCACACCTTTTTCATAGAGCCACATGATAAACTAAACTGGAGAGCTGGTCCTGATTGAAAACAACTGCGACAAAAAAATCCCCTTCCTTCCTCTCACAGACAGTGGCTGGGCAAACGGTTAGATGTGCGACAGGGGGAAGATGAGATAATGCCACATAAGATGGTGCTTTTGCTGAAATAAATATTTATAATATTATAGCCTCATTTGGAGCTTTAAAGTGCCAGTAAAGCTACTGTGGATGCACTAGCTAATCAGACTGAGCCTGCATTGCCAGAGCAGCTAAGCCTGTCTCCTTTCTCAGCCTGTGCTCAAGTGTTTTTGCATGACATCCCGGCAGAAACCTATTGCACTTTTTGTTGGCTTAGTTTTCTGCTGACTTAACAGAGAAGCAGTTCAGCCCAGAGTCACAAAAACACCGGAGCTGGTGCAAGGGAGGGTGAATTGGGACAGCCTGCAGCAAATAACCAATCTGTTGTGTAGATCCCACTGTCGGCGTGACTGGGTGCCATGGCCAAGGCCAAAAAAAAAATCCTCGCAAAGCGTTCTTTTTAAATTTATTTTTAAACCTTACTTTGTCTCTCTGGCCTGCGTTGCCTGTTTCTCTGCTTGCTCTGCAGCTGGAATTGCAACGTGCTGTGCCTTTTGAGTAGTGTCGGTTAACAATGATGTAGACAGTCTTGTTTTAAAAAAATAAAATTTAAACAAAGTTTAACCATTGAGTCCTGTTCTGAACTCTCACTAATTGAAGGCATTCCCTGCTTCAGCTTCAGGTATCCAAGTGAATCACAGGCCCTCATTAAATTCAAGACAGCCTAAGCCTTTTAGCTCAGCTTGTCCATTCCCTCCTCCCCGAGCCTTGTTGCTGCGTACTGACAGCTCAGTCTTTTTGCTGTGATTTTGAGTTCCCTCGGTACGAGTTTTACCAGTGAACTTTTAGTGCAATGTCTCGGCTAGCACTGTGTGGCTTTGCGCTTGTTTGTCTTCTCAAGCTTTTACTGCTTCGGGCCTGTTTCCTTGCAAATTCCCCCCATCCTTGCCATGTGCAAGCGTGGCCCGCTGAGGAGGACGGCTGCGTGCCACAGGCAGCCCCTGCGTCGGCAACCAGGGCCACCATGCCGATGGCCAGGGAAGTCTTGCACTGCGGCACGTTGACCGTGCCCATCTTCACAGTTGCTGTCAGGGCTTTGCGGTCTCTCACACGTCTCTTTAGCCTCTCTGGCAGCAGCATGACGTCTGTTTCTGACATTTCATTTTCCTTTTGTGTGAAAGGTTGCCTAAGCTGCCCCGTTTAACCGATTCTGCAGCGCTTCCTTTGGTTCACCTTAATTGTTAAACAGCAAAGACAGCTGACATCTCAGCAGAGGCAAGGAAAGGAGCTTGGCGTCTAGGCTGAGTCTTATGCTGTGACTTAGTGGGGAAATACATCTTTATCTGTATTTAGCCAATTACTTTTGGGGGGACTTTTTGCTTTGTTTTGTGGTGTTAACGTTTTTCATTCCCCTTTTGTTCTTCATCGCTTTCCTCCGATGTAGGAATGTCAAACTTGCGGCTGATCCACACAAGCTGGTTAATACTGAAGGCCGCACCTGGTGTAAAGTGCAACTGAAGTTACTGGCAGCCCTGGGGATAAATTCGCCACTTCTGTAAAGCTTCAATTTTGCACAAGTTTCTCCTTGTGCTTGTGTTCTTCTGTCATATTTCAGGGGATTGTGGTTTGATTTGCTGAAAGTCCTCTTCTGAAATGACCTCTGTGCCTCATCTTTCTTTTCTCCATAGTTTCCCACCATTGCTTTGAGGAAGATTTTCATTGTTTCAGAAATGTCACGGCAATTTTTGCAAATAAGAACATTAACCGGCTTTCTGGATGCATAGGTTAGAGTGATTGTCTTAAGTGAACAAAGAATTGTTGTATTTGTTTCTCTGGCAGCAGAAGTCCCATGTCTGGACGAACACAATGTATGATGTAGATGTAAAGTGCTTGATTTTAACTCCAAAGATTACACTATTTAAGAAGGCAAGTGTTCTTGATACTATTTTGCCACATGAGGTGCTGCGGTATGGGAAAGAAGCATTTCACAAAACAGTTTTGGGTGTTCTTAAACGCATACACACTTCTCAAGGATTTGGGAAATAGTGTTTGGGTTCAATCACACTGTAACTGCTGCCAATTAAGAGTCCCAGTCATAAGCAATGCGTGTATGCAGAACAAAAAATAGAGTCCTTGTCCTAGAAAGACTTGCTAGTTACTCAAAGGGCAAGAGGTGACAAGTGCCTACTGACAGGCAGCTGGCAAAGCACAGGAAAATGTGCCTTTATCACAGCAGTATTGCCATCCCGCTCACCCAGCAGTTTTCTTTTTTTGTGGTAGTTTCCAAGGGGGGGGGNNNGGGGGGGGGGGAATTCTTGGTGTAGTTTGCAAATAGGCAAATTGTGAGAGGTTCTGTAGGTTTCAGGAGTCATGTCACGTGTCAGGGAAAGCAGAGGAAGGAGTGCAAAGGAAGCGTCAATGAGATGGAATTTATTCTGGTTGCTGATGTCTCAAATATCTCTCTAGGGACAGAGGTTTGTTTAGAGAGAGGTGCCTCGAATTGCACCCAGAAGTGGAGGGCACTAGACTACAGACCCCATACTAAGTTGTCACCTTTCAGGCATACCATGAGGGCAAAGTGTTTTGCGATCTTTGTTTACTCCTATGGGCATGCATGCAGGCAGCCTTGGTAAGAAGGGAAAGGAGATATCAATAAACCAAAAAAAGGACAGGGAAATTTTGGTGACCTTATCAACACAGAATGCAGCTAGTTACTCCTTGTGATGAGTCTGGTGCTCTGCTGAGGAAGAAGTAATCATTTCTGATGCTTAACGCATTTAACATGGTCACAGCTTCTTACATCACATCTCTCTGCTGCTCATTCCTCCTCCTGTGTTGGCTTAAAGCAACAAAAATACCTTCTAAAAATCCAAGTTCTTTTTCTGCACAGGTCAGTTTGTTTCTTAATACTCTGTTAAGGCAAATAGAAAGGATGAACTGTTAGGTCTTTTAGTCAGTGAATGCCGGCTGCCCAAGAGGAGTTTTGAAGACTTCAAGGATGAAAGAGGAAGAGAAATGAGCTTTCCTGAATCATATTTGTCAGTGTGTCAGAAGTTATTGCAATAAACAACTCAGCAGATTGCCCCATCCATCTTTCTAATCCCTTGAAGGTGTTTCAGCTTAGGAAAGGGGTTGTTGTAAATCAGAAGAAAAGCGAAGCATGAATATGTTTTTGGAATCTTAAACCAAAGTCCTTCTGAAGTTTGTTTTTCAGGCTTGGACTATATGTTTGGCAGTTGCTTTCTTTCCTACTCCTAATAAGCACGTCCCATTCAACACTGAGAGCACACTGCGCTGGTCAAGGTCGAGCGTGACTTTGTCTTCCTGGTGTCATATCAGGTGACAAGAAGAGGGTTATTGCAAACTGTTGGTGCCTGAAACAAGGTTCACTTTCTGTTTCTTTCTTTAGGTGGCCCACTTGGGTGTGATTGGAAAGACTTTGTCACACAATTTTAATGGTATAAACTCAAGTAGAAGCAGTAAATTTTCATAAGCTAAAAGTAATTGACTCTCTTTATTGTGCTGGTACTCTTGTTAGAATAAACTAGTGATGCTAGCTGCTCTAACTATCTGTTTAGTACATATAAAGTTGCATTTCAAACTGTATCCGGTTTACACACTCTCTGAGCAGACGTATAACAAGTTTATAAACCACCTTATGAAAATTGTGTGTGTTTAATACACTAAGTGAATAATCTTCAGTAGATTTTTTGTAATATCATAAGACACTTCAAAGTATGTTCCTAGTAGTAGTCTTTTTCAAAAAAAGGAAATAAAGTCCGAATACTTTGGCTAAACTTCTTTTGGCACCAGTAGTACATGTGATACTATATTACATTTAAATGTTGAGTTCAATGATTTCTTTTTAATACTTTTTGTTGCTCGATACCACTAGAAAGGGGTTCCATGCAGTGACCCTCCAGAGAGCTTCAATTTTAAGATTCTGTCCAGCAGCTTTCTACCTTGTGTTAGTTCAACTCTGTCTTCAGTCCTTATTTTCACAAGAAACAAAATGTAATGCGATTACGTTCCAATATTTTGCTCTTTGAACCGCCGTGGTTTTTTTCTTGCTTTAAGCGTCAAAGCAAGGCTAAGGTTTCATGGTACAAGCGTTGTCAGCCTACGTGTAACTGACCTACTCTGAAATGTGCGCGCTACAAAATAGATAAGGGATGGTCAAAACTTTACAGTGTTTTCTCTGATCCCATTCATGGTGCAGCTGCTCAAGCAGCTGTGCTTAGCACAACTGTGGTAGTGGGGTGTTGGGGAGGAGGGTGATACTGGGCTAGTCAGTATCGCTGCAAGGCTCTGAAAATCATGGTTTAATAGTACAAGGCACAGTGGTACCACAAACTGCAAAATAAGGTGCCATTACTGCTAGAAGATCTGTGAATCTCTGCCGTTCACTTGTGAATGGTGATGCCATTCGCATCCCGGCTGCCCTTTTTATTTCTTTCTTCACATTTGCCGAAGTAAAAGTAAATCCAGTAAATCGCATTTCTTTCACGTGTTGTAGAGTGGAAACAAAAAAATCTTCTCCTGTTCCCCTTCGCTTTTAAAATCTTAGCAAATTTTCTTACCAGTAAGCTGAAAGGCCTTCAGAGACGAGATGTCGTGCAACACATTTTCCTTCACTGACAGGAAGTCAAAGTTCCTGAAAGCAGAGCTGATTTACTGCCTTGTCACAAATAATCTGGGTGCAAATCGTGCATCCCTTGCTTAGGGCTTGCTGCCGCTGAAAGTCAGGTGGCAATGATTTAAATGACTTTCTATTGCAGAAAATACTTAAAACAGTCTTGAAATAATTTATGAATTATTCCAAATGAGAATCAAAACCTCTTTTTATATCTTTGTGTATTCAGAGTCCTAGAGAAGATTCTGAGCGACTCCATGTTTTCACTGCAGAGCCCTTGAAACTTTTTCTTCTGACAGTTCTGATGTCTAGGATACATTGCAAACTAAAGCTTTTCAGAAGGAAGATTGAGTAGAAGAGAGCTGTCCTGAATGGTTTTGTGTGTCAGGAAGAATCCTAGTATTGACCTTGGTATCATATGTCACTGTATTTCAGAGTTGAATTAATTTGGAAGCTTGTAAATTACGCAAAGCTAAACTCAAAACTGAAAGCTGGTATGATCAATACTACATACAAACTATTGAATTATGTGTAACTAATGTTACACTTGTCATAAAAAAGTGGTGTTTTGCCCAATAAGGAGAAGTGATGCAATTTTGAAGAGAAAAGCTCCCAAATTATGAAGTGTCTTGTAGTGAGACTTTACCTTCTTCCCTTCGAAAAAAAAATAAAAATCTACAAAGCGTTAGAAATTCACTTGGCATTCCCTCACTACAAAATGTATTTGTAAATGTACATTCCCAACTCTGTTGTTGATATCCAGAATGATGAGGAGCAATTTACAGGAATAAAAGAACATGTGATTATAAATCATCAGCCATTTAGCTGAATTCTCTGCTTTATTTGACAAGCATATCAGATGATCTTCATAAACTGACTGAGCTCCAGTTTGAAACTAGCTAGGATTTTTAACTCTTGCTGGTAAGCTAGCTGGGTTTCCATGGACAATTGGGACTCATTTGGTCTTGTTCTCTAATGCTGTGTTCCTGCTTAGTCTTCTCTCTCTGAGGTGATAATTTTTATACTGTCTGTCTGACTAAACAAGCACAGCTTTTCTAATCTTTTATAATTAATGCTAGGTTTGCCATTCCTATGGCACAGCCTATCTGCTTCTTTAGTTTCTGCATCTGTTACACTATTCACTTCATTCAACATAGGTACATGCACAGAGCTCTGCAAAGTCACTTTTACCTTGCTGGTGTTTATCCTCAGGTCAGTCACCTTTTTATTCTCATTTTCCGTACATTACTCATTCTGTGATCAACTTAATGCTGCCAGGCTCCCAGACTCTTCTCTGATGTCTGCCAAGTATGAAGTTCCCAAATTGTAGGTCTGATTTTTGTCATTAATCTCCAATGGCAATGGCTGTTTACTAAAAACTTTCATTCTGTTTCTCTTCACGTCTTCCTAAACATCACAGCAGCTTTTTCCTGTGTGATATCCTCGTTCCTCTCCGCCTCGGTGATGCTTTCAAACTTTGGCATCACCAGCATTGCGCCTCAGTCTTTCTGCTGAGGTTGTTTAGCAAATGGTAAACAAGAGCCCTCAGGCTGGTCCTCTCTCCTGTCCCACAGTTCTCCTGTCATGGCTGCCTATTCTCCTCTCTCTTAATCATGTAATCATAATAATTTTCTAGCCTTGCCAACACGTTCCTGTGTATTGCTGTAGCAGGGGTTCTTTTCCTGAAGGCCACGTTGATGAGACATCACATTTTCGTTACCGGATAAAGGGTTGTATCTGGCATAGCCTGCCTCTGGTAGACAAAGGTTATACTTCTTACTTATCTCCATTTTTTTTTTAATTATTCTTTTCTTAAAAAAGTGCGTGAAAACCATTAAGCCTGTAGTCACTCTGGTTTCCTCCACTCCTCTTACATTACTTAAATACAGGGTTTGATACTTTTCAGACACAAGGCACCAAGATAAAAGGAACTTATTTAAAATGCTTATACAAGCTTTATGTTTGGGGTTGTTTTTTCTTCCAGGATTTTGAAATTCCTGATTCACTCTATGTTGAGTAGTGCATTCAGTTCTTACGTGTTTTGGTTTTTTAATTCCATCTTTAATACCTCGCTTTATTAGCTTTTACTGTTTAATTTCTGTGGCTGAAGACACTTGCAATTTGTTTTCATTTCCTTTGCAGGCTCTGACACTCATTCTCTAGTGTAGCAACTCTGTCTGTCTTTTCCTTTCTTTTAGAACTTGTGTAATTAATAGTTAACGCATCATCTTCTCAGAAATGCCGCCCTGCAGGATTACAAAACTGTGTGTTTGACTGCCTTTCCTCCTAGCGACCAGCAGTTACCACTGTTCTCAGGCCAGATGTCACGTGAGAGACCAAGCATTTTAATTAGTACATTTAGAGGAGTTTGAATTCATGGGTGAAGTGATTTCAGTGTGGGGAAAGCGATTTAAAACGTAACAATGACGTGATAGAAAATAATGAACAGATAGCGTGGCCTTGCATGGTTGTTTTTAAGTTGTTTTTTTTTTGAAACTTTGCTGGTGGGTGGATGCTGCTCTGTGCCTCACTGGCAAAGGAATTAAATGGTTTTCTCACAGGCTAGGAGCTGTGAAGTGGCACGTGTGTGTCGCTCACGTGCTGAATGAAGTGTCACACCAGAACTGAACTGGCTGGGTCAGAAGCAAGCGGCAACTGGACATACACACCTTATTTGAGAGAGCCATGCTTTGTTTTCTTCATATGGGTTTTCAGAGTAGAAGGGAAACGTAGTGAGACAGTGTTTGGGTTGGGATTGTATGCCGGCGGGATGACAATGGGGAGGCAGGAAGGGCGACATGAATGTTCCTGCTGGCTTGCTCCTGAGGAGCTGGTGTCTTGAGGAACCCTGTCCTTTCTCCTCTTTCTTGCCCAGTAAAAGAGGAGGAGGCAGAGCTGCTGAGTCCATCCTTTTGTCACCAGCAGCACGAGTTCCACGAGAACTCCTGGTCTAGTGGCTGAGGCACTGTAATGCGTGTCAGGAGGCATCATCTTGTTACCACCTCCATCCTTGGCTAGCTTCATGGCCTTAAGCAAGTTATTTCAGCCTCTAGGTCTGCATACTTAATCTCATTCTTCCCAATTTATTTATTCAGTTTATAAACTTCCTTAGGGGCAAGAACTGTCTCACCATAGCAAATGGGGAGATGCCAAACACTACGGTAATAGGAATTTTAAGGTAACAGGGGTCTTGTAGAGCCATGGCAGCTGCCAGTACTTAAACATGCATCAGGAATTCACTGACAAGCTGACATGGTATTTTAATGCTCTGTACGCTGACCTCTTCTGCAACATGTTAGAGCTTAACACAACTCTTTCCTCTGCAATGACATTCATAAATTAAAACTATGGAGTGTACAACTGTTAAGGGCTATCCATTATTCTTGGTCTCAGGACAGTTCTCCAGAGGTAAAAATAGATAGGAAGGATCTGTCGTTCATTCAGAAAGTAGAGGCACTGCCCAGTTCCTGATAAATAAAATACTGTTCTACCGAGTAGAAACTGATGACATTGCAACTTCTGTCCTGTTTGTTTTTCCTTCCCTCCTCAAGTCAGCAATCTTCACTAGTTTTAAAACTCCCAACTCATAAGAAGCAAATAAGCAGTTCCTTTTGTTCTTTTGTTACCTACGGGTTGTATTGCTTTTATTTATAAGAAGAAAGAACCAGAGGTTAAATAAATGCAAACAGTAAAGCATATATGCTAGGAAGTTCTCTTAATTCATCGCTTGGCAGAGGAAATAAAAGCAGGCTCCCTAGCTAACAGCGTTACTTTTGCTTAGGGTTATTTGGCAGAAAATCCATCATCCTCTCTCCATTTGTGGGTATTTCATATTGACTTACACCCTTTAGCAAGGGTCAGCAGGGTAGAGTGCGCATAAAGAGTTCAAGTCCCATTTCAAAGGCTGAATTTTAATTTTAGTGGATGGTTTATTTTTAATATCATTTGAAAATGAAAGCTCTTTATTAGATTTTTTGTTTGTTTGTTTTACTGGCTTTTTTGGTACTGAAATCTAATGTTCTTTTTGTGGACTACTTGCATAAGAATTAGGTTTGTTCAGACATTTCCATCATGTTGGAGAAACCGTTTTGCTTTTTATTTTCCGAGTCATTGTTCTGAATCTGCAGGCAGGAGTGCTTTGTTTTCTGAAAGCTTTTATAATTAAAATTGTTAATAATGTACAAATATGGCGGGGGCAATTTATGTGTGTATGTTTATGTGTGTATTTACTTTGTGAACTGGGCGTACTTCAAGGTTCCAGAGAAGTCAGTACAAATGTGAAATGTAGTAAAGATGTAAATACATGTATTTCCATTTTTGATTATGGTAATTGCAGTTGGCAGAGTTTTAATATAATCTAGTAGAGGTTTGTATTTAGCAGAGTTTATTTGCTGTTTTCTACTGGTATTCCATAAACACACGCACTCTGAGAGTTCAGTTAATAGGCATTTCAGGGAGAGTTGTTCAAAGCTACGTTGTGTTCTTGGGGATCAGATCCAAAATGGTGGTTTTTTTTTTCTTATCCTGTGTTACCCTGTCTACCAGCCCAATTTGGAATAATATCATGGTTTGGGGAAAAGGTTAAGGTATGTCTTTAGATGTTCTTGGAAGAAAAATACACATGCAGAGGGTTCCTAAGATTTTTATTTGCAGGTGTTTTGTTTTGCCTCGTAAATTTTTTGACATACTCTGATAGGACAATATAAAAGAAACATACAGTGATTTCTCAAAATGTATGCTGACATCAAATTTTTGGGTTTTTTAAATTTTCAAACAACAAACCATGTGCATTGTTTTATGCTAGGAACTTCTGAATTGTTTTAACAGAAAACAGTTACTTCTCTTTGAAAACAGGAATTAGGTTCGCTTACATATCTGATCTTATGACCAGTGGGATTAGCTTACAGAAAAATATCAAGAATTCGTGACTAGGGTTATAAATATGTCTCTAAACCATTTCTAAACATGTTAATTAAATTGCAAATTATACTAGGTTATGTATGGCCAGTATGATTTGTTACTGGGAAGAGTGTTGCTCTGGCAAATAGCCAAAGTGCCTTAGAAGGTCAAATGTTGACAGTATTTGAAAGTGTTCGGAGACTAGTCTCTGATTATATAAAATAATACATTAAGAGAAAAGATTAATATCCTAAATGACATATATCAGGGTCAGTTTGCTGCTCCGACCTTGCTGTTTTATTTTTGCGGTTTTATGTAACTGCTGTGTAATTAATTTCATTTGATTGAGAAAACAGATTAGATTCAAATAGAGTAAGAGAAAATGTGGGTTACAACTGTTTTTAAATTTTGGGTGGCCTGTCTGTCTTTTGCATGGTGGGTCTTTTTGTCAGTCCCTTTATCCTTGATGTGCCACGCTGGCAGCTTTATTGAAGCTGACAATCTCAAGCTCTTCAACTTTGCTTCCTGCAGTAATAAGGCACATGCTTGTAACGTGTCTTCAGCTTAGCCCCAACTGCAAGCTCTGGGGGGGAATGAAGCTTCAGGGACAGAGCAGATGCTTTACATGCATGAGGAGACGCTGCATCTATCTGCTGCCTCCATCTACCGCATCTCAAACAGGGCTCCCAAGAGGCTGAGGAACAGCTTCATAAATCAAGGGCTGCAGGTTCAGCTCTTCCTGCAGCCAATTAGGAATTCAGTGTATGGTTTGCAGTCTTCCGCTGCGCGAGGAGCGGGAAAGCACAAAAATGCCGGGGAGGGACAAGGACGAAAGAGTGGCTGAGATGACAAGATGATGGGCAATTATGAAGAGGAACTGACAAAAATATTTAATAATTTATAACCTGTAGTAAAGGGGGATCCACTAATAATGCAGAAATATTTCAGAAATGGTAATGGGTAGTTTGCAATGACGATTCTGTTGCCTTAATTACATGAATTGTGGTTAAGTGGATAGATTTGCAATAGGCATTAAAGAGTTGGCTTAGCCATGAGCAGTTGAAAGGATTTGGCTTGTAAACTAGCAGAATTATGGTTTGGTTTGGTTTTGGTTTTGGTTGTGTTCTTAATTGGGAAATCCATGTAGGAAAATCCTTCTCCACGTGGGATTTGTTGGTGTGTGACCTTAGTACCTTCACTCTCCTCAGGCTGTAATTCTTTCTGTAAGATAGATTACACATATGCACACACATATGGTTCATCAGACACAGTTATTTTCCACAGCAATTTTAACCAGCTGAGTCCTTTTTCCTCATCCAAAAATTATAGGGAATTAATAAGTTTGACACAAGCCATCAATCTTACACTTTGAGTAGAGGTTCAAATACTGCCTTTGTAGAGTTTATTTTAGAAATAAGGTGATTACAACCAAGCTAATGCCTATCTGCAAAAGGTTTTGGAGGGCTTACATCTGCAAAGCTTCCATGATTTCCAAGGTTGCTCCTGCTGTACTTCTCCATGCATGTGGCTATTGCATAAAGTCTGTGCAGCACAGTGGGCTTTAAGTGCCTGCTTCTTCTACGCTTGTCTGCTCTTCTGTGGCTTTTGATGCATGTTCTCACCACTAGGCGTTTTTTCCCATCTCCCAAAATGCTACTGATAGTATCTGCTGCTTTCTCTGTCTATGGTAAGTCATTCTGTGTATTGGTGTCTTAAATTCTGTGTGTGTTTAAAACATGTCTCGCACCCTTTGTAGAATTTCCACCAGCACAGAGCTCAGCAGCTAAGCTCTCAGGATGTTCTTGTAGAGTAATTTACAGCCTTTGCATCAGATGTTTCACTGGGCCATTTTTTCATCAAGGCAAACTGCTAGTCAGTGCAGTACTCTTCTTCCTGCGGATACATAACAGGAGATGCCTTTTTCCATGAATTTCTAAAACATGGCTTAGTAGTTTTGACAAGAATAGTGGTGTTTGGCGTCCTCTCCCAGGCCAATCATGAAGGCAAGGCGTTCTGTCTTCTAGCAAAGTCTAAATGGAATGAACTAGAACCTGCTGCTCCTCCTAGAAGGAGGATTCACTACACATGTACACTGAAAAGACTGCCTAAATCATGGGCAAAATCATCATCATAGTAAGCAAGCGCTCCCCAGGATTTTTGAAAGCCAGAGTAGGGAATACTTTCAAAATGTGCTCCTTGGTAAAGGATCTGGGGGAGTTTTAACAAGGCGGCAGCCCAAGGCAAATAGTTGCATGCATTATGGAGTAGGCTTACACTGCAATGATTGATGACTCGGTGCCTGGCGTGCCGCGGGTGATTGCATCAAGTGACAGGAGCATTGATCATCCTGGTTCAGCGGCGGCTCTTTGTTGTGTGGCGGCCGCTGTCGCCTCAGCAGACACCGCTCTCCCACTGTCCACGCACAGGCGCTTTTGTTTTGTGATGAGAACAAGGAGGAGCGCATGTGGCTGGCAAGGTGATTGCCTGGCCTGGCCGCCTCTCACAGACGTGTCCATCTGTGAAGGTATGCGGGAGTGCATGAACACCCACCGCCCGGTGTGCAGTGGTAGTTGGTGAAATGGATTTCATCTCTGAGTTATGATAGTCTCTGAGGGTACCTTGTATGGCTGCAAAAAATGATGTATTTGTCATTCACTACCTGTATCATCACTCGTTGCCTGATTTTTCTGCTGCTCTTTAGAAAGTATGTCATCTTCCAGGGCGTACGCTGAAGTGGTGTTCTGTCTCAAGAATAAGATCCTTTCCATCTTGTCTTTTCTTTTTCATGAATCAGTGCAATATTGGCACTAAGGCAGGTGTTGCTTAATGGCTGTTTGATGAAATGGGTAGAACTTTTCCCAGGAGGTAGATCTTCACGCTCCTTGCCTGCCTCTTGAAGTCAGCGTTTTCCAGGTGCTTGTAAGATGACTTCTCAAAGCATGTTCAAAGTCCATTTTCCATAGCTCTTCCAAGGGGAGTAGGAAGAGCCAAAACCTGAGAGCTCAACAGAGAGCAGCTTCAGTTTGATGGAAGGTGTGTTTGTGGTAGGAGCTTCAGCCAACTGTATCTTTCAAAACGGAAAGTAAATGAAAGTCTGGTAGTGAGATACCCAGAGAGAAACATGGTTTAGGTGTGATGAAATTTATTTTAAGCATTTAGCGTAACACTATGGTAAGTTAATATACTCCTTGCAGTTGGAGAATTGTAGAACAGCCTTAAATGAAGATCCATCAGTGCTGCCGTTAATAATTCCTTCCACGCAACTCCAAATAAAAAAGTGATGTTTTAATTTTGTCATTACCAGAAGGCTAATAATTCTTTGCCAAAGGCCATGATGATCTCTTAAGTATGAGATAACGTAATTGCCTCATTCCTGTGCCATTAATTGTGCTCTATTTTAAAAATGTGGTCATCTGTCTTATGAGCAAATGATACTCTGTTACCTCAAAGGAAACGTGCTACGAATGGTAAAAGGATGCAACCTAAAATTCACAGTTCTTTTGTTTGAATTTTTCTAGTTCATATTGTATCGGAAGGAGGTTAGAAAAGGTGAAACTGTGTATATTTGGTTAGTGTATTCAGCTGTGCATTAAAATTCATGTCAGGGGCCAACCCTTAGCCTATGAGTTATGGGTCTTTACATGAGTATAGGACACAGGAGTTAAGAAGTGGCTGTAAAACCCAGCAGGCTTAGCAGAGGGATTCAGAGAAACGTGTAGCCCGTGAAGCCACATACAGCTCACTTTATTTCTATTAGAATGAATTGTTTGTGGCTTGTAAGATGTCTTCAGGGTTTTAATCTCTAGTAATAAATCTAAATAACGAGCTCATTACTAGTGAGCTGTGAGAAGATGTCAAATTTTACATTTAAAATATCAGAGTATGGTTTGACAAGGTGGCTAGGGATAAATTAACAGTTTGCCACTGTTGAAATGTGAAATGTTCCTTCCCCTGCTTCTGCTTGTCTGCTTTTGCTGCTTGTTTGAACACGTTCAGACGCTCGTCTGGTCTCACTTCAGATGACTCAAATCTAACCCAGTGGAATTTTTTTTTTTTTCTTTTCCCCCTGTGTTTTTCTCTTTGTTTGTTTTCTGGTTAGCAAATTCCAACAGTTTGCCTTCCAATTAGATGAGTGCCAAAACCTGCTGGAAGTCTGGTCAGCAGGGAGGGAGGGAGAAAGGTGGAAGAATTAAGAGGGAACAGGAATTGCTCTTTCAGCAAGGCGGGGTGCTCATTTGGTTCAGCCACAGCGTGAAACCATGCCCTAAATTGGTGCTTTGTAGGCAGGAATTACTGCAGTTGCACTTCTGTGTATTTTCAAGAGGGGGAGGCGAGCAGAGCTGTGGAGATGTGCAGAGCCAGCCACACAGTGCCACTCCTGTCAGCTCCTGGAGTTTTCGGTTTGATTCATCCCCTGAATTTCAAATCCAACATAGGCAGCATACATATGTAAGCAGGCCTGTAAAAACCCCCGAAAGAGGAATTGTATCCTTAATTGTGAGAGAATCAAGATTTAAGAGTTATCTTCAGCCGTCCGGCTTGTAGTAAATAAAGTGAATTTTCTGCACAGTTTTTTTGTGTCTGGGAATAATCTGTACGAGCCATTGTGCCTATTCGTTTGTTTAATGTATGGGATGCTCTTGAAAAGTTAAGAGCAATTGGTATTTAAAGTGAGTAACTGTGAGAGGTCATAGTTTCGCATTTAAAGCTGCTCTGCATTTCAGTGGTAAAATTCATCTCTTAGGGAAACAGAAATGTTTCTGAGCAAAAGGTTGAAATATCTTGTTACAGGGTCCCAAGGGAATCGGCACGTAGATGAGGGGTATTCCTGGGAGCCGAGCGGCAGCGACAGTAGGCTGAGGCCTGAGACTCTTGGCCACTGGAGACGAGTCTCCCTTGGAGGAAGGCAGCATGAATTGAACTGCTGCTGTCAGGGGGTATGGTGGCAGGGGACTCGAATGTAAACCTTTTTTTCAGCTGATTTAATTTGTTTGTGTGGGGAAGTTGAAAATTTTCAGGAGTTTTGTTTTTTTTTTTTTTTCCCCTCCGAAGAAATTTATATTAAGAGAGGTCTCAAGTGCTAGAGTATCGGGGCTTGGAGGGTTTGCTGGTGGAACCAGAAACCAGGCATTTATAGCATGTCTCTCTGGGGGTGCTCATGCAGGTGGGCTGCTCTCTGGCTGCGTTTGGAGAGACTTCCACGCAGAGAGTCTCGAGTGAATAGTAATCTACTGTTGAACATAACTTTATATAATGTGCTTTCTGAGAATAAAGTTTTCTTTTGGTCAGGACTTCTTGTGGAAGAAGACTCATTAAGAGCTGTTAGAAGCGTGATCCTTTTGGCTTAAGAAGCCAAGACTCCCGTATCTGCTGGTTCAGTCAAAAGCATGGATTGGTGGTCAAGAGTCAGAAACCTCCAGTGCCCGTACCTCTGCAGAGCACATACAGCCCTGGCATCTTTCTTTAGCAAAGGGTGAAAAGTACCTGTCACCTCCAATGAGGAGGTAAAAACTTTGACAGCCGATGCTAGCTGTTTTCTTCATGGCACGAAAAATGGTCAGCCTGTGTAGATGCGTGTGTAGTTTTCTGCTGGATTTTGTGTCCAGTGGCGGTTGCAGCGAGTGCCTGTGTTGCATGCCATCTGAGAATGCGTCAGAAAAAAAAAAAAAAAAACAACAGGAAAACTCCCTCTGTTAGGAGGGAGGGAAAAAAAAAAGAAAGAAAAAGAAAAAAAAGTATCTGTTACATTCCAAAATCAGTCATAATAATGGGAGTTCACATCAGATAAATTGCTAGAGTCAGAATGGACAAACATCTGGTTTATTCATCCCTAGCTATACTAACAAAAAAATATGATATCCTGTTAGATAAATCACTGATCGTCCCAGTTTATCTTGGCGGTTGTGCACCTTGGTATTTTTCACTTAAACAAGAACGTATCAGTACTTTACAGCTAGCATGCCTCCAGCTCCAGGTTCACAGTTCATGTGCTTCTGTGACTTTGAACTCTTCTTTTCCTGAGTTTACCAGCAGACAGCTGCACCAGAACAGATATGTTTACATGTGGGGAGTAAATGGCAGCTTGCAGCTCAGAGTTTCCATTTCCTTTTACATTGTTCAGGAATCCAGGCTCACAATTTGTGTCCTAAAGCTTCGCCTCATGCGTATGCATCTGACTTGGCCCTTTAGAGTACAAATGTTTTATTTTGACGTTGATTTGTTGATAGAAAGGGCTGAGCAGGGAGAAGCTACTTTCACTAGAAATTACCCTCAGTTTACATGAAGTTCAATTGTGGGTGAAATAATCTTTTTAAAAAAAAATCTAAACATCACTATCTGTAAGGCTTTTAAGCAGTATGTAAATGTGAGGCTAATGTGGAACCACTTCATGCTGCTATAGCATGATAGATGTATTTTAGGCGGAGAAAAATTACATTTTGTACTAAGCATGACGGTGAAATCTGATTAGCTGCTTAAACCATGACAGTGACTATTTAAGCTATTGTCATGCGTAGGTGATAAAATATTCCCAGATGTGCTTGGCAAGGCAGTAATTCCATGAAGAGGTTATGGTAATTATAAACAAGAAACAAAACCATCAGAGGGATTTGTTCATTTGCCTGAACGCTGAAGTGCAATTAGAGACTTCAGTGAAGAGTATCAATTGTTCTGACTTTACACTGCCCAACACTTCTCATCCTCGCTATTGCTTAATTCCGTGTTTATGAGCTTTTCTTTCCCCTTTTGTACCCGATTTGGGTATTTTAGGTTCTTGCTCTGAATAAAAGCTATGGTTAGTTGGTTATTTTGGTAGCTGAACTGAGTGAACTAGGTGTTATGTAAATGACCTGTAGAAAGACCTATAGTCATTTTGTGTTGTGTTTTGCCTACTGTTGTTTTAAAACAAGATTCCCCAGTGACCCTGATGTGCTAGAATGAGCCTAGCTTTTGGTTACCCTCACACGGGTCTTTTATGAGAAGAAATTATTTGAACTTATTGGAGCGTTTTGATGCAGTTTACTTCTCATATATGTGTATATTAATTGCTATATTTGACCTATGGCCCACTATTAAAAGTAATGTAATGGTAGTGCACTTCTGGTACATGAAGTTTTACTTTTTAATCTTCATTCTAATGTTCCTTATGATGCTTGGGCTATAAAATTGGAGCATACAATCAAACAACAGGGTATTTGTTGAATTAGATTTTGCACTTTATATGACCACACAGTGAGAGTCCAGAGAGCTGTACTGACTGAAAATAATACCCAGAAAATAATCTTGTAGTACTCGTCTGGATCATTGTCCAGCCTTGTCAGTGCGAGAAGGGGATCCGGAATGTAAAGCAAGGCCTGGGACTCTAAAATCCCCGATCTGGATCAGCATCGTTGTGTTCTCAGGCTGGAAGTGCAAATACCTGTATGTTTTCTATGAGCTTGCTGAAGGCAAATCATTTACCGCTTTACTTTCATCATTAGAACCGCTGTGTTTGTGGGCCGGGAAATGAAAGCAAGCCATTATCAACATGCCAGCATCATCCCGTCTCTTACAAACCTCCTACCTGCTTGCAGGGGCTCAGGGGGCTGGGAAATGGCCGCTTGGCAGGGGACAGGATGAAGAAGCTTTTGGGGAGGGGACGTGAAGCTGGGTAAAGACTCTTTGTAGGCAGGTAGAAGTGGCTACCTCATCAACTTTCCTTCAGTTGAGGTACAGCAGCAGACTGCATCTGCTTAGGCAGTTGTTTGTTCCCAAAATCTTCGTCAGTTCACATGTGATCTGTAATTGCCTCTGCTGACAAACCGTGTATGAGAAATGATAACCAAAGTAACTGAACCCATGTATTACTTTATATTTCTGTTGGTACATTTAAAGTGATTAACTGTTTTATCTCATAATCTCTAAATGTAGACTAGCTTGAAACTTCCCATTTAAAGTCTGTATTTGTTTTTCATTGACGCTTTCATTGGAAAGCAGGAAACAATCTGAAAGTAATTGTATTAAGTGTTTCAGCACAAAGATTTTAAAATATAATAGCTTGGCATATTACTCTATGTCCACACTATTCCTCAGAGGAAATAAAACAGAGTTAGCAACTTTCATCCAGGCAGCTTTTCTACTACATCCTGTTTCCTTCCGCGCACTGGAGAAAGCAACGACATTCCTCTCCCTTTCCTACGCCTCGAATGAAGAAATCCCATTCTCCATCTTGTAGTGTTCTGTTAGCTTTTCAAACGCCGATAGAGGATTTGGGTTGTTTAGGCAAGTGTGTGTTTCGCCCTCCGTATCGAAGGAAATCATTACAAAGAACAGAGGGATATGCACAGCTCCCCGGATAAGTGCCCTGCACCGCTTGCCTGGGCGTTTGCCCTGGCTGCTGAGGCTGCCTGAAGGCTGTCGAGCTCCTCCCAGAGAGCCCTGAAGTGCTGCGTGTGCCCTTACTGTGCTTGCTGGGAGGCTGAAATCCCTGCTTTTCTCTCACTGAAAGGTAGACTCGCAATCCCCTTTTCTCGAAGGAAAACTGACCCTTGAAAAGGCTTGGCATGAAGAGGATTAACTCCCTGGAAACTTTGTTTGGAAATGTTAGGAGACCGCTATGTGTATACGCTGGCAATCTCCACAAGAGACAAATTATTTTCCCACCCTCTCAAGTACTTGGTAGTTTATCTGTTGTTTATATTAAAGATTGATTGTGGTTATATATTCCTGACTCAGAGTTCTCATTAATCACGCTGTGCCACATAGGAGACTGGGGAAGAAGAATGGGGCTTACTGGAAAGTAGGCATGTGATCCCTGGCACTGCTTTTAATATAACTTACCCTAACATTAGCTTTGTTCCTGTGAATTATTGTGTTTGCATAAACCTCTTTTTTTGGGGGGTGGGGTGGGGTTTTTTTGTATCCGTGTTTGGTATGTCTGTTTTTCTCAGGGCTATTCAGAAAAAGATAATATACTTATTACAATGATTTTGGACAATGTTAATCACGACACTTGCCATGTTACTATTTCAAGAGGTCCCTGCTCACCCCCCGCATGCCCACCCCCTTGTTTGCTGGCTCTTGCTTCCTCCCCCAGCCCCAGCAGCCATTTTCTCCCTCTGAGCAGAGCCACACCGGCAATTGTTTCAGCCTGTGCAAAATGAAGGGGTGGAAAAGGACCAGTGTGGTGAGGAAAACTGCACAAAGGCTGGGACTTCCTAAAGCGCATCGGCTGCCAACAGAAAGATGCTTTCTCCCACAGCAGCAGAGCTGATCTGCACCTCCTCCTCCTTGACCCTGCTGAAGGTTTCCAGCCCTGAGATGTTCAATCAGCTGTTTGTGGTCCCCTTCTAAGCATGAGGGGCAAAACTGCTGGCAAGTTTTTGCAAGTTGGTTGTGGTTACGGGGCCACGTTACCAGCCCTGCCTGGAGTCAGGTCCAGGAGCCTCTGGAGCAAGCTGTTCTCTCACCCTGGCTTGTCCCTTCACATCTTCCAGAAGCACGCGTTGATCCCAGCTCTTCAATGTGATCTGGTGGGAAATAAGTTACATCGGCAAATTTTCAACCAACTTAAGCCCGTGAATTTCTGAATTGCTGTGCACTTGTGTTTGCCTAATAAAAAGAAATTATTTGGATTTTAAAAGAGGCAACTGAAATAATTGATATTTGACAAATCAGAGTCTGAAGAGGTTGACTTTCCCTGGCATATCCTAATTCTGCACAGATTTTCTTCCTGAGTCACGTTACATTAATGTCTGACTTCTTTGGTGCTAAGCTCCTTTATAGAATTCACTGTTCAACGGTATCTTCAACACTGAGACATGACTGTAAATGCTGGGGTTTGTTTTTAATTAAACATCTGTTTCACAAAAGCAAGAGATGACCAGAAGTTCTGCAAAGCTAGGAGAATTTAGGTCCACTAATTATGATGAAAGCACATCTTCAGTGAAATAAAAGGGAGGAGGAATTATGTAGGGAAGTCTTAGATCTGTAAGAATTTTAAACATTTTAAATAAATATAATTATACAGAAATAGCTATTTTAGAGGATGAGATGTTTTTAAAAGACTTTGATTCCAACTAATTAGTATTGCTTGGGGGTTTTTTTCCCCATGTGACTACTTTTGATGACACGTTGTACATATCAAGAATAAGATAATTTATTTCTGAGTTGGGAATAGTTTTTTAATCAGACTCAGTAATGTAAATAGACCTCTATTTGAAAGTTCATTCAAAACCGAGTACTGGTGTATATTTAAGTGCACTGTATGCTAAAGTAGAAATATCCCCCAGTGTCTAACCGAAAGCACGTTTTATGTGTGGTTTTGTTTTGTTTTTTTAATGTTTAACAGTAACTGAAGCTGGCTTTGGTGCTGACATTGGGATGGAGAAATTCTTCAACATCAAATGCAGAGCCTCTGGCTTGGTTCCCAGTGTGGTTGTACTTGTTGCTACAGTGAGGGCTTTGAAGATGCATGGAGGTGGGCCAAATGTAAGTTTTCGCACCTTTCTTGGAAATTAAAATTATTGCTAATATTTAAAATAAGTGAAATATCTTGGTTTAAGAAATCTTGGGGGTAGCTTATGGGACAGTATTGCAATATCCCTCCTGAGTTACCTCATTATATAGCTGTTGCCTCCTAAGGTAATGCAGGAATGGAGAGGCATAAATGAAAGAAGAGGGATGAAAGAGCTCTGAAGAAGTACTAAATCTTGCTGAAGAAGGGAAGTTTGTTTGCATGAAAAAAAAACCTATGATATGTATATATATTCTTTTCCCTGCCTTTTGAAATAGCATTTAGAAGTGCACTGAAGTAGTTGCAGGCTGGGAAAGTTGGCAGCTGAGAAGGAATGAGAAGAGTTCGGGTTGCAGTATGTGAGCGGAAGTAGGGAATGTTATTAGTGAAGGTTTTGAGATTTCTTTCACTGCAATAATGGGAACCCCTTCTGTCCTTTTAATCTGCTCAGGTTAATTCCTTCAGGGATGCTAAGATAACTGACAGAATTGTGCAAGTGTTTTCCCAGTGTACCAAAAGTCACCGGTGTATACAGTTTTTGCTATTTAAGCCATGAAGAGACTTGTAGAGATTACTGATTGGAGAAGTACTCCTCGGTCATGCAATCAGATCAGGCTCTGCTAGCCCAGCAGACAGACACTTAACTCCTAGAAACACTTTCATCTGCCCAGCAGCTGGCAAGTGAAGGATGCTGCCAGGGAAACAGTCTCACTGGGTGAAAATACCAGAGCTGTTTCCACAGCCACAAGATTTTTGGAATGCATGGTCTCCCTTACAGCGGATCATCTCTTAGAGCTATAGCTGAGCTGTCCTTTTTCAGTCTTTTAGGTTGACATAATTATATGACTTTCTATCATTTTAGTCCAATTCTAATGCAGGTTTTCTTTCTTTTTAATGATATTCCTCCGTGCGTATCATGGCAGGTATATTGTCATGTGTATTATCATTCTATCTAGCCAAAATAGGACTTAAATATGTGTTGATAACTGTCTGTATTTCTGTCTGACCTGTGTCTTTAGAAGTATAAAGCTTTCATTTGTTTACGTAATGCATCATAGAGGCGTGTAGAGTACCAGATACTTTTACGGGGAGGTTAACTGTAAAATGGACCCAGACCAATGCTTGAGACAAAAGTGACTAAGTCCAGTCCAGTCCTTGAAGACTCACTATAGTATACCAGTATACTCTTTGTATACCTTTGTGCTTTCCAGTAAAGTGAATTACTTGCATGCAGGTCCTTGCCGCGGGCAGTAATTACAGGACACCAAAGATTATGTTCCTCTTCTGGTCCTCTGTGTCCCTGTTACTCCTGCAGCTGCTGGAGGTTGCTGTCTGTTGTCTTTGCACTGCGGGTGCGTTGCTAAGCATGTAGAATGGGATCCAGTTACCTCCTCTATAATAAATCTTTTCCAACTGGTTGCGGAGTTGCTACCTTTATCTCGCTACCCAAATACAACAGGAAGTGTGGCTGTTCTCTGTGTACTGGTGTAACTTGGAATGAAAGAGAAGTTGCAGTCGAGCTGTGATGTTGTGTGCAACGTGTGTGCTGACTGGCAGTATAGAAAGTAAGCAGAAGTGCACTTCTGACCAGTTAGGATTATGACAAATGTCAATCTGTGGTGACTTTGATTGTTTATTATTCCAGGTAACCGCTGGTGCCCCCTTGAAGAAAGAATACACAGAAGAGGTAAGAGGAACCACTATAAGACTTTAGAAGAAGTTTTTGTTTAAAGGGGCAAAATACTGTGGTATATGGAGTATCAGAAATTCTCATACTTCTGGCTGGAGAGTGTGCAGCCTCCGGTTTAACAACAGCATGCTCTAACGCTGACATTCAGTGAACACCTTTAACAGGCATTGCCAACAAGTAAAGCCATCTCATCTTCCCCCAGCCACTTGGTGTTATCCCTCTTGTATGTGCTATGGGTGTGACTGCATGGTAGATTGCACTAAGGAACTGAGCTAGCTGAAAAACAACTTTTTTTTTCAGTAGTTTTTCCAGGATCACTAAGTTTTCAGACTGATCAGCTCTTCATTCCAGTCCATCATACAGGCATTTATGGCAGCACAAGAGCAGAGTGGTGCAGGAGTCAAAAACATGCCCTGAAATTAATGATAGCTTAACCTGTTCATTAAACAACAGGTTTAATCTGTGTGTGGTTCACATCTGGTGTTGGATGTCACTCTTCAAACAAGAGTGGATTCTACAGGTTTGTTTTCTTTTGTGTTTTTGCTGTAGACAAATTCTGGTCTTTTGGTTTTATCAGGCTAAGGATACGCGTGTTGTTGCAATTAAGACAAGGCCTACTAAGTGTGAGGCAAAAGAGCAAATAAGGAAATCCAGTTATGTGCTTTTATCTGGGATACATATGTATATATAGATTAGACTATGCATCTAACACATCTGTATGTCAAACCCCCACCCTACTATTATAGTTTGTTTATAAACTTTGCAAACAAGAGACTAACAGCCCTTTCACAATCATGACAGGCAACCAGTCGTCAGCTGCACTGTCTTCTTGTGTCCCAGAAAAGAGCAGCACGTTCATGTCCAAATTTTTGACTCTGCTTAGTTACTTAAATATGTCTGTTACTTATTAATTGAAATAAGTATTAATAAGATAAGCACCAAAATATTTTTTTCTGTAAGCGTTTTACTTGCCTGTAGCTGTCATGATCAGCACTGTTTATGTTCAGTTTCATTTATGGAAAATTCTTTGGCTGGAGAAGACTTGATGTATTTTCCCACTTCCATTAATTTTTATTTAATTACACAGAACCTCCAGCTGGTAGCTGCTGGCTGCTGTAATCTACAGAAACAGATTCAAATTACTCAGCTTTTTGGAGTTCCTGTTGTGGTTGCTCTAAACGTCTTCAAGTGAGTCTATTCTTTCATTACTCTTGTGAGTAGATCCACAGTTCAAATTTCACACTTTTCTCGGTTTTCACATTAATCGGTTTTGGCATGAAGAAAATAAGCTATTAAAGAATTCCCTTTTTTTCATCATGAATATAAAGACCTTTAAATCCTTAGCTTGTTTTTAAGGTTTTAAAACAACCGATAAAGGAGATACTTGTATGGAAATATTAATCTTCCATGTTAGAGCTATAACACTTAAAAAAGTGTTCTTGAAACATGTAAATACATATGCTGTATATAAATGTGTTATATATATGGCACAATTTCTATATAGACTGCTTTACAACTGCTGGTGGTAGACTAAGGCTAAGTATATAAGGTTATAAAAGACAACTAATTAAACAAAATAATGAGATGGAACTGTTTGGTTGGCAGAACTGACTCTCCTGCTGAGGTTGATCTGGTGTGTGAGATGGCAAAGCAATCTGGAGCATTTGATGCTGTACCCTGCAACCACTGGTCGGCTGGTGGTAAAGGAGCAGTACAATTAGCTCAAGCTGTGGAAAAGGCAGCCAGTCAGAAAAACAGTTTCAAATACCTCTACAACTTGGAGGTAAGATACTTTATTATTTAATTTTATTTTTTTTTAATGAAAGCATGCTTGCATCAGTGTTGGATTTAAAACAAGAAGAACATTGCAACGAAAGCTATGCAACATATAGCTGGATAGCTATATGGGAATTAATTTGGCTTAAAATCACAAAAGCTGTAGAGAGCAAACAATCTGTGGCTTGTCTAATCAGAGGAGCAGGACACTTGCTGGTAGTGCTCGTTATTTAGTGCAGTGCATTGAATGATGTTTCTGATACTTCCTTGTTTAATATAAAAGTATGTCTGTAGATGGAACATTCACAAATTATTGTGGCAGACTTCTCCACAAAGATCTCACAGTCATATTTGTTCTGACAATCAGCTAAAATGAAATATAGTTACCGTCCTCACGGTCGTGGGTATTGCGCCAAGTTGTGGCTCCCTGAAGCATTCGCTCTCTGTATGAGAAGGATGTGGGAGGTACCACGTTGCACCTTCATGCTGCACATCTGCCCAGCCAGACAGGTCACCTCAGAGAGAAAGCACTGCCTTCACCAGCACCCACGTGCACGCCCACAGCCCTCAGGTGAACACAAAGAGCACAGGTGGCCCAGTCCTGTTCCTTCCCTCCTGCTGATCAGGATTGGAGTCTGCTAGTGCAACATGGCACACAATACATGGGTCACTGCTGCCTGTTGGCCTTACATCCTCAGTCTAACCAGGAGCAGTCCCTAGTCCCCCCTCCCCTGCTTGCAGCAGGGTCCATGAGCCCCTGAGGTTCACGGCTCACTCCAGTCTGACAATAGAGGACAGACTGTGGTGCTCATGCGCAGAGCTCAGTCAGACAAGCTGCTGACCAGCCACCTTTACACTCAACCAGCCCCTTCTTCCCCTTTCCCCTCTGTTTTTTCCCACACTTCTTCCTCTCCAATCCACCTTGATTTCTCCCTTTCCCCATCTTCAGTCCTTCCATTAAACGTGCCCTAACAATCTTTACACATTCCCACAATCCCCTTCAAAAATCCCCTCACAAGTTTTGCACAGACGCAAAATGCTACTCTTCTGTATCCTATAATGAGTCCCTGTGCTGCTGTAAGCAGTCACCCCCTTTTGTTTGCAAAGTTTTCTGGTTAAAGTTTTCCCACTGGCTCACCTTGGTGCGTTTCACACCAGGGACAATGGTCACATCCTTCCCCTTGGATGGTCTTAGGAAGCGGCCAGTTCAGTATGCTCTAATTTTCACTGATTTGTTTTTTTCCACTGATTCTATTACTAGGGTTCCTCCACCTACCATTGTTCCTTTGATCCTTGCTTGGGCTTTGTGTTTAATTTGCTTCGATTTTAGTTAGTCGGGTAACCTAACAGAGGATAGTGTGGTCCGAGTTTCGATCCCATATCTGCCAGAGATGGTGATGCTTTTTCTGTGTCTCGGAGGCTTTGTTGTTGCAGTTGTCTGCAAGGTTACATCACAGCATCGTGAGCTGTCAAGAGGAGCAGCTTCAAGGAAGGGCTGCTTGGGCCCCTGAAAGCACTGTGCTGGAGTACCACCGTGCAGGCAGAACATTTGGAGGGATGTACTGCCAGGAAGGTTATACAAATGATTTCTCAGGACCTTCCTGACTATCCAAATGTGGGTGGGTTAAAATTTGGGCAGCAAAATACACTTCTCTGGCACCAAGGAAGCCCTTGTCAAATTTCAGATCCCGTGCTCTAGTGCTACTTAAGTTTCTTTAGAAAATGTTTGAATGCTATTTTTTAACAGCAGAACCTCAGCTTCATTCTTTTAAATGGCTGAAAGTTCCTGTTTTGATTCTTCTTGCCAGGAAAAAGTTCAGCCTGAGGTAGATATGCCCTACTGTTGTCTTTCATTTTCTCTCCTCCCTGATATGTACCTCATATCTGTTGCACCCATTTTATTTCTTCTTTCCACCTCCCCCACTGTTTTCCAAAATGTCAGTAATTCAGCCAACTCCTATTAGTATTGACCACTGCCTCCACAGAATAGACGGAGATACCTTGGGAATGTAAGTGCTGTGGAATCTATTCAGGGTGTTTTGCCCATGGAACATTTTTACAGCCAAGCAATGGACAACATATCTGCCTAAGTTTGTCGCTAATGAGACGCTCTGGAAACTGAGGGTTGTGCATAATAAAATGGAAAAAAAAAAAAAGTACCTTTAAGAAATATGCGTAAGAGTTTTCCCCATAGGACACTTGTGTTACAGAGATAGCACATTAGTGTTTGACAAGTCCCATATTTAAGCTCTGGTGTTACTACATTCTATGTAGCTTACAATCTTGTGGTATGGGTGAGTAGAAAGGATTGGTAGGGGTGGATTCTGCTTTTATGAAGGAAGAAAATGAGATTGACTTCTACTTTAATGTCTTTCCTAGACACATCTTTTTGTGCTGTCACATAAGCAGCATGATCTTAAGCACAAAGGGAGTGAATCACATCTTTACATCAACTTAATGTCCAATAACTTAACACAGGTATTATAAGCCTCAAAAATACATTGAAGGGACTTTATAAAAACATATAAAGATTTTAAAATACCGTAAAAAAGTTAATTCAGGCCAACAAAAACAGTAAAGTTCAGGCTTCTGTTTCATTTTTACCGTGCAAAGGACGGGGACTGAAACAGTTGGAAGTAGGAAAGTGAAACAGCAGAGCTATCGCTTGAAGGAAAGCTACCTCTTCCAAATGATATTAATTAAGATGGTAATAGGATTTTTTGATGTGGCTGTTTTGAGGACTGAGTTCTACTGTTCCAAGGGGTAACTGCGACAGAAAATTAAGAAAGAGATGGGATTTAGACAGATGATTTCCCTCCATCATTGTGCCTAAAGGGGATGTAAGTGAAAGGACGTAGTTCTGTCCCTCATCTTTCCAGTGACTGCCAGATTTGTCCAGTTACTTGAATCCTATTAAGTCCTCGTTGCCTCAAGTTTGATGGGGTGTGCCGTGGCGTTGTGGTTTTTTTTTTTTTTCCCCTTTGTAACATCGAAGGAGGGAATATTCTGCATAAAACCGCTACCACTTCATCCGTATCTCCGTCTTTATGATATTACCCTACTCTTTGCTCCGTGTCTCTGTTTAGTCCTTTGATGTCTGTGCATCTTACTTTCCTCAGTCTGCAAAACTTCATCAGGATTTACTTCGAAAACTGTCTATAATTAGAACAACTTAAACCAGCACAGACCACTGTAGCCATAATAGATTCATTCACCATTTTGATGTTTTGTTAGAAAGCATTACCCTGGGGATTTAAAAACAAAACACAAAACCCCTATTATGTAAAACTGTTTTAGATCTTTTTTTACTAGTTAGACCAAAGTTTGCCGCAAACTATATTATTAGTATACGTTCAGGCATCTAATTACAGGATAGTCAAGGTCAACTGGGCTCTCTTTGGGATTTTTCCAAATGGCATGCATCTCTGCAATGCTTTATGTAATTTCCAAACGTATACCTGGGAAAAGAAAGACTTCCTTGAAAGGTGTTTACAAATGTGTATAATGTGAGAAGAACAGGAAAGTCTTTTCTAGATCTGTCAAATACTAGTAAAAAGTTGAGGATTAGCGATTTATTTTTTTTTTCCTGAATCCTGAGATATGTTTATACATTTATACCATCTTGTCCAGTGATACCCAAGCATGTGCTGAATGAGCGATTTTAGACAGTGGACGCAACACCGTTCTGTCAGTTCAGGACTCGGGCTCAGCTAAGTGGTCCTGTTGAGTATCATAGCAAGCTAGTCTAATTAGAAGACTTTGCTAATGTGGGTATATTCCTTGAAGCATCTCATTCCGTCTGTTTAAACTTCCTCAGGTGTCTCTACATGACACAGTGTTCTGTAGTCCCACTTTTAGATTGCTTTTAAGGTTCTTTTTATTTATTTCTCTAAGCAGGCAAGCTTTTGGTTTTATCCTATAGCTGATGCTTGTACTTTCTTTTTACTTTTTTTTAATACTTCTTGATTCTAGCAAGGGTTTGCTTGACATTTGGTATTAGACGAACTAATATTTTTCAAGAGTTGAAATGAGAAGAGAATATGCTTCAAGCATATTTTGAGGGCAGTGCGAAGAATAGCTGCATATGTGATTTTGGCAGTGTATATGTGTGCCAGTATCTTTCCATGGATCAAGTACAAAAAGTGACCTTGTGACAGGTAACCCCAGCACTGTTTCACTTTAAAACTGTAAGGGAAGGACATAAACAGATACAGTGTACCATGAAATGCTTACAGTGTTAGGAATTGCATGGGGCAGGGGCGTCAGGAGCACGGATGAGTTTTTACATGATAGGCCCCAGAGTTTGTAACATAGTTTAGAAGATTATTGGCAGTAGTTGTAATAAATACTACAGTAGTGTGTGGGTTTAGTATGGATTTTTGCCCCCACTGCACTCTAACCTCTCTTATTTAACTGTTGAATTGGTTTCTTGCTGAGTATTTCTCTTTAGTGTTTGGAGGATGGGTTTGTTTTAAAGGCCTCCTGAACTCTCTAGGAAATAATCTGTCCTTTTTTTCTTTTAATATATATTCTTGCTACATATGGAAAATATCAAAATATCAGCTCTCTTATCACTGTTGACTTCCTTTCTGGGTTCACTTTTCTTGAAGGATGGATCTTTAAGTTGCAGCAGAAAGCTATTACTCAAAATAAAGTTGACTGCCCCATTAAAAGTGAGTTTAGATAACTAGGGGGAGGATAGGAGAGGATGGAGACATACACATCCCATTCCCAAATTTCTCTGGCTTCAGTGCCTGTTCTTGGCAGGGAGGGAAGCTATATTCCCCACTAATGGATGCCTGTTGAGTAACCTGCCTTCTTTCACCATCCTGGTCTCCTCTCTTCTCCTGTGGTGAACTCTCCCTTGACTTACAGCAGCCCTCTTCAACCTGAGGGAGGAAACACAGGTCTGGATGAAGGCAGGCGCTAGTTTTTTTTAAGAGGTGCATTGCCCCTTCCTGCAAGGCAGCTGGAGCGCAGTGGGCTAATGCTCCAGGAGATAGAAGAGGAGAAGGGCAGGCATATGGCATAAGGCAGCATCAGCATACCTGGCCAGTCAGCAAGTTAGCATTGTCCCCTTAAAAGACTGACACGGTAACCTGACAGATATGATTGAGCCTCAACTCACCTGATTTAGTCTGCATTGGAAAACTAAATTGAAGAGTGTAAAGATCACAAAAGGGAGGGAGGAGAAGGGGTTGTTCCAGTCTTCCACGTTTGTCGGATAACACCTATTTTTGCCAGTGCTCTGCCTTTAGGTAATATCGTGACAAATGAAAATATTTCCAGGTTGTACTCTGGAAGCTGACTGCACAAATATTTTGGCTGAGTGCAGTGAATTGCCTGGCCAACCTGCAGAACAAAGGCGAGCTTTCTCAGCTTGGGGCCATCCACTGGGAATGAGGTTGAGTAGCAGCACTTCTCAGGGAGGTGTTCAAGCGGGTAGCAGCCTCAGCACTGGTATTTTTCTTACCCTCCTGGGAGCATAATAATAACTTGGGCTAATCTGGAGCATCTGAGCCCACAGTTTTGCCTGCCCCTGCCTCTGTTGTGCTATGGCAGGGTGGTGTGGGCTGCCACTCGACTCATTTCTTACAGTCTTAGCTTCAGCTGTCAGAGACGATGGTTCACTCAATAGGGATCTAAGGGTAGCATCAAAACAGAGAAAAGTCTGCCGGCAGCGGTTCTCTGTGTGTTAACCTCTCTTCCATCTGCTGACCATGGTCTCCAGTAACGAGAATGAGCTGTGAGTAATGAAGGAGGGAAAAGACCAGTCAGTGGAGGAGAAGACTCCTTGGGACACGTACTAGAAAGAGGGTGGCTTGAAGAGGAAGGCAGAGTCAAGAAGAGCTCATGGGGCCTGGGTTTGAGGATGCTGACCTCCAGGGGAATGACCTAAGGCAGAGTGTTTCTCTTCAACTGTAAACTGGTCATCTCTCCAATCCCAGTGTCATTGAATTTGGGGACAGGGAGACATCAGGGGTATTTTCTGTTTCCTCCACTAATACAATGAAGCCACTAAGCCATGACAGCCATCCATCGTGTGTCTGCTGTCACATCAGCCCAACATACCTCTGTTCTTTTGCCTAGGAAGCAAATGACTTCTGTGTTGTCCTTTATACAGCGTAGAGTTCAGTCATGTATGGACCCAATGGAAGGTCCTTAAGCACTGCTGGAGTAGGAATAAAATTATATATGCTCTTTACTGAAACTTTTCCTAATAAATGATGGAAATCATTTCTCACCTTGAAAAGCAGGCTGTGCTGCCCTCCAGGGTATGCTAGTCTTTAAACTATTTCCCCCCACCCTACTGCTAGTAAGCCAGCTCGCAGTGAAGCCACATTAAAGAGGAATTCCACACAGGGCTGTACCAGCCTCTCCTCCCACTCCCATCAAAGAGATTTTGGTGGAGTCTGGACACTTATTTCACTGAACTGGGTGTTTTAGGGTTGGAAGCTATCTTTCTTCCACTCCATCTCTTTTTGTGGATGTGGGCTCTTGACGGCACTGCACTTTTATGTTTGTTTTCATTATTTTCCTATTCTTCGCATGAAGCAATTTTCTTAGGCACGGCTGGGGTTTCAAAGTTGGGGAAATGGAAAATAAATCTCTAAGGCCACAGGCTTAGGCGTTGATTCACAAGCTGTTTAACTTGACTGAATATGCTTTTCTGTAAATTAAAAAACAAACTCTTGTCCTGTGCCAACAAAGGAAGAGGAGTGCTAAAGACTTGGGAATCCCTTTGTCAGCCACAGATCTTCTGGAACCAGAATATAAAGATACTTTAATAAATATGTTTTTATTTTATCCAGGGGAAAAGCTAGAACTAGTTCGAATGTGCAGAGTCAGCTATTGTTTTAGCACTGCACTGTGTCACCACACACAGCACCTTCAGCCATACTCCCATCATATGTTTCCATTTGGCAACCTTCCCAAGAAGAGGAATGAGTGATGTCTGCATACTGTTTCACTTAGCCAACCAGCGATTCTTCATTATTGCTTTCAGTGAATGCATAAATTAAAATTTAAAAAAAAAAAAGTGCCACTGCCTTAAATTTTAAAGTATTTTAAGAATTTCTGTTGAAACATAAGCAGCTTAGCAACAATAAACCCAGAGGTTGGTGATCTCATAATTAAACTGGTGATCTCATAATTAAAACTAGGCAGTGAGACTAAAGTTAGTGTTTAAAGAACTTGAGGTATTACATGTGTAAGTTACAAGTGAATAGTGCTTTTGTATTTCCTCTGGTTAAACGCATTTTTTTTCAGCAGAATCTTAAGTTTTCTCAGAGAATGAAGTACTTTTAAATATTTCTGTTGCATAACCGTGAAGAGATCCTTTCAGACAGTGCTGCATTGGTGGGCGTTCACTTAAGATACTCAATTTACGCTAGATAACACCAGTGCTTCTCATAGCAGTGTGGCTTAGCTGCAACCTAGTGGAATGCAGTATGGTTATGGACTTACTGCTGTTGACTCTGGCTTTTCGGAGACGTTTTCTATTGGACTCTGTTTTGGTGAGGAAGTTGGGGGGAATGTTTAAAAGGAGAAGAACGGAAGAGGGAAAGGAACAGGGGTTGTTTTCAGCAGTCCCAGGGATTGGCTATGGGGCGTTAAAAAGATTAACTCCTTTCTACAGTAGCCAAAGAGCTTAAAGTCAGGTGTCCGGATTAGGATGCAAAAGGTAGGAATCCCGAGCACAGTCCCAAGCCACGTCCTGGAAATCTGCATGTTTCATTTCACGTGATACTGACTTTTGGCAACAAGACTGATTTCAGGAATCCCAGCCCAAGTTGCGTGTCCCTGCCCTACTCGATGTTTGCTGACGGTACATTTCAGTGATCAGATTTGAACAAGTTGAGCAATTCTTTCTGTAGCGATGGCACTTAAGATATCTCTGTCCCTCTGCTTTATACTGGCTTTGCCTTTATGGTAAACTGGATGTGTGAACTGATCTGGGTTAAAATAGCCTCTTTTTTTCCCCTGGGTTATGTTTTAGTCTGGATCACTTTCTCTGGTATGTGCAGCTGCACAAACAGCCGTGCTGCCCTCTCAGTTGCACGGGCACATGGGTGAGTGTGAGCAGCAGAGGAAGGGAGGATCATAGAATGGGTTGAGTTGGAAGGGACCTTTAAAGGTCATCTAGTCCTACCCCCCTGTAATGAACAGGGACATCTTCAGCTACATCAGGTTGCTCAGAGCCCCGTCCAACCTGACCTTGAATGTTTCCAGGGATGGGGCATCTACCACTTCTCTGGGCAACCTATTCCAGTTTTTCGTCACCCTCATTGTAAAGATTTCTTCCTTATATCTAGTCTGAATGTACCCTCTTCTGGTTTAAAACCATTACCCCTTGTCCTGTCACCAGAGGCCCTGCTAAAAAGATTGTCCCCATCTTTCCTATAAGCCCCCTTTAAGTACTGAAAGGCCACAATAAGGTCTCCCCGGAGCCTTCTCTTCTCCAGGATGAACAACCCCAACTCTCTCAGCCTGTTCCCATAGGAGAGGTGCTCCAGCCCTCTGATCATTTTTGTGGCCCTCCTCTGGACCTGCTCCAGCAGGTCCATGACTTTCCTGTGATGAGGGCTCCTGAGCTGGACACAGTACTCCAGGTGGGATCTCACCAGAGCAGAGTAGAGGGGCAGAATCACCTCCCTTGACCTGCTGACCACGCTTCTTTTGATGCAGCCCAGGATACAGTTGGCTTTCTGGGCTGTGAGCGTATATTGCTGGCTCATGTCCAGCTTTTCATCTACCAGTACCCCCAGCTCCTTCTCAGCAGGGCTGCTCTCAAATCCCTTCACCCTCCAGCCTGTACTGATACCAGGGGTTGCCCCGACCCAGCTGCAGGCTGAAAGAGGGTTTGTTGAAGCTGGTCTGCTGTTCATGGAAATCCTCATCAAGCCCCACATGGAAAAATGATAATCCACAGCCTGCTGTTGCAGCTGAAGGAAGAGATGAAAAGTGAAGGAGATGTGAGGAAAGGCTAGCAGAAATGAAACACTATTCAATTACATTTTGGTAAAAACCTTGCTGTTGATAGTATAGGAAGAAAGAAGATTGTGTAATAAACAGCACCAATTTGCACTAATATCACATCTTGCAAGGGGAACGGCCTGGAAGTACCAGTATGGCTGGGTGACAACACTGGTGTGATTTCATCTTGGATAATCAATTCCAAGAATTGGGAATGACAGGCTCTCCTCTTTATCAGTGCTGATTTCTTGGTTTAATTGTTCTCTATAAAGTAATGAAACGTACAGCTGCACAGATACTGTTCTTGTGAAAGCAGTTTGTGCACTTTTGCTGTAGCACTTGTTATGCTTTAGCCAAGGAGATAATCCTGTTTATGGTGTGGGTGCTTGGCAGCCTCAGCAAGCAAGTGTGTTTATGCTTGCCTCAGAAGAAGCATATGGCTTTGGTAGCTCTGAATGTGTGAGATTTCAGAAATGCATGTTGTCTCTGGCAGGGCTGGGGATATCGGTTGTTTCTGAGAGAAACACCAAAGCTACTTAACTGTCAGCGGATACTCATACCGTGCGGCCCTGTAGCACCTTCTCATGTTCAGTATAACTTTACATTGGTTATTTCATGCTTTCATTTTCTCAAAAAGCTACAACTGAATGTGGAATGAAGCTGCCATAATTCCATCAGCATTAGTACTAATACGTAGTTGAATATCTATAAAAGTCAGGTTTTGTCTAAATCCATACTGTCTGTTGCGTATCTGTCACCTGTTCTCCGCCTAACTGCGCTTAGTTATGTAACATTCACAACCTTAGGTAAGGGAAATAAGAAGAGGAACAGCTTTCATTGCTGATCCTAAATCTTTCGTGCTTTTGATGCTCTTCACATTTTATAAATATCACCATAGTTGTCCAGATAGCAGAGGTGCTGTGGAACCAAGTTGCTGTTCATATGGGTGCCTCAGCTCTCACTGTCTGGATGAGACTTTTCATCCTCCTTTCATTAAAACTGTTTTACTGGTGGCCTACAAATAGTTGCATCAGCATAGCTGAGGGTGCCGCATTGTAGTTTGTGAGTGGGAATGAACAGCTGATTCAAGAATATCCTAGGCCGTTGTAGAAAATTCTCAGACAAAAAAAGTAAGAGATATGAAAGTACTTAATGTTTTTCTAAGGGTTCTGAGAGATGTGGTTTCTGCTGGCAGATATTTGACTGAGGGGTTTAATGTACATATAGGTAGCTCACTTTTTTTTTTTTTAGAAGAGGCTGGTATCAGCTGGAGCAAAAATCTGGCCTAAAATCCCTTAATGATTTAGTTACTTGTGCACTATGCCTCTTTTTCAGCTCATTTGAATTCAGCTTGGCACTTTTCCATATGAATTAGCATTGTGAAGCGTTATTGCATATGGTAGGTGCCTGCGCCCATCAGTGAGAGTATTTCCATAGTGAGGTGCTGAATAATCAACAGTTTTGTTGAAAAACTAAAGCTAAACTTTCCCTTAAAGACCAGATAAGAAAAAGCACAAATTGTTCCTACAAGTGCCTTGTAAACATCCAGGCTTCTGCTGTGGCATATATGTAAAAAGTCTCTTGAATTACTAGAACCTCTTTTCTGATAAATGCCATGATGCTATTTTCAAGTAAAATGAATTTTTATTTCTCATTTAAAGTACTATATAGCTTTTCTTTGGAAACTACTTCTTTAAGTTAAATTACAAGGAAGTTTCCTAGCAGTATTACTTGACGACTGAAACACAAGAAACCTTTTTAGCTTGAAATGCCGTTACACTGCGATTCTAAATAGATAATCTCTTAAAAATCACACTAAATACTAGGAAACAGGTGGATCCTTGGCACGGTGTAGTGTACTCCTTTCCCTCCTCTCGAAGCTTCAGGAAGGAAGCATGTCTGAGAGTGTGCGTATGCATGGGCTGTGTTAACCTCTGTAGAGCATCTGTGCCTCCCTGCTGGTTTCTGTCTGAATTGGGCTCAGCCAGGACTCATCTGCCTGTGATGTGATGTTAAATAAGCTCAAACTCTCCTCTGACACCGTGCACACTGCCTCACCCGTTTCTGTGTGCGTGCCTTGCAAAACCAAGTGGCGGTCTCTGAAGAACACTTTTGTTTGCCATTTGCACTCCTGCAGCTGCTTCCCCGCTGGTGATTCTCCTGAGGTTAAATTCGCAAAATTTGAGGTGTGGGTACTGGCCGGAAAAGTATCTGAAATTCCGGTTAAAAAAAAAAAAAAACCCAAGCATAAATCCATAGGGATACAGTTTGACTGTCCAGCTCGGACTCGGTCATGCGAGATACTGAGCACATCCCGGGAGGAGCAGAATGCCACCACTGTCATTAAAGCAGTATGCTCTGATGTTAGCCAGAGCCCTGCTGGGTTTTGTTTGGAAACTACAGCTATGGTTGCTGGAAAAGGGGGCTGCGGGCATAGTAATTAAATGCTGCTGTCAAAGTAGCCTGAAATATTTTGACACAAATGCAAGCTGAATCTAAATGAACATCTCCATTGCAATGAATTTACTGAGGCTTAAGGAGAAAGCTGTTAGTTTTGGTGTTGGCCTACTGACAACGGGGAGTGGAATTCCTTTTTGCTTTTACTGTTGCTGTTAGACCTTGACTGCAAGCAAACAGCACCCAAAAGGCAAGTTAACTGACACATTCGGCATTTCTTCCATTGTGTTCAAAACTGCTGTGGGTATGAATGTACTTAATCAGCCTGGAAGAAGTTTTCATCTCATGATGGCTATCCATGTCACTGAAGTATTCTATTCAGCTTAATGCTTCCAGGAATTATATCCAGGATATTTGCAATGTGTTACCGCCACTCCTCATTAGATTTTATTTTTTTTTAACTTCTTGGATTGCTGTAAAAAGCCTGAAGTCAGGAACATGACATCATTCCACCCAATTAAGGTGCAATAATCATACGGTCAGCACATTCAGAAGGTGTCTTTTGGAACATCTTTAAACTTCAGTTTGAAATTTTGTATCTGATTTTATTTGAGCCTTAGTAGCTTTTAACTGCCTTTCACTTAAGCTATTTGGAAGTCTGGCAAGCTTTGTTTCTTGTGATATCTTTGTTACTGGAGTTCTTTATTAATGTAATGGCTGACTACTTTAATTTTTCTAAAATTCGATCATAAATACAAAAAAGGTCAGTCCCACACAAACCCTTCAACTGAATGGTTTTGCAGCAAAACCATTGCTTTTAGACAGGCATTACAAAAATGGGATTAACTATGGAAATTCCCATAAGTGCACCAGATAGAGTTTGTTACTCACAAACCCATTTCTTGCCTTGGTTGGAATAAAATTAAATAGTTCTACTTTGTATGCCGGTGCTTTTAGTATTGCTTGAGATTACAAAGTCGTCTTCCCCAAGTGGTATCTCTTTAGATTTTGTCCATCACCTTCCACATGTGTTGTTGATTAAATATGCTAGACTACAAATTACTGCTGGGGTGTTCCCTGGAGTATTGCACACACCTCTGGCCATCTGCGGGCAGCACTGAAGTAGCTGAACTGGTGGTATGATCCTTCGTCCATTGTCCTGTTCCAATTGAAAGAAGTCCAAGAGGTTGGCTTGTTTAAAAGAGGCTAGAGGGGTCATAATTGCTTTCTTCAAGGTCATTCAAAACAGAAGGAGAGAGAAAGAGGAAAGAGTTGTTTAAATAAATAGAAATGATGGCACAAAAAGTATGCCTCGTCTGACCACAAAAAACTCTGCTGAAAATCTTCTAAAGGATTTCTAACAGCCTGAATGTGAGAGTCTGCATCTGCCTTCAAATAGAAGACATAAAGGCAGAACAGGCGTTCAGTTTGAGCTGAGTAATGGGATGTGGATACTCATGGGGACTGAGGCTGAACTTAGTGACTTGTGATTTCAAAGTGTATCCTAGAATGCTTTCAGATTCTTTTTTTTTTTTATTTTCTTAAGTGTCCAAAGTGCTTTACAGTACCAAGGCTACAGGATAGGAGGTGAGCATAAATAAAAAAAAAAAAAAATAATTACAATCAAAGGAGCAGTGATGGGTCAGGAATTTTCTGCTACAACTCCTTGCTTCTTAGAGGAACCTCTCCCGACTGCCTGCTACCTTGCCTTGATCACTCATTGTATAGGTTATCTTTACTGTGAAATTAAATTTATTTGTCTAGTGATCCCTGTTAACCCAGTGGAGCTTGCTTCCTTGTATGTGCAGTGTGTGTTAGCTCTTGATTCTTAAAACTACATGGCAGTAATTTTCTTCTCCCACTTTTAGGCAAGAGCGTAAGCTCATGTTGTCAGCTTTGTAATGTGCAAATTGTGCAGCTTCTAAGTGATGGAGTAGCTGAAATCATAGTTGTAATCCTTGTACCTGTAGCTGAATATCATATCCATCACCAGTGCCCTTTATCAGGTTTAATGCTTTAGCAAGCCTGCTTAACAAGGATGAATCTAGATGACAGATTCAGATTGCTAGTTTGTCTTGGCTAATGTTCATCCTTGTATTGTTTCCTTGTCTCTGCAGCTTCCTATTGTTGAAAAAATAAGGATCATTGCTCAGAAGGTGTATGGAGCTCAGGATATAGAGTTGTCTCCTGCTGCGCAGTCACAAGTTGATCGTTACACCCAGCAGGTAAGAACACGAGTGAATTTACACGATCAGGTACCTGCTGGATGAGAGTTTTAGGAAGCCTCAGGGTGTAAAAGGTTCTCAGATTGGAGTGTTTAGTCAAGCTTTGCTGAAAGGCGTGAGCTTACCCATGGTGCTAACCTGTGGAGGCCAGTATGGATTGGTTTAGATTAGATTAGATAGAACAGAATGGTTTTAACCTTGAAAGCTATCTCCCATAAGATGTGTGTGGTGTTTGGAGTCATTCTGAAATTGCTGATGAAACTCTGTGCTTTCTATGCAGAGTGGTAATTTTGGCTTGCTGACTTAAATGTGACAACTGCACATCTGCAAAAGTAGCAGCTAGTGAATGTGCCTGGTTTTAGCATATGAGTGTTCATTTGTACCTGCAAAAAAATGAGTTTGCAAACACAAAAAGACATATGCACAGCTATACACTTTAATCACAAAGCTCACAATACTTGTAAAATCTGTTTTCCTTCTGTTCGTATTTTCAACGGGTTATAAATGCTAGAAGGTAAAATAGATCACCGTTCCTAGATCACGTGTGAGTGGGTTTTGTTACGTTTTGAAAACAGTTTTGAAACCACGTGGAGAGGTGAATGTATTTTATGTAATGGAATGGCTTCTGCACATAAACATGGCTGGAGCCTTTCTGTCAGGAAATAGAAACTATGAACAACGGTCATGGAAAAATTCCTGAGTATACTTCAGCAGCCTGGTGAGACAGGCAGAAGTATAGCCATCTTCTCTATAATGCAAATCTCCTGAGAATTTGATTTTCTAGATGGAAAAGAAGCTTACTTAGTGTACTTGAAGCAAGATAATCCATGTCTTTATCTTTTCCTGCGGTGATTCTCTAATCCATTTTTTAGTCTAAACATTAGTAGTACGAGGAAATATTTTCGCAATGCCATTAAAGGATTGTCGTCTAGGCTGGGCTGCAGAGGCAATTCCCTGGAGTGCCGCCTCTCCTCCTGGCCTTGTGAATTGCATCCCTGTTTGTCAAGGCATTGAACAGAATAGTGGAAGGCGCCCGACTCAAGGTTAATCAATAACCTGGAAGACAAATAGTGTGGGGGGAGCTGCTGAGCGCCTTTCCCTGATTTCTCCCACTTTTTGAGTAACTACTGCACCATCGTTAGTGAAGTGGGTGCCATCTCCTCGCACAGTTTTTGTCGTGTTTAAAAACAAAGCAAAGCATCATGAGCCATTTGTGTTTACCCCCAAGAAGGCATTAGTACCCTTAGAGAGTTTTGGACTGTGAATCCTGGTCTCAAGTAGGTATCTAACTAGGTCATTAGAGCCCAGAGGGAAGTGCCATACTGGGGTTTTGTTGAGTTGGTGTAGGCTTCTTGTTCAGTGTGGTACCTGATGTGCGCCCTTTCTGAAAACAGCACTCTCTAGTCATTGTATGGGCAACTGTTGCACCTAACCCTGGATTGAGAACCCACTCTAGAAGCTGGATATCACTACAGCCAAGTCTTTGGAGATACAGGCCTGAGCTGAGAGAGAATAGCATTTAAAATACAGTATTCTGTCCATTTCTGAAATATTAGCTGTTAAGAAACTGAGGTTGACTGTTGCTATATGGATTTTAGGATTTCTAGAAGATACTGATAACAAAGTGAAATTATAATCTGTCTTTACTGTAATCTTAAAAACATTTTTCTTTTCTTTTCTTTCCCTTTTCTGTTAGGGATTTGGAAATCTTCCCATTTGTATGGCAAAAACTCACCTATCCCTCTCCCATCAGCCTGAGAGGAAGGGCGTTCCCACTGGTTTCATTTTGCCAATTAGTGAGGTGCGAGCCAGTATTGGAGCTGGATTCATCTACCCTTTGGTAGGAACGGTGAGTGCAGAGTATTCAACTCGATCACTCCCCTTCCTTTGACCCAGCTTGACAGGGAAGTGCATTTCCTGTTTGCCTCTAAAAATAATGTGTAGAACCAGGTAGGTTCTTGGGTTTTTATAATAATTTTATCCTCATGCTTCTTGTAGCTCTACATCGAAGGGAAAAGAGAATTAGGAAAATGTAATATCATGTGAGAGCTTTGACTACAGGATCTGAGAGAATGACTCTTGCCATTGGTTCTTTTTCTGATGTTTTTCAGTTAGTCTGGGATACTTAGGCATCCTAATGCAGCCGAAACATTAATTTACATGGCTGTTGCCTTTCCTTATTCAAATTGCAAAAGTTACATGATTATATTCTAAATGTTATATCTTTCATACGTCATTACAAAGCATTCTGTAATGTATTTAGATGATGAAAGGAATTGTGTTAGGGAAAAGTGTATGATGAAAATTATTGCTTTTCAGCTGATGAGCCTGATCTATCAGTCCTTGTGAACATCTCTGCTGGTTCTGTAAAACTAAGTTATGGTGGGAAGGGACAGGCTTCTAACTGCAGTGGTAGTAACGCATTCTTTCTCCTTTTTAGAGATTTAAACCATGGGGTGCTAAAAAGAGGCAATTGTCATCCTTTCTTCCTACCTGTCCTTAAAAGTACAGACTTAGATTAGGAAGCTCCTGGTATTATTAAAGTAGCTGATAAGCTAGTTAGCTCATGCCTTTTGACAGCCACGCACATCTTACTGCAAACAGTAGTTGAATTGCGTCTGACACCTCATAGCATGAATTATTGCTTATATGTAGCTGATTCATCGAATGGTGCTAGAGAAGGGATGCAAAAGCCATTGCATTTCCGGAAAGAGTACTCTCCCAAGGTTATCTCATCTTCCCAGAGCACGGCCTGATTTCCTTGTGTAGCAGTACACTTAGGAAAGGTTGAAAGTTTCTAATCTATTGTTTTGAATTCCATCTGAAACAATCAAGTGTTTGAAACAAGGAAGGAAGTACTTTCTGACCAGGAGAGTTCCTGGAGTTCAGGAAACTGTGTCACTTTAACTCACTGGACTTGGGGACATGCTTTCCTCCTCCACGGCCGCATTATATGCATCCACCAGAAGTGGAACACAGCTGCGTATTTAAATTGTGTAAGACCAAATTCCAATTACTGGTGACAGAATAAAATTTGTCATGAGTCCTAGCTGGAAGTTGTGTGTCATAAAGTTGTGAGAAGGACTTAATGTGAAGAATGGGCAGCGACTACCTCAAATCCATGAGGGATCTATCCTGTAGGATGTCAGAGTGAAATGTTCTTGGGTTGAGCTTTCTGAATGAGTCACACTCTGCACGCTTCAACACAAACTAGCTGCAGTTAAGCCTCATAAATCCATAGGAACTGTCCATAGGAGCGGTATAGACCAAACAAGTTCAAGGATTACCTCTCTTTTTTGGTTTCAGCCTAGAAACGAAAAATATGGTTCTTATGAAGGACATTTTATATACAGGATTTCTTACTGGGGGAGGTTGTAAAAATATGTCCAGTTTAGTTACCCTGACTTTGGTGAGAGGTAGTATAGCCATGGAACTTTTCCCATATCAGGAACTGGGCAGGCAGTATTCTTGTAGTGTTATGTATTCCAAGAGAGTTTGTAGGCCAAGGTACTGTATAAACATAAGATCCCCAAGAGCTAAAAATCTAAATAGACAGACATCGATTGTTGGTTGTTTGGAAAATACTGCTAATGCTCAGGAATGTGGGACAGAACACTCCTTGGAACTATCACAATTGCTACAAATCAGAATGAACGAATGAATATGAATGTATTCCTAACATCCTTACCATACAATTCTTTCTCTAAAATTAAATTTATGGCAAGAGGTCCAACTTGCTGCCTTTCAGAATTGAGAGCTGTGATCATCAGGAAACAAACTCTTATAATAGAGTTGTAACACTACTTTTGAGATCATTTTTCTACGTTGCCACCTCTTCAGATTTTTAGTGTGTGTTGCTGTCAGCAATTGAGTCTTAGGGCTCACGGTACTTTTTAAGTTGTGCAAGAAGGAATATATTGGATGTCAGATTCCAAAACTGGGAGTCTTCCTTTGACAACTGTCTTACTAATAAAGCTATCCAAAAAATGTCTACAAGAACAAAGCAAGTATAAAAGGGCATGTCCTGAAGGCTTAAAGTGGCTGGAGGTCAGATGCTATGAGTAGAGGGATTACAGAAATCCTGGTGACAGCATATGGTGAAAGCATCCAGTCATGACAGTGGATTAGATTTCTTTATATAGGAGAAAAAGAAGGAGCAGTATATATCTTTTTCCTTTCATTACTTGCTGGCTAATTGTGTTAATGGAGGAGGATCCTTAACACCTAAGCTGCTTAGAGCCTTCTTAGAGCTAAGACCTTTGTGATGACAGAATAAATGCTATTGGACAACATGTTCATTCAATTTGTAGTGGTAATTCTGATGCTAATTAAATGTCAAACTCCATTCTCACAGCATATTTTTTTGCTGGACAAGCTCCCGTCACTCCAACCTGGCAGAACTTACCAGTGGTAAAGCAGGTTGTTAGAATTCTGCTCCAATTTAATTGGGAAGAGCATTACAAATGAAAGAGATAAGTACTGCTGAAAGGTAATAAACTGTCCGCAGTAACTAACATTTGTAGTTTAACCTTGTCATTAGCACATGTAAATTATTGAAATTCGTATTTACACCAGCACTGACAGGCAATCATTTTTTTTAAAACTAAATATTTAACGTTGTCTTCATATTCTCTAAGCAATATTTGTTTTGTGTTATGGTTGGCTCTGGTTCCCTTACAGCATGGAAGTCTTTCCAGGAAAAATGAGATGGGCCTTATCGGAGGAAATCAGCAGTGAAACAAGAGGTGCATTTAATTAACACTGGCATAGCTTTTATCCAAGTTCTCTGTGACCGTGACCCAGAGGGCTACATCACTCACACAGGTGGACTGTTGACATCATTGCTTGGCTCAACAGGGTGATGGCAGGAAGGCTGCCGGAGTGTATGTAGGAAACCAGTGAGGTCATTCACTAGCAATGCTTGGGTGGGGAATTATTAGATTTTTGTAGTATGTGTGTTTCTCTCCACCCCCACCCAAAAAGCCCTTGCAGTTTGGTCCTTTCTCACATTCAGCCACATTTCCATTGTTCTTTCTCTTTCATGTGGTGTGCAAAGAATGCAGGCTGGTCGTAGAAGTAAAACCTGTTGTCTTTTGCTTTTGTGAAATGACGCTACCAAATCACTGGTGCAAGTAATATAGCTGTGTTTGAATCACAGCGAGATTTTTAAATATGTACTACCCTTTTCCAGCCATGCACTTTTGTTTTAATGAGTTAAAATTACAGGCAAGGTCCCTTTGGAAATATATGGAGCCTTTGGAGCCATGCCAGCTCCCAAATTCTCACAATGAACTGACATCCTTCAGATATCGACATATCTGAAGAAAGGTTGGTCTATTACAGCAATATTCTTTTTCTCCCCATAGAGAAAGCGGTTCAAGTCTCTGGAAGTAGTTCTGAAACTATATCCTCTGTGAAGGAACTCTTGGGGCGACCCGGTGTGGTTTGAAACAAGTTTATGGGAGCCATAAAGCCCTAATTCACTTGTAGGTGAGAGCCAGGACAGTCCTGCTAAAATATTATCCGAATATTGTAAGGGAGAAAAAACCCTGAAAGTAAATGTTTTTATGAATACTTCTAGAAGGAAGATATTGTTCCCTGTTGAATGAATTTCTTCTTTCGTAGTGGTTAAGAGCTTAACAAGTTTTAAGGGTGGCCCACCTGTGACTTTGCAGTTTCCCAGTGGTGCAAGAGGCCCAAGTTGTCTCCAAACTGTCATTTTGTCCCTTCTCTCAGGCTCCCTTATGGGACAGTTGAATAATTATTGGTGAATTGCCCAACTTGTCCTGATGATCTGTGTAACGTAGGGTGATTTTTCAAAAACGGGAATGATGGTGAGATTTATATCTCGCTTGTATAACGCATTTAGCTTACAGTGCAATTTCATATTGTTTACAAAGGAGCGGTGCTACGCTAAGTATTCTGACCTCTCTCAGTCCAAAATACATTCCTGGCGATGTGGCATTTGGCACCTGCCTTTGGTGTTGTGTAGTTGCTGTGTTGTAGCAGCGCTCAGAAGTCCCCAAACAGCTAGCTCTAAAAATACTAGGTGCTCATAGACTCCGCAGGCTGGTTTTGAGATAGCTGCAGTAAGTGTGGAAAAAGTAACAGAAAAGGGAAGCTATGAAGTTAAACTCACATGGGAAATGTAGGTTAACAATTGTGTGGTTCTGAATTGAAAAACGTTAACAGGAATAGAAAAGCCCACGCTCTCCTCTGGTAGATGATGTGCCTTTGCATTTATTACAGTAGATGTAATCCCTCTCGGGAAGGAGGGAGAGGGTTTTTCTGAATTACGCAGGGCACATCGTTCCTGCTCAGTGACCAGGTGTGCACACACGGAAATGCTGAATGATGTTACACTTGGTGGAAGGCTGATGAATTATTCAGGGTAGGGTTGTCGGGGCAGGGGGTCAGCATTTAGGTAAGATCCGTGGCTGGAAGTGAAGGTGAGGACAGTCACCTTTGGTTCATTGTGTTTAAAAGCTAGAGGCTGGGAGACGCTTAGTGTAATAACTGCAAATCCACTTGTGTTTCTTGGTGCGGTTGTGGCAGTATTGGGTTGGCCAGAGGAGGATCTCTGTAGATGAGGCAAAAATAGGCCCAAGTGAATGATTTAGCTGAGGGATGAGGAAAAAGTAGATTATCATGAAAAGGGGTATGTGGTAGCCTTTGGAAACATCCCAGGTTGTGGACTGTGAGGCAGTTAAGATTCAAGGATGATTATGGACATTTGTGGTGAGATGATGGGAATAGAATAGGGGAGGATTGGAAAGGTGGGGTTGGCTGGAAAGGAAAAGAAATTAAATTGAGAGTTATACCAGTGGGAGGAGATACCTGTGAAATGATTTGAAGACAAATCCAAGATGTACAGGGAGAACTGAAAGAGGGCACTGAAGTAAAAGCCACAAGTGTAAAAGAGATTTGAACACGATCCAGAAGTGTTAGTTGAAACAATGACATGATCTAAGATCTGGCCAGGAAGAAGTCTTGGGAGTAATTGATGAATGTAGTTACAGGAGAGCAGAACATGCCTTGCTGATGACTAAAGATTTTTTTAAATTGAAGAGGAAAAGCGTAGAGTTTAGCTGGCTCGAAAAAATTTATTATTGTCTCTGTAAGTTTTGAAAGTACATAGAAAAGAATGTATTTAAATAATAGTTCAGATATTTCCATATGCTCTGAGGATTTGCTGTTTACTTCAACTATTTTAAACTGATATGGATAAGCCAGTGCTTGTTGGAAATATCGAGCAAATATACTTCACCATAGCTGCGACAGCTGCTATGCCATTCTGCCATAGCTGTGAGACAGACATATAGTAAATCCTCCAAAAAAGAAAAAAACCCGAACAGCCTCTCTTTGTCCTCTGGCATTTAGAAATACCTTGACAGATAATGGAGGCAAGGCACTTAGATTCTGTGTAGTTCATGCTGTGTCTCTTGACTGCTCTGTTTGTTCGCTAGTAAGCATTATTTAATCTACATTATAATATAATACAATGTATTGCCTTTTCTGAATGAAAAATCAGGTCCCGTCGCTGGCCCTATCGGCAAAATTAATTTGCAGTTTATTACAGCTTCCTTCAACCTAGCCTTACATTCCTCAAGGGCCAGCACTTGTAGTTAGCAAAACTAAATAAATTATTTTGCTTTGTTTTCTATTGAGAAGAAAAAAGAAGTTGTGTAGGCATGTGTGTTATTTCAGCAAACTGAATAGTTGGAGGAGGACTTGTTTTGGGACAGGATGAAACCATTATACAACGTATCACAGAAGAAAATAGATCCTGTGGTTTGGTAAGCTATTTAATGTTTAGATTAGATGAGATGAGATTTTTCTCAATACAACCTCCATTACAATCAATTTCAGTATGACTATTGTAAAATTAGCTCTTTATATTCAGTGTCCATGTTATGTATTTTCCCATTTTACCATATTTTAAGCCTTGTCATAGAAGAGTTTTTTTAGTGCAAATGTTTGCATTTGGCTCTGAACACTTGAAAATGAACTTTTTCATGACAAAAATTAACCTAGTGTGTTACTTGTATTGATCAGGTTTCCTTGGTTGTCTTTTCCAAAGATATTTTTATTAAATACATCCATAGAAATGTAACCTTATGTTCAAGCTCCTAGACTTCAATAATAAACACGTGCCACTGTTAACTTAAAATAGTTTCTCTGAATAGGACCCTTAAAACAGATGCTTATTTACAAGTACAAAAAATGACTTTCACGTTTCACTTTAGTCAGTTAAGTGACACCCTGAAAATGAATTTTGATAGCTTCCCATCCCTTGTAGTGGGAATTTTACCTGGTCTCCTTCGCTTTGCATGTAAAGGGGCAGAGGACGTGGTCAGCCGTGCTATCTCCATGGAAGGTATGGTAGGTCAGAGCTGCTGCAGAGGATTTCTTAAACTGGTATGCCTAGATCACAAGTGCTTCAGCGCGTGTTTTCAGTTAAGATTAGCTAACTTGACACATCAGCTCGGGCAGTACGGATTCATTGATCAAGGGTAGTGCCTGGATAGTGTGGACAAGTTTAAGCAATGCTGGAACAAAGATAACTCGTTATACTTTGAAACCGTTTTCTTCGGTGTGGTTGTTAATGTCTTGCCCTCATCAGACCTGTGAAGTTGTACGTAATGAACTCAGTGCAGCTGTCTTAGGGTTGCACATGCCATTGGTGCAGGCAGATAAAATGAGAATCACGTGTACTGTGCATATAGCCAAAGGGGGCACCTCTGTGAAAGCGTAGTTTGCTCGAGACCTTTAGAGAGTCTGGGAGTCATTAAGATCCTCGCTGTCTGTTCCAGTGAGACCTAACCATGAGCATGGTCATGCTTTCTATCTGCTTTATTCCCTTGTCTCTGATTTACAGTCCGTGATCCCAGGCAAGAATGAATATAACTGCATCAGTTAAGAAAGGAAAAAGTCAAGAGACTGATATGCCATATGGAGATAAGGGCTCTTTGAATGATATACATTAGCCTATTTGCATGGGGCGTGCTATAAAGAAAGACATACCACTTAAAAGTGGGAAGTGCAACTTGGACAGAAGCCAGCAGCAATTTTGGACCACTGCCCTTAGATTTTACGCGTGACTTCAGACATGAAATAGGGACTTTGCAGTGGAACCGTAGGCGCGTGCGAGTTTGGGCAGTTAATGAGCACCGTGCCGGGCATTCTCCAGGGCAAAGGGGGATGCGGGTGTCCGAGTTGTGCAGCTCATGGCAGTGCTGCCTGCCCATCTCCATCCTCTCCTACAGCTCTGACTGCGCTGGTTACTGTCGTGTGTTCATGCCAGTTCAGAGCAAGTAAATGGGTTTGATTAAGAGCTCATTCAGTTAATCAGCCTTGCATGCGTGGATGTTGATCAGATGCAAAGAGCTCAAAAGTAGGTTTATGGAACGTCTTGAAACAGCAGTGTTACGGGTTCGCATTTTGATTATGCTGTCTATACAGAAGATGTACAGACCTGAGCATTAGAGAGGGCAACCGGGTATTTGCTTCTCCCATTCATGATATTTTGGATGACTTGCTGCATGAGGAGGCCGATGCTGCCAGAACCAGGGGTCACTGAGTCTGATTTGGGGCAGGCTGGGTGTCGCTGCTGCCTGTCTTGGTTCAGCTTGGTAGCAGCAGACATGCTCTGTCACTTCCAGCTTTCCGCAGTTCCTCTGCACAGGGATGAAATGAAACGATGTTTCATACTCCCTATTTTTGTTTGTTCAGCCTGATCAGCTTCTTCGGTTGAAGAAATCACAGTTTCTGAAAAGCTGCCTCATGATTCAGGCTGGAAATTTAGAGATTCAGCCATTTACAGGCAATACTTACCTTTCAAAACTCCTGTCTACATGCGATTTTTTGAGAGGCTATCTTATGCTCCCTTAAAGAAAAAAAAAAAATTGGCTCTTCAACATTCTTCCAAGTACATTTTTCAAATGCTAATTTGCAGATTTAAAAAGTATTGATTCCTTGGTAAGCAGCAAAAAACTTTACAGTTTGGGTCAACTTTACAGTTTGAAATTCTTCCAGACTGTCCAGTAAGACAAACTGTCTAGCAGATGTAGATAGCTGTATATTTGAGTTTGGCAACTTACTGTTATTGCAACTCTAAAAGTGATTTAAGGCTAATAGCAGGAACCTAGCTGGAGGCTGCAAGTCTGTGACTGAACAGTTTTATTGCGTTCCGGATAAATAAGGTGAAAGATGTTTTGAGCTTTAATAAAGTCCCCAGCAACTTGCTTGCTTTCATTAAATTGTGAAATATAGGATGAATAGTGCACTAATTAACATTAAAGAGGAATGAATATTTGTGCCTACTGGTCAAGGGATTATCCTTGTTAAAACAGGAAATGGAGTCTGATTTCCTGTTTTAAAGTATTTTCTTCATAAACTTTGCTTGAAAACGTGAGGTTAAAAATAGGTTATACTTTTACATAATAAAATATGTGTCTATTATTAGTTTAAAAATAGCTTATATGTGGAAGGAAGGGCATTTTCCAAATTGTTTTATATGGAAATAAATACATCCTGCACACAAAATAGCATTTATCATGAAATGAGAAACTGAGCTCCTCTACTTCATTACATTGTGGCACGGGCTTTATAGAAATTACAATACTTAACATTTGCATAATATCACTTTGTATTAGTAGTTTGCAAGACAACCAAAATTTTGACACAGTTTTTAAAATAAGGAATACAGAGATGCAAACAGTGAGGTCCCCTGACAAATCAGGGGCAGGACAACCAATAAAATCCACAATTTCCTGGCCTGCAAAATAATGATATGTTTATGTCTAAGAATGTGAAGAATCCATCAAAGTAGGCCGACCAACTTTCTGTGGACAACTCTAAAAGAAAGTTACGCTGCTGCTACTCCTCCTCTACACCACCCACCCACTCAAAAATCCTGAAGTATTTCCTGAGCTATTCCTCATGTGTCCTTATTTAAGAAAAAAGAGGGTACAAATGCTGGCATACTTTATTTCACTGTTGGTAAGTGGTAATGAGTTTATTTTGAAAAGACCAAACTTTCTTCACTGTTGAAACTGTGAAATGTCATGACTGGAGCTTTACCTTTTGACCGTAGCTGAGGAGAGGGTTGCATGAAACCACCTTGATAGCACATAGATCAAGAGACGTCTCCCAGGTGAAGAAGTCCATTAAAAAAAGTATTCTCAGCATGGTACAACGGTGACCCACAGGCTTCTACAGATGCAGCATTTTTGGTACTTGGAGATAATACTTGATGCTGACCTGTGACTGTTATCTGTCTTCCCATCTGCTCTTCCTGCACACTGGTGAACTTCACTTGTCAAAAGATGATTTTGTTCTTTTTTTTTTTTTCTTCATAGAAGGAAAGAAAGAATAAGACTTGTATCCTTGCGTGCTTGAGGAAATTCTGTTTCTCAGCAGAAATAGTGTTGCAGTAGTTGACAATGTTTCCTGTGTCTGGAAGGGAAAACCCTGCTATGGACACACTGTCAGCGGGTCCAGAATGGTGACTTCCCTCTCGCACACCTGTTTCTCCATGGTGGATATGTCTGCCAGCTTGACTCATCTTTTCTCCCTACCATTTTCTTCTCATATTTTTTGGGATAAGGGTATATTTAGTTTTACACCAATATTAAGCCCCTCCGTTTCGATGCTTGTTCCACACAGCTGTGGGGAAATTCTGTTTAATGCTGCCTTCTCTTTTACAATGTAAAAGCCAAGAACATCATTTCTTGGCCTGGAGCTGGACTCCTAAAACCAGAGATTTCCATAGGCCCGTGAAGAAGAAATATGATCAGGCCTGAGCTAACAGTTGGACAGGTAAGGCAAGAAGTAACATTATCTCTCCTCACCACTTTGTTACTGCAGTTACCTGCAAGAATGTGTCAGTATGAGGTATCTTACGAACACCGGTAAAACTCTGTGAGTGCTAACTGTGATGCAGCAGCTGCATTATGGTATATTTTTGTCATAGAGGAAAATTATGTCAACGTTTTCCAGCTCCCAGAACTCAACAGCAGCTGCAGCCGCCTCAGCATGGAAAGGCTTAGGCTGACGTGGTGCCCAAGCCACAGTCTGCCTGTTTTTCCTATGTTTGGAAGGGGTATGTTAGTGAGATATTCCCAAACTGAAGTACGAGGGGCTGTGTGAAGTCGGGCGTGGCTGTGGTGACTTTCTAAAAGTCAGTATCTGATGCAGTGCTGAAGTCCTGGGTTTGCCACGTGCAGGGCTGCGTGTGGGACCCGTCCTTTCAGTCGGGTGTTCCCAGGGCTGAAATGCAGCGCGCTGGGTAGGGGTGCAGTCTGGGACAGCCACAAGAAATCCGAGTGAGGTGCGGCACGAGATGTGCGGGTGTTTGTTTTTATAGCAAAGTTTGGCTCGTTTGGAACATTTTAAACTCTTACCTCTGTAACTACACAGTGGATGATAATGCCACGCTAGCTATACCAGTGCTTGATACTTTACAGGTTAGTGCCTGCCAGCTGGACGTTCGCCCTTTGCTTGAAGTCACATAAAAATGCCTAATATAAATGGAACATCCTCTTTAACCAGATTCACATTTTTAATAATGTTCTTTTAATAATGTGTCAAAGTTTGGAGCTAGTTGTAGGCTAAACAGTTTCTCTCCAGGGACTCCGAATTTTCTGAAGATAAAACCCTATAATTGCATGATATTTTAGGCTGGAGTGCCTGACCACAGCATCTTTCTTTAATAACCATGTTTCTTTAGGCAACATAAGGAGCTGGGTTTTGAGCTTAATAAGAAAAGCTAGTGACATGAAGAACTTCAGAATGAGCCATTCAATCATATATAGGAATGTTAGAACTGGAGAGGAAATATTTTTAAAATGTTAAAGATTTACATGTGCTGTCCTACTTAAAGCTTAGCAATGCTCTGAAGACTTTTGAGTCTAAACTTAACCTCAGAGTATACGCTTTCATGAAAATTAGTGAGAATTAGTTAATCAGGTCATGGTTTCCTTTTCTGCACAGCTGCCCTAAATTCATGAGGAGCTATTCTTTATGTCAGTCTTCCAGGCTTTCACTTAACTTTTTTTTATTGGAGACCATGCGTCTGTATCAGCAGTTTAAAAGAGATGGTTGGGTCCAAATCAATTGATTCTACAAACATGCAAAATAGCCTAAAAATACTCCGTTTTAATCAACATTTAGCAACAACACATCAATTATTAAATTTATGCAGGCTTGTGATAGTCAGAGAAATATCATTTATATCCCTTGCAATTTTCAGAAGATCTTTTTCTGAGTCTCCTTTAGATTCTGGTTTTATAATGAAAAGGAGCATCGAGGATGTGTTGATGAGAAAGCTGCACCGATGCGCGTGAAGGGAATGTATCTCACAACAACTCTTTACAAAGGCGGCAAACCTTTTTTTATGCAGTAAGCTGCCTAGCAGGCTGCCACCCTGCGATACCGAGTATCAGGTGTGTGTTTGAGATAGCCTTCTGGTTTCAGTGTTGCAATCAAATAAGCATGCTGTGAATGAAAGCAGCAGAGGAATGTGGATAATGTGTTTGCCTTTTAGTAAATCATCAGTAAACTCTAATGCTGAGACAATCTGGTTTTGTGACTTGCTCACTTAATAAAACTGATCAGTAGACCGAGGCCAGAAGAACGGTGACAGTTTGTCACCTGTAGAAACCCATTGCACTGTTTCTAGTCTTTTTTAAGGCTCTCTTAGATAAGTGAAAATAAATCTCCTGGCCTCATTTTACTCTTCATTTATCTTTTCCACAAAACCGCATGAAATTCAACACCACTTAAAGTTCACGCTCGGCTCCTTATTTTCAGTCTGCTGTCAGGCGCAAGGGTGCTGCTGGAGGATTGTCCTAGGGGACGTCACCGAGGCTGTCGTACTCAAACTGTAACCTGAAAGGTGCTTCACAGAAGTACAGTGTTGAATCTGGTGGTGTTAATTTAGGAGAATTTTTGAGAAATGACGACAACATGGTGTAAGAAAATCTTATTCTTTTTTCTTTCAGGCAATACTATACTATACATATCACAGTGTGGCAAATGCAGTCCCAAATGTGCCCAAAAAAAGACGCAGTAACGGCACATAGATGGTATGACTGAGTTGTTTTTCCCCAGTTCCATTTGCAATGCTTGCCTCTTGCTGCTCAGTAGTTACTGCATTTGCACTACTGTCAAAAACTGCCAGTGCTCAGAAATGAAGTGTTAATCTGGGAGTTTGTCAAGAGAGCTGTACAACAAAACCTGTGACTTTCACATCTCTGATCCATGAAATAAGCTGAAATACAGGTGTCTGTAGTTATTATGCTGCGGAAAAAAAGCTGGTGAGGTTGGGTACCTTACATGCAGTACCGTTCATATTACAAGATGATGAATGCCCTGTGTCCCTGGTCACAGAGAATTTCCCTCGCAAGCAGCTCCAGGCTTCGTTCAGCCGGTGCGTGTTCGGAAGGCTGCCCTGCAGATTTTTGTCACCGTGCTTTTGGCCCAGATCCACTTTCTGCTTCCCAAGAGTGTTACTACTACGCAGGTTGTGTGCCTGTTTGAAAGCAGCGCTTCCATAGCGCTGCTTCTCTCCTATCTTTGTACTCCTTTGTAACTGCCCGCGTAAATCCAGCCCTACTGCGGAGCATTGTATGCACAGTATCAGTATCCAGAGGAAACGTCTGTGCTGTACAGTTCAGTTCCTGCTCAGCTTCGCCATTAACCAGCATTTTGAGTGGTGTGCCTTTCTTGTTGAAACTGTTTTAAGAATTTCTGCGTATTTACATTGAAAGAGCAGTTTTTCCACCCGTCAGTTTGTACACGTTTGACTCAACTCATAGTGTTATTACTGGAGGTGGAGTGCAATGAATGGAGCCGTCATCGCCTGATGTAAGAAGAATTTCCTCATAAGTACAGAGAAATTTAAGTTGTGAGAACGAATTCATTGATAGAAGGATGCTTTTAGTTTGATCATCAGGTGTTCGTGGAAAATTTCACTATACCTGAATGAGAGAGATTTCTGCAGATTGTTGAGAGTATAAAAATTGTCATTCTATTGTTTATCCCCATTTTGTTTGGATTGTGAACTGCGTTGAAAACACATGCATTTATTTACCCCTTGCGTTAAACCATGCATTGTCTGTCTTAGTTGTGTTCAATTTTGTTACACTTTATTGCAACAAATTGATATAATTGCATAGATGACCATCAGCCCTTCATGAAAGCGGTAAAAAGCCTAACCTCTTTCCTCCTTTTTTCCCCATTTTTTCCCTCTTTCTTTTTTCCTCCCTTTTTTCCCCCGTCCTTTTTTCCCCCTCCTCTCCCCGCCCCCCCTCCTTTTTTTCCCCTGCGCCTCCTTTTTCCTCCTTGAAGCTGTTTTGGCAGCTGGAGGCAGTTTTTATTTTGATACATTTGACATAAAGGATGGAATGTGTCCAGTTTGGGAAGCAGAAAAGCTGTTGGAGGAAAAAAAAAAGAATCCATCATTGTATTATAGAAATCAAGAGTGTGCTTTCTGGTCCATCAAGTAGAAACAGTTTTTGGTTTCAGCTCAGGATATACACGGGAATAAATTGCAATTTAAGGGCTTTTTTTTTTTTATTTAAAGGGAGAGAATTTAGCTATGTTGTTGGCACCATAAAATTTAACATTTTATGGAAACAAAATGGAAAACCAGATTATGGCATATATTAAAAATAGAGTGTGTAACTTACAACTTCGGGGATCCAGCCAAGAGGAAGTTGTATATTAAAAAAAACAATAACCACATATCTACTCTTATGGGAATCATTCCGGGACTGAAAGGCATATGCGTCCAAATGCGGGGTTCTTCTGTGTGGTCAAAATTTCAAAATGAGCATGCCAGTGAATTGTCCTGAGTTCATTCAAAGTATGTAGGTGTTCCTGTGTGCCTGGAACGCCCGTGCAGAAACGTGGGACTATGCACACCCCCAAAGCGTGTGTGTAGTTGTAAAGGGGAGACCTGCTGGTCACTCAAACCCGCTTTTTACTTCCTGACTATGAAGTGTTACATCCTTTTGCATGAGGGTCACCGCGTTTTGTTCTTCCAGGCTTGCCAAGAAGGACAGAGGGTGGGGAGGGGTGTCGATCAGAGGGCTTCTGGCTTCTTCCAAGCGGGGAGTGAGCCAGGGAATGTACTGAATGAAAGGTGTGTTCTCAATGCTACTTGCTTGAGCAGTAACCAGCCCTGACATCCTAAATCCGATCTCAAAAAGCACCAGCTCTTCCTGATCTTCGGCTCTCTTCCCTAGCTCTCTTTCCCATCTTGTGTTACTGTTTATGGGTTGGTGTTGCTGACTCCGTATTAACTATAGGCGTAATCTCTAGAAACCATGGCAGTCTGCAGTATTAGACTCCTGCCAAACGGGATCACTGGAAAACCTAATTTAGCCCTTGCCACAGAATGAGCTTCCACATGTTAATTTAATTTTTTTTTTTTTTATCTAAAATGTACTTTTCCTTCCAGTAAACTTTATTCTGTAGTTTTGTGGAAAAACAACAAGGAGGGAAATTTGTGTGGACCCTCAAGGAATTTATTGTGGGTAAATTCAGAGAAAAAGATGACAAATTAAGGGTAAACTTGGAGAAAAAGTTGACAAGTGCATAAAGTACATTCACTGTAATTGTAGAATAAATGTCTTAATTCAAACCTTCACCTAAAACCATTTTAACTGAAGTGCAAAAACCTCTCTTGTATGGGCCAGTGCTGTGAGTGACCTGTTGGTTGTGTTGCATCGGCATGTCATTTTGTATGAGGTAAAATTACCTACAGGGTCATATTTAGCTGAAATTGGAATGCCCATTTGTAAAGTGAGGAGAAAACCACCAGGCATTCAGAGAAAGGCAGTCTAAGACTGTTCTCATTTGGCGGTGTGATTAGGTCTGCTTTTCTAAATAGATGAGCTGATGTGTTGAGCACTAGTGCAAGTCGTGGGGAAGCCTTGCCAGGTACTGCGTATTAGCTTTGTTCCATGTATTGAGTCTGATGCAGCTTACTTCAGTGAGAGTTTCAGAAGATAAATCTACTGAGGAAGGATTAAAAGCAGGTCATATACAAGGGTAGTTTTCTTACAAATGATGAACACAATTGCAGGAGCTGCTATAATCCAACAGAAAAACAACAAAAGTCAAACGGTTGTTGTAGTTTTATGGAAAACAAGTCAAGATCTAATTGACTTTTTTGGTGTTTAAAGATAAAATGGAGAGGAATGTATTCCTCTAACATAAATGTGTCTTTGACCCATCCTTTTCTGTTTCATGTATCTCATGATGTACTTGAGCCCAACCGTAGAAGAAACGGTAGTAGTACTAGATTTATAGAGGAAACCAGCTGCTGAAATTGTTTTGAAAATATGTAGAAATAATGGAAAAAAATCATTTCCTAAAAAGGAAATCGAGTGTAAATATTTCTGTCTTTTCACTGCCTCTGAAGAGTATTTAACAGCTCTCTATAATTTACATGGAATAAAAGATTAATTGCATTTTAAATCATCTGGCTTTGGATGCAGTGGCATATTGATTCCTAGTTCCACAGAAAATGATTTTTAAGATGCATATGATAAATTCTTAATAAGTAGTTCCATACTGCTGATTTAAACATGTATATCTCAGAAAACCTCAACATCTTAATATTTGTTATATTGTTAAGTTCTCGATTCTGCATCTAGGATGGAGTAACAGCAGGCACAAGTATAAATTGGGAGAGGAGCGGCTGGCGAGCGGCCCTGCAGGAAGGGATCTGGGGGTGCTGGTGGGCAGCAGGCTCAACGTGAGTCAGCAGCGTGCCCAGCAGCCAAGAGGGCAAACCGCACCCTGGGGTGCATCAAACCCAGCATAACCAGCCGGGCGAAAGAGGGGATTATCCCGCTGTATTCAGCATCTCTAGTGCTGGGTGCAGTTCTGGGCCCCACAGTTTAAGAAGGATGTGAAAGTTCTTGAATGCGTCCAGAGGAGAGCAACAAAGCTGGTGAGAGGGCTGGAAGGAATGTCCTGTGAGGAGTGGATGAGGACTTTGGTCGTGTCTAGTTTGGAGAAGAGGAGGCTGAGGGGCGACCTCATCGCTCTCTGCAGCTTCCTGAGGAGGGGAAGTGGAGAGGGAGGTGCTGAGCTCTTCTCCCTGGCATCCAGTGACAGGACGCATGGGAGTGGTTCAAAGCTGCACGAGGGGAGGTTTAGACTGGACATCAGTAAGCATTTCTTTACCGAGAGAGTGGTCAAACACTGGAACAAGCTTCCTAGAGAGGTGGTCGATGCCCCAAGCCTGTCGGTGTTTAACAGGCATTTGGACAATGTCCTTAATAACATGCTTTAACTTGGTCAGCCCTGAAGTGGTCAGGCGCTTGGACTAGATGATGGTCATAGGTCTCTTCCAACTGCAATAGTCTATTCTATTCTATTGTTTCCTTGTTTGCTTTGGCTATTTAGACTCTGAGGTCTTCAGAATGGAAATGCTATCTAATTCAGAGGCACCATGGCAGAATTGTTACTGAAGTAAAGGCTGCTGGGATGGATGTTGCTTGTACCACATTAGAGATGATACGTGTTCTCAGGCCTCAGAGAGGTGTGTTTATAAGGACTGTGTAATATCATTACCGCTGCTTCATTATTTCCATCTTTTAACAGTTGTCTTTTGAAGTCATGTACTTTTCTGTTCTTTGCATTTTGCGGATGAAATCCTTTGCCTTTTTTCTGTTGTAGTCCTTCCTCTGCTTATGCCGGCTACTTTTTTAAAAGTGGCTTTGATACTGTTCCTATTTGCACAGGACCGATTTTCCCCTTGGCTCATCAGTCCCTCTCATTCTCCCTTGTTTCTTCTCCCCGTACTGTTCTCCTGGCTGTCTTTCAGAGAAGAAATAGATTTTACATATTGAGCGAATACTGTTGCAACAGTGTAGCAAATCTTAATGCAAAGTCAGGAAGGGAAACAAAAATGATTTGCAGTCATTCTGGCTGTCATCACCACATCCTCCCAAGCACCAAGACAACACCTGTGCAGGTTGCCTCCAGCGTTCAGGCATCAAGACAGGTGTGCTTGGGTGATCTGGTGGGGCATCCTTGCAGTGACAAATCTCACCACCTCTTTCATTAGTTGGCTCCATGTGTTGGTTTTGAATGTGCTGTTATATACCATCCTGTTGGCATCTGAGAGTCACTGGGATTCACAGCTTCTAGTTATTTCTCTTGCTGTGAAGGGGCTCTTACTTACTTACCCATTTTGTGTATCATTTCATATATGGAATACTATTTTCTGTCCTGTCTTCAAAGCACTGTTCTTCTCAATGCCTTTTTTTTCTCCCAGCAGCTAGAGCTTAGATGTTTTGATTCTTCTATTTAATAATTTTGCTTTACCTCTCCCCAAAATCAATAATGGTTTTCCAAGCAATATCTTACTTCTCTCCTGAAATAATTTTTTGTATTCATTCAAATGGCACACTTAGCCATTTTTCAGTCTTTCTCATGCATTCCCTTTGGATTAAGATTCTTCTCTGAATAATGCCTTTAGCTGATAACCAGAAACTGTGGATATTTACTGCAGTCTGCAGACTCAGTTACCTAATTGTAAAAGTGCTTGTTGATTTCTTAGTGTGCCTATTTATGCCTTGAGGCATTCATGAAATATAAATAAGGTATGTTGTAAATAACCTTACGGTAAGGAGACAGGATTGGGGAGGTTTGCGTATTTTGAATAGTTTATTTAACTTGTTTCACAAGTTACTTCCCATACCCTTAGATAAAGTGTGTGAAAAGTGTATTGTGGAAGCTGTTCATTAATTGATATAAAATCTGCTGGCAGTGGGCAGACAAACAAGGTGGTAGGCAGTAGATGTTTACCGCACTATGGTCAACCTTAGCAACTCCCAAATGTACTGTTCAAAATCAATTTGCGGTGCTATTCTTCCCATTTGATAGGGTGTCGTATAACCTATTTGCAGTAACACACGCTGTCTTAGACAGTACTTTTCATCAGTAACTTTCCGAAGGGTCACAGAGGAGGCGCAAGTGAGGTACAATCTGTATACTCAGATGAGAAGAATTGGGAAATTAACCCGAGTTTCCTGGAAATCAGGCTGGTACTTTAAGTGGTAGTATACGCTGCTTGGGGCATGGTTTGAATGATAGTACAACCTGAGTCTTGAAATCCCTTCAGATGTTGAAGCTTGTTGTATTTATTCAAAAACATTTCCTTAAGCAAAGTGCCAGATTAGCACATCCCTTCCGTTTAGCGTCCCGCGCGTTAACTGCCAGATGCTGTAAACGTGAAGATACTAGAAAGTTATTGACGTGAATGTGTGTGCAAATTCAAGCTTACTGCATCGGAGAAAAGATTTGCCGGTCTCTAGCTAGCTTACAGAGAGCTGACACGAGGCTCCTGCAGTCCTACAGGACCGGCTGCTGGGCCGTGGGTGAGAAACGCTCCCGCCAGGGCGACGCTGCAGACTGCATGTGAATACCTGTACCTTTGCCTAGGGGTGGCCCGTCCCCTTCCAGCTGCAGTCCTCTCCTTCCAGAGAGGAGACGGGACCTGAAGCCCCTGAGCAGAGTGGAGAGTTAAGTACAGGGTAGGAGCGAGCGCAAAGCATGGAATGCGGAGTTCTGTTAATTTTTGCACTGGAAATCGATTCTTTAATACTGGTTTCCAGCCTGTTCATGTTAATACGCATGGGTCAGCCCTCCCCGTTCTCTGCCGTTCACGCGGTCTTAAATTTTGAAGTGCTAGGAATGGTGTAAAGTTTGTTTGTTTTACTTATTTTTAATAAAATAATAAAAAATTCTGATACAATCAAGCAACCCTGTAACAAACAAAAAAAAAAACAACCCACCTTAAATTGTTTGTAATTTGAAGTTTAGCTACTCTTCTGCAACTCCCTGGAGGGATCTGCCAATCTTTTAACAAAACTTGAAAGCAAAATCTCTTTATTTTCAGGCAGAAATTTTTAATAGCATCTGAGGTATTTGTTTTGCTTTCGTCTTTGAGTACTGATCTTAAGATACAGCCAGGCAGCTGCAAAGCCAGTTTTTGCAATAATTAGTGAAACATCGCTGCAGCAGAGATGGTGTATTAGGGCATAATGATGCTCACTATTTTATTTGGAATGTCACCTCTGACTCCTTGCCACTTATTTAGTGAAAACTAACTTTTTATTAGATCTTTGCTTCATCTTTTGGAGGTTGTTCTTTGTGGACGAGCGCAAGGTGTAGAGGTAGCTGCTGATTCAGAAATCGATGTAATGTCTCTGAATATTGTTCTTATACCTTGAGCAAAAAGAAGGGGTTTTGTCATTTTTCACCTGTTTTGGAAGTGTTTGGAGGGGCACCTTTTCCACCTTTGCTACAGAGTATTTGCAAGAGGTAAAGTAGATTCAGTTCTCTTGGTAAATCTTCTTAGCGTTTGAAGCAAAAAGCTGTGAGTAACGCGCTTACAGGGCTTGGTCCTGTGCTGACGACTCAATGGAGAACAGAGCCTGTGTGAAGAGTTACGGATATAGTTGAATTGCTGTTTGAGTACCAAAATGAGAGACATCTGCTAATTGACTCCAGCTGCCTTAACAACAAAGATAGAGGAGTATGAAGTCTGTAGAAACACAGGTAAACTGCAACATGTGTGTGTTTGCATAACATCAGTTAAAGAAAATATTGCACCTGTTTGTTTTCAGGACTAATTAAACGAGCCTTAAGGCTTCTGAGAAAAGGTGAGACATTCCTTTTTAATTCCAAGTAGGAATTCTGTTTGGAAACTTGATTAGAATTTCAGCAAACCCCGCGTGCCAGCAAAGCTTTCTGTTTTAATAACCTACCCATATTTCATTTTATTTTGTCACTTTTCTCTCTGCCAAAGCACCTATCACCTCATGCTGCCAATCCATTTCAGTGCTGGGAACATTTGGAAAGCTTTGTTTTATAGCAAAGACTTGCCTCTCCTTCTAAAATCCCTGCCCCATGCTTGCTGTCTTCATGACTATCCATTTAGCATTCATTCTTGTTCAGTTCCATTTCAGTAGCGGGAGGCTTTTGAGAGCTGTAAAGCAATGAGCCTTTTCTTTCGTGGAGAAAACCTTCTGAAGGAAGTTAACTTAGAAAGAAAAAGCAAACATATTGTTGGGTATGTACGTCAGTGGTTGGAGAAGATCAGTCAGTGTTTCCTAATTTCAGCATCACTTGAATAATTTGATTAGATTGCACAGTTGTTTTTCCTGTGTATTGCCCGCATTTTGAGTTTGGTGCTGTGTTGCTGTAGGGTGTGCTCTTGACGAAAAGAGGAGGAGAAAAGCAGAGGAAAATCCAGAGTTTTGCGATGGTAAGCCTGTTGAGTTTGCAAGCTGAATTGTCACGTTGGCTTGTCATATGGACCGAGTCACATATATTTAATAGGCTGTAGATCAGAAAATGTGTTTCTTAGGCTGCTCTTTGAGAACTTGGTTTGGCTAGCAAGAGTCATAGTGCCACCAGTGTCTCATCAGGTGTCTTTTAGGAGTGACTGGGGATGAATAGGCACACAGCAAATGCTGCTTCCATTCACCTACAACACAAGCCACCTGATGTCCGCTGCTGATACATGTGCAGAAATCTAAGGTATCTGTACTAAGCGAATGCACAGCTGGGTGGTGGTAGCGATGCAGATGCAGCTAGCAGTTGCAATACAAGCTCTTGGGGGATTCTAAAATGTGTATGTGGCTTCTTAGTCCATGCTGAAATCTTCGTGGCTACTGCTGCAGGTGTTTTGTGTTAAAGCTCACCCATGTATGCCTGCCGGGCTTGTTGGTAGGCACGGGGCATGAGTTAACACTTGCCCATAAGTGAGCGTTGGGCGTGAGTTACACTTTTTGCCGTGTAGATCTGACGTGTACTATTTTAAGTATGGCTTTGGAATTAGCAATTTTGCCTAATCAAAGTCTTTGGCAAATGTGACATTGATTTAATTTTTTACATATTTTTCCCTAATATCTAATGTCTTACGCTGAAAGCAACATTTTCTTCTGTGCTCTGTGTAAGCTGCCTTTTAAATGTCAACTTTGCTTTTATACTTCTTTTGTAGAGTTTTGTGTTTAGTCTGTCATTGGTACTATATTTAAGATTAATGTTTGTAGGGTTGTTAGCCTTAACTTGTAAGTTTCAAGCTGGTGAATGAAAATATTTGGTCCCATTCCATTTCAGACCATGTAGGAGGATTTATTTAAAGTGTGCCTTGCAGCCCCACCCACTTCATCCTCGGAAATAAACCAGGATCTGCGCTAGATTATAGGTAACAAAGTGAAGGACCATGCTTGTCTTCTATAAAAGTTTTCTTTCTTAATAAATGAATTATAACGTTTACTCTTCTACCTTTCTCTGGAGATTACAACATTGAAGATAAATGTAACTTAAAACAGCGAGCACAACAGTACTGTCTTTCTACACGATAACTGTTTGTTATCCTTCCAAAAAATGTGTGGTGACTAGCCAGACAGCAAGCAAATGCAGTTTCATACACCTGTATACCAGATGTTTTACAGCTGTGCGCATACTGCTGCTGCTGAACCGATAGTGAGTGCCATGGGACGATTGTTTCAGGAAAAGTATGAATTTTTCTCTTGGGATGGGCTGAAATGACAGTGAATCATAGGATCGTAGAATCTTCATGGTTGGAAAGGACCTTTGAGATCATCGAGTCCAACCATACACACACAAAAAAACCCAACCTACAATCTCTGCCACTAGAGCATGCCCTGAAGTGCCAAAT